>PVHT020000175.1:14009207-14024175 GCA_004024745.2 Catagonus wagneri
GTTCCCTTCGTGGCTCAGTGGTTAACGAATCCAACTAAGAACCATGGGGTTGCAGGTTCCATCCCTGGCCTTGCTCCGTGGGTTAAGGATCTGGCGTTGCTGTGAGCTGTGGTGTAGGTCACAAATGCGGCTCGGATCCCGCGTTGCTGTGGCTGTGGCAAAGGCCGGCAGCTACAGCTCCTGTTAGACCCCTAGCCTGGGAACCTCCATATGCTGCAGGTGCGGCCTTAGATAAGGCAAAAAGACAAAAAAAAAAAAAAAGAAGAAGAATTGGACTAGTATTAAAAGGGGGGGTTAATTTCTAAATGTTTGGGATTTCCCCCCAATATCTTAATGTTGCTGATTTCTAATTTAATTTCATTGAGGTCATTCTTGAAAATTCGTGTGGTTTTAATCATTAAAAGTTTACTGAGTTGTGTTGTATGGTCCTGCATATGGCTTCTCTAGGTGAACATACCACATGCCTTCTACAGTTGTTGGGGGCAGCGTTCTGCAAATATCAAGGTCAAGGCCGATTTTAGTGGAGTTCAGTCCTCTAGTCTTTATTGACATGGGGTAATCCCTACAAAATGAATGCTCCTTAGGGCCAATGACAGTCTTCAAGCTACTGCAGCGGACATGGGCTGGTGGCTTGGGCATCGAGGGGCATGGCAGCAGGTGTGGGAGATGGGATCTGAGGGGCAGGGAGGGCTTCTAGGCCCTGGCACACAATGTGGATTCTCAAAGTGGATGGAAAGTCAATGGAAGGTTTTAAGCAGGGAATGTGGTTGTTCTGAGAAAGGATCTAGAGGGCAGAGACCAAGAAGAAATCTGGGCTGGGTGGACAGAAGTCTAATAAGTGACGGTATGGCCGAAGCATTGGGTACCCCCCCCACTAATTGCTGTCTACCTCCTTCCAGTTCTCAGCTCAGCGAGGTTTCTCTGCACCTTTTCTATTGTTGCACTCATGACACTCTGTAGTTCTCCTTCAGAACCTTTTCACAATTCAAGATTGCACATTTATTTGCACAATCCTTTGATTGGTGTATCTTCATCTCATCTGTAAACTCCTTGAGAGCAAGCACCATGTCTTGTGTTCACTCCCAGGGGCAGGTTTTGTGATGGCTGAAGATTTTATCACTGGGGGGTGGGAGGCAGTTCTTTAAGAAAAGAAATATGCAATTATAAATATAGCATGAACTATAAATGAATATTCACTTAGAGGGAGACTAGAAATCACCCCTAATTCCTAGAATTTAGGAGATCTACATGCCTCTGAAAAGCTCACTGAGAAAATTTAGTAGAAATACTAACATGGAAATGTTTCCTGATGGTAACCAGGCTTCTTCTGCTTACCTAGGACACTCCACAACTCCCAGCACTCACACGGTGGGAGACGCCTGAAGCTTCTTCTTCATTAACTATCTAGTACATCCATCTCTATTTGTCACTGTATTCCCAGCATCTAGCACCATGCTGATTATCCAGCAGATGCGCACTCATCCATTGCTGCTATAAGGATAATGGTTATCATTTTTTATTATCAACCTGTGAGCGTCAACCAGGACATGCAAAGCCAAGAAAAGAAATTTTGCAGTCAGTGAATGGGCAACGGAGACCATCGCAAGTGTGATTGCTTTTAAGACAAGAGTAATAACCTAAACGGGTTTCCAGAAAGGACAGGAAGATAGGTAACTTACATTTCAGATGGTAAGGCAAAGTTGGGAAGAGGAGATCCTGATGGTCAACTAGAAAAATTCAGACTCACCGAATGGCCCACAGGGCATTTTACCTTTTTATGAGAAAACAGTAGCAGACAGTGCATCCACACTCCCCTTCTTGACCAGAGGTTCCAGTGCCCAGCTGCAGTTGAGGCAGGGCCAGCCACCAAACCGCAGAGCTTGGCACCTAGGCTGATAGGGTGGCTATGTCTGGGCACAGCCAATCTAGAAAGTCCATCTGTCCAACAGAAGCGTCCTCTCAAGGGGCTGAGCGCGAGGGTGGAAACCAGGGCTGGAAGGATGTGACTAAGCCATGGACCACAGCATGAAGAAAAGTGGGTTCTGTAAGGAAGGAGGGGGTGGAGACTTGCAAAGTCCTTCAGAGTGTCTGCTGATAGTAAGGCCGTCATATAATAAGAATGCAACATCTGGATGCTGATGTGTTCCTCTGGAAAGATGAAAACACTCAGCATTTCATTTGGGCAATTGAAGGCCTCCTCTGGGCGATGCAGATCTTACAAGTTCTCCTTTCTTCTATTTGTATGCTTCTCCCCCCTTTTGCAACTGAATGCCTTAAGTTTATCTGGACACTCGAAAATCTCTGGTGCATTCATGAACATCTCGTCATAGTATTGTGACCTCCAGATGTACTCAGACCTCTCAGAATTTCCTACTATTTTTTTTTTAACGTCTTAGTTGAGCCATGGTGTCCCAGATATTCTCCCACTTGACTCTTACACCTCTGCCTTCTAATGCTGCTCTGGTCTGCACTGCCCACCTGCCCTCTTCCCCTGGTAACTCTTCTCCTTTTTCTTTGGAAAATTGATCCTGTCTTTCTCCAAGCACGCAGTGATGGTTGGGGCTGCCAATTACAGTGCTCACCCCACTGCCTACAGGAATGGGCACAGTGCCCAGGTGAGCCAGTGGTGATATGGTCTCCCTGGGCATAGTGACTGATCTAGGAATAAATAATCCAAGCCTGGCCAAGAGTTTCCCCCAGTATTTTTCAAACGAGGGTCAGGAGAGAAGTTCTGGTTTTTCCCTTCCGAGGTTAAGGTTGAAAGCATATGACCAGAGTTCCGAACTTTTAGCAACAGCCCAGTTGAGAGAGTAAAGCCAATGCACAGAGACGAGAAGGGCAGATGGTGTCATGGCGGCTGTGAGGCCAGTTATGGCCTTACCCTCCCCATGGTTGGGTTCTTTGAGCAATGGATTCCCTTTACTACTTGAGCTAATTCAGTTTAGGATTTTCTTGAGTGTCACCAAGAGTCTTCCTAAGGTGCTTATTTATTCAGACAAATCCCAAAATCTCAGGCAGCCCCTTGGACTGACCTAGAGGCTCAGATTGTGTTCCCCTGAGCTTTGGCATGCCTTTGAACTTATCTTGTTTCCTCTGTAGCTACCCCCACCGCATTGGCTCCAGCTCATAGTTTTGAATTAAATATTTATCTTAGCATTGCTAAGATAGCCTGGAACTTTCAAAGACCTGACTAAAATTCTGAAGGCTAACAGCAAGCAAACAAGTAATATGAGGTAATAAATGTACGAAACAGACCTGATTACAGAAGTCTTCCCTTAGCTTACTTCAGGGCCTGCAGGCCTATTTCGCTGCATGAGCTATCATGAAATTTCTTCATTCTAACCCTGAAAATGTGGCAAAAGGTTTTAGCAATTCTGCCTTGCTTCCTAGCTATGGGTCTGACTCCACGTAGAGAGCATTGTTTAAAAAATTATTTAGGGAGTTCCCTGGTGGTCTAGTAATTAGGACTTGGTGCTTTCACTGCTGCAGCCCAGATTCAACCCCTGGTCTGAGAACTGAGATCTGCTACATGCTAAAGCAAAAAAGAAAAAAAAATTAAATGCAAAAACCAAAATCTAGCAAACCAAATAGAGTGCACTCCCGATCAAATTCCTGGCAGGCTTTTTAAAATTTTAGAGTTGACAAGCTGATTCTAAAATTCACTTAGACTAGAGGAGTTCCATTCGTGGTACAAGGAAATGAATCTGACTAGGAACCATGAGTTTGCAGGTTCGATCCCTGGCCTCGCTCAGTGGGTTAAGGATCTGGCATTGCTGTGAGCTGTGGTGTAGGTTGCAGATGCAGCTCGGATCTGGGGTTGCTGTGGCTGTGGTGTAGGCCATCAGCTGTAGCTCTGATTGGACCCCTAGCCTGGGAACTTCCATATGCCGCAGGTGTGGCCCTAAAAAAAACAAAAAGTCAAAAAGACAAAAAATAAAATAAAATTCACTTAGACTAGAGACTCTCATACTAAGTGAAGTAAAGTCAGAAAAAGAAAGACAAATACTATATGATATCACTTATATCTGAAATCTAATATACAGCACAAATAAACCTTTCCACAGAAAAGAAACTCATGGACCTGGAGAACAGACTTGTGGTTGCAAAGGGAGAGGGAGAGGGAGTGGAATGGCCTGGGAATCAGGGGTTAATAGATGCAAATTACATCACAGCTCATGGCAACGTGGGATCCTTAACCCACTGAGTGAGGCCAGGGCTCAAACCTGCGTCCTCATGGATGCTAGTCGGGTTCATGTCCACTGAGTCACAAAGGGAACTTCCATTTTTAAAAAGCTTATAAAACTCTATTCTTCCACAGGAATAGTGTTACACTTCATATACAATTATCTGTGATGCAAGAACCCCAGTAAATACCTTTAAGTCATGGCAGGAAATATTTTAAATTAGGACATCTATTCCAGAGGCCTAAAGTTCCCCTGAATCAATCTCACGGTATTACAAAGTTAGCAAAGTGCCCAGAAGCCTGCTATGGGGAAGACCAGACACCCTCCACCCCAGCATCTCAGCTATGTGGGCTTTTGACTTCAGGCCTCATTTGATGACTTGAGTTTCCCTAAAGGCTTCACTCCTGCTCTTGGCCAGAGGCCCAAACAACAAAGCCTCAAGTGTACAGACTTATATCTTCATTCCACTTTTTTTTAAAAAGATTTTTATTTTTTTCTATGAGAGTGGATATACAATGTTTTGTCAGTTTCTGCTGTACAGCAAAGGGACCCAGTCATACAGACTTATATATGTTCCATCACAAGTGACTAATGTAGTTCCCTGTGTTATACAGAAGGATCTCATTGCTTATCCATTCCAAAAGCCGTAGTTTGCATCTACTAACCCCAAACTCCCAGTCCATCCCACTTCTACCCCTCCCCCTTGGCAGCCACAAGTCTGTTCTCCAAGTCCATGAGTTTGTTTCTTTTCTGTGGAAAGGCTTATTTGTGCCGTATATTAGAATCCAGATATAAGTGATGTCATATGGTCTTTGTCTTTCTGATTTACTTCACTTAGTATGAGAGTCTCTAGTTCCAGCCACATTGCTGCAAATGGCATTATTTCGTTCTTTTTTATGGCTGAGTAGTATTCCATTGTGTATATATACCACGTCTTAATCCATGCATCTGTTGATGGACATTTAGGTTGTTTCCATGTCTTGGCTATTGTGAATATGCTGCATTCATTCCACTTTAAATAATCAGCTTGTCCTTAGGGGTGAGGGTGGGGATTGTGTGCAGGGGGGGTGAGCAATGATGCGGATGGGGTGCCTGTTCCCTCTGGATTGCCAGCAGTGACCTGGAGACAGGGAAGCTCGATCTAAACTTGGGGTTCTACCTCCAATATCCTTTTCATAGAGGCCCATCTCAGTACTTCAGCAGCAATGTTGGAAAGCTTGACAAAAATGGACACTACCGTTCCTTTGCTGTGTGGCCTTGAGCAAGCCCCTTCACCCTTCTGGGCTCCAGTCTCCTCTACAGATAAAGAATAAGACAGCTGGGGAGTTCCCACTGTGGTGCAGGAGGTTAAAGGATCTATGCTGCAGCGGCAGCTCAGATTCAATCCCTGGTCTGGAAACTCTCATAGGCCTTGGTGTGGCCATAAAAATTAAAAAAAAAAAAAAGAAAGAAAGAAAGAAAAAAAATGAAAAAAGAACTGGTTAAGTGTGAACAGGAAAGAAGGGGGAGCTGTGTGGGAATTGCTGAGCTGTGTTTGTGCACTGGTTTCCTCTCGGGTAGTGGGTAGGTTTCTAGTTTTCTGCACACACCCGGGAGATTCACAAAAGAATGCTCATGGACTTTTTGTGCTTTCCATTCTCATGTCTAAGGTCTCGAAGGGCCCAAGTTTAGGTACAGAATTTTGCATTCCCCACCCTCCGCTAACCTGCCTTTTGTCCCGGAAGCCCACCTCTGTGGACCCTAATCAGGGCACCCTTGCCTCTGACTGTGATGGGGTTTGGCCAGTAGGAGGTACTGGCAAGTCAACTGACGACTGGGGGAGAAAGGGGTGCAAGGGAGCCTTTCCTGGTACCTCCCCGCACTGCATCCCTGGCAGTGGCAGCAGCATCTTACGGCCCCTCTTCCTGGACTCCAGTTCCCACCTGTTTTCCTCACAGAGTCCCCTCCCCTTGTCTCCTCTGGCGGAGAAATGCCACAAGGACTTCTCCTGTCGTCAGTCGCAGGGACCTCGTATCTCTTGTCATTTCCCTCTACCCCCCACGCACCTCTGTAAAAACAGTCCATCCATTAAGCTCCCCTGGGCAAGACTTCTGAATGTAACTTCTCTCTCTTGCCATATCTGATAGAGGCTTAGGGCCCGCCTCTCTTCCTCCTTGCAGAACTGGTCTCCTAACCGAGCCCAGCTATGGAAAGTTGATCTGGAAGACCCAGAGGCGAATCCCGAAAGGCCAAAGCAAAGATGCCTTCTGCCCTGCTGGGTGCTTGTCTTCCTGCAACACACACCCTCTCTGATCCTCAGTGCTCGTGAGTAAGTGGAAAATCACCTAATGCTCTGCTGCTGGGTGGCATATTTTACCAAACACTCTTCCATGGCTCACCATAATTATCTGTATTGGTGTATAGACTGCATTCCTCTGGCCACCTGTCTCATTTTTTGGTGGGCAGATTCCCTTTGATTCACGCTTAACACATGAATGAGTCACCAATGGGAAAGTCCACAGGGCTCCCGCGACCTCAGTCTTCTCTTCTGTAACAATGGGACACTAATACTCTCAATCTCATAGAGCTGGCATGAGGGTTCAAGGAGTTACATCTCTAAGTGCTCAGAATAGCAGGTGCAAACTCTTAGCCAGTACAGTTGTTATTCTGGCGTCTGATTTATCCTGGCTCGCTTTCCTGCAGCTTGTGCACAAGGGGGACCTGGGTAGGAATTCCCAAGTCTCCCCCCACTGCTCTCGATGCCTTCCTCAGCACACCTGCCCCCTCCTTCCTGAGTAGTTTTCCTTCTCTGCCCCCTTTTCATCCCAGGAGGCCCCTGGAAGGGCAAGCAGGGAAGTTGCTGAGGGGAGCTGATGGATGTTTTCTGCTTTCAGTTCTAGGCCAGTGGTTTTCAAATGGTCCCAATGGCTCCCAAGGAGCCCCATGGACCACAGAAAGTGGGTATTGCTATAGATGAAAAGCAAACACCTTCAGCTTGCTTTTATCCAAGATGCCTTTTAAGATTCTGTTTGAGCAGACTCCCAAGGCTTAGAGTTGTAAATCCCCGCATTATTGTTCTGGGATATTGAAGCCCTTGATTTTACCACTCTCCAGGCTAATTTCTTTGACTCCATTGCTAAGAAACTTTATCCACTCCATTTGAATCGTTTATATTCTTTTCCATTTCGGATGTTCTGAAATAGATATGGGAACAAGCAAATCTTTGTGTAGTTATGTGGGCTGTCCTTCCCAGGGGCTCACGTTGTCTGCTTAACTCCCAGGGAATTCCCTGGGGAAGAGAACACCTGGGGAACAGAGACGTTTGAAGTCACTTGACTTTTACTGGCACCTGATCCAGTTGCTGAAATACTTCCAACCCTTGGAATCCAGGGTTTCCAGGGGGCTGTCAGTGCAGCTCAAGACTTTGGCACAGAGAATATGAATGCACGAAGGGAGCAAAAGCCCCAACTTTCAGATCTCTGCCTGGAATGTTCTCATCTCAGATTGCCACAAGGCTCCCTCCCGTACATCATTTCGGTCTTTGGCTCAAATATTACCTCGTTAGAACTGCCTTAAGTCTAGGGCAAGAGGAACCCCTACCTTGTCTTCTGAGCTCTGCGGCCCTCTTCCAGCCGCACCCATTTCCACAGAGCTAGAAGCCCATGGGTCAAGGGGATGTGCCCACCCAAAGCTCCCGGTCCTCACCCCTTCTTAGATCATACTGTGGATACTTGAGACCCAAGAACCCACTGCCCCAAGGGCACCAGGTCAGCTTCTAGAGACAGCCTCAACCTTTTCCTAAGGTCTGTCTTTTCGAGGAGCCAAGGAGAGGCCATTTGCTGGAGACGGAGATGTAGCTCAGATGTGCCGGCAGGGTGTTATAGGTGTGGGCACAAGGCCCCTTGATGTATGGCGTAGACCTGGGATGCAAAGAGTAGGAGGAAGGTCAAGGGCCAGGGACCAGTTACCACCGAAGTGGCCCCATTCCAGTGCACATCTTGGGGGGGAGTCCAAGAATTCTAAACATGATTTTGGCCTTCTGGATTATTACGGAGGTGTACTTGTCAAGATGAAAGGACAGGACTTTTCCGTAACAGTTTAAATTGGTTTGTACTTTAAAAATGATAGACATATGTGTGCCTCCATTTGCATTACTGACCCTGGCCCTGCAAAGATTAGGGATGGGCCCATCCCTGACCTCCCTGTCTAAAATAAAATACCGGAGTTCCCGTTGTGGCTCAGGGGTTAACGAATCTGACTAGGAACCATGAGGTTGTGGGTTCGATCCCTGGCCTTGCTCAGTGGGTTAATAATCAGGTGTTGCCGTGAGCTGTGGTGTAGGTTGCAGACGCGGCTCGGATCCCGAGTTGCTGTGGCTGTGGCATTAGGCCGGCGGCTACAGCTCCGATTTAGACCCCTAGCCTGGGAACTTCCAGATGCCGCGAGTGTGGCCCTAGAAAAGGCAAAAAGCCAAAAAAAAAAAAAAAAGAGAGAGAGAGAAAAATACCACTTCCTCTGTTACTCTATTCTTACCCTATAGCACATTTCTTCATGACCTTTGTCAATATAGGATCTATATTTATAGCTCTCTATCCCCACTAGAATGTAAGTTCTGCTACTGTAGAGTCTTGGTTTTATTTACTGCCTTATCCTTAGTACCTAGAACAGTGCCTGGTACCAAGCAACCACTCGATAAACATTGACTAAATAACAAGTCTAGTCTCAGATGGCTTACCGGTGAGGTGGGCTGACCCAGCAGACACAAAAGAAAAAGATCATTTGTGATAACCCTCTGAGGGGCGCCTGCTCTCCTTAAGATAACTCCGCATCAGAGCTATAAAAGGTCGACCGGGGAAAATTAATCATTAATACCCTGGCACACGTGAACACAAGATTAGTTACCAGATTACTGGTGAGAGGGCTATGTAAATGAACATGGAGATCTGCGAGTGGGCTGGAGAGTTAGATGTGGGGACTTGGGCCACTGGGAGCCCCAGTTGGAGGAATCGGCCGAATAACCTTAGAGTGGCCAGACCTGTGTGTTGAGGAAACACTGATTCCACCCAATGGGCCCTGCAAATCTAGCCCGGCGTAAGGTGGGAGGGGGCGTCTCATTCATGATTAGGACGCCCACAAAGAATGTTTTCCTTAGATGATCACAGGCCTGGGGGGGGACACATCTGATGCCGTGGGGCGGTGGTGATTACACGCTCAGAGACCGTCCTGCCAGCTGTCCTTTTCTCCCACATGTTTCTAATCCATAACTTCTTATCGTTTGGTGGGTTCCCCAGAACTTTCCGGAAACAGCATAAATCGGTCCAGTCTATTCCAACGGACTGTTTTTCCGTTGGATATGGGGCCTGTGAGAAGCCAAATGACTTCCTCGAGTCCCCAGCAGCGACCGGAACGCCGGTGCAGGGCTCCGCCCCGCGGATGTCCCACACCTCTCATTCGGCGGGTGGGGCCCCGGGGCCTGAGCGGGGCTCCCTGAGTCCTGGGGCCGAGGCAGGCGGGAGCCGGCCCAGCTCCGAGGTCTCCGCGGCCGGAGCCGGGCGCTCTGGGCCGGGCCCCGACTCCAGCGTCCAGCTCAGGCCTTCAGCCGCTCGCCCGCCCACTGGCGGCAGTCGGGGCGGGGCTAGGGGGCGGTGCCGGGCCTCGGTGGGCGGGGCCACGTGGCTCCTCCTCCCGACGGAGGCAGGAGGTGCCGCGGAGCAGCCGGGCACCAACTCGTCTGAAACTTGTGCGCAGTGGTGGGCGAAGCCACGGAGGATGGGGTCGTGCGGCCGCGGCTGCCGGCCGCCGCCGTCGCTACTGCTGCTGGCGGTGCTGTTGGCGGTGCCCGGCGCTGGCGCGGCCCCGCGCTCGGCTCTCTACACGTCCTCTGACCCGCTGACGCTGCTGCAGGCGGACACGGTGCGCGGCGCCGTGCTGGGCTCCCGCAGCGCCTGGGCGGTGGAGTTCTTCGCCTCCTGGTGCGGCCACTGCATCGCCTTCGCCCCTACGTGGAAGGCGCTGGCCAACGACGTCAAAGGTGAGAAGCCGGAGGCGGAGGGGGGGAGGCCCGCCCTTCTCGCCACACCTGGGCGAACCCCCCGCCACCTGCCAGGCGGAGGCCCCTGCGGCGCCGCCCGCTTCCCCCAGCCCATCACCTCCGCCCGTCTTCCTCTCTGCCCCTCCCACTTCCCCCCAGTTTCGCAGTCCTCAACTCCATATTTAGCTTCCGCCCCTCCTTGTCTTTTTCCCCTTGGCGAGTGTCCGGAGTTTCTCTCCCCTCCCCGCGGCCTGGGTACCCAGATCTGCTCTGCTTTCCTTGTCAGCCCTCGGCCGGTTGACTGCCCTCATCCCTGCGACGTGGTCTCCTTTGTTCCTCCCCGCTGACACCTTCCAGCTTCCTCTAGCCTAGCCTCTTGTCAGTCCCCTTACCACCAAGTTTCCCAGCTGCGATGGGATCAGTGCTGGGGAGAAAAGGAACTGATACTCATTCTGCTGGCCCCCTATTCTCCCCCCCCCCCCCCCCCCCCGCCCCCCCTACAGCTAATTGACCCAGCTTTATCTTTGAGGCGGAGTTTCCCCGGTCTCACTTCCAGGCCTCTCCGACCTGCTGCCTCCAGCTCTTAGCTTCTGGGCCACATCCCTCTCTCTCTTCTTGTCTAGGCACCCGCCCAGATCCTTCTGCCTTAACCCTCTACGGCGAGACGCTTGACAGAGGGCAGGCTCTTGGTGTGTGTTTGGCCATTGCTCCATTTTCCCATTCACTGGCCTGACCACTAGGACCGTATTTCCTTGATTCTAAGGGAGAGTCAGTTGTGAGACCCATCATTCATTTACTAACACCTGAGGGGTTGAGAGATCAGACAAGCACTAATAGATGTAGAGATTGAAGGTGTAATCTGTTACAGAAAATGGTAGCATTTTTTGGAGTTCACCTGTGGGTCCATTGGTTAAGGACCTGGCCTTATCACTGCGGTGGCTCAGGTCACTGCTGTGGTGTGGGTTCGATCCCTGGCCTGGGAACTTCCACACGCCTGGTGGGGCCAAAAAAAAAAAAACAAAAATAAGGTAACATTTTAAAAAATGTAAGTTTTGAAGGAGTTCCCATCGTGGTGCAGCGGAAATGAATCTGACTAGTATCCGTGAGGATGCGGGTTTGATCCGTGGTGTTGGGTCAGCTGTGGTGTAGGTTGCAGACATTGCTTGGGTCCCCCGCTGCTGTGGCTGTGTAGGCTGGCAGCTACAGCTCCAATTCAGCCCCTAGCCTGGGAACTTCCATATGCTGAAGGTGTGGCCCTAAAAAGAAAAAAAAAAGCAAAAAACAAGATTTGAGGTCGAGTAAATATGGCAACACTAGCAATACATATTTATTGAGTGTTTTCTAGTGTTTGTCAGACACCTTCCAGAGTAAGTACTTGATGTACATTGATTCAGAGTTTCCTTTCCAGAAGATCTCTGTGGTGTCATCCGTTTGCCTAGCCCAGGTAGTGGGTGTGGCGTGGAGGTAGTGGTTTGAGTCTAATTTGTTGCCTCTGAAGGGAGTTACTTCCTGCTTGTGGTGCTAGGGCCCTAGCAGGGCTCTTGACCTTCACTGGTCACTGAATGAGGACTGAGGACCTTTGTTCCCCTGCTGTATTTTTTTAATTAAACTCAACCGTTTTGGGTATAGGAGTGCATTTGTCGGTGTTGATTTTCAAATTCAGGCTCCCGCTTCCCTGGAGCAGCTTGTGCAGTGGTTCCTGAAGTGACTAGATGGAAAGATGTGCCCATCTGTTACCCATATGGTCTTGGAAAGTATTTTTAAACAAAACTGATAAGCCATTTTCCCTCTAAATTGCATGTAGACGCTTGCCTGCATGCCTCTCTGGTCCCATCACCCGAATGTGCCATTTCTCAGCAGTATTTCACACCACTTTGCCTCACTGTTTCGGTGATGTCTACCCATCTGGTCAGGGTAGGAGGGGGGAAGAATGTTGAATGTGGACTTGGAATACCTAAGGGACATGAAGTGTTCAGGGGATACGGGGGGCCAGAACATTATAAAAATTCCTAGATCATGGATTTTCCTAGTGGCCTAGTGCTTAAGGCTTTGGCGTTATCACTACTGTGGCTCAGGTTTGATCCCAGGCCCAGGAGATTCCGTAAGCTGCAGGGATGGCCAAAACAAAACAAAACAAAAAACAAAAAATAAAAATTCCTAGATAAGTTTCCACTTTGAGGCCATAAGAAGTCTTTAATGGCCACAGATGGACTCCATCTAGAAGATTCTTATATCTGGAGAGTGCTGGACAGAAAGATTAACTCCCAGCTGACTCATGTGTTTGACCTCTTGCAACCCAGAGTTTTCCAGTGAATTTTACATCTAGATACCACCCCAGCCTGCTCTTGGATGAGGTTTCCTGCTTCCCACAGGGGTCTTCTCTCCAGTACATGGAGCGATCATGTTTCTCTTAAGAAAAAAAAAAAGGCAAAGTTAAATCTTAACCTTAGAAGGAAAACGTCTGTGGAGATGAACCACAGTCCACGGGCAGTGAGAGATTTAGGTAAAACCTGGAGGTCTCCCTTGAGTTGTGGGGGTGTCAGCCCGCTATGCAAGATCACGTGGGGGTGGGGGGTCCGTCTGCATCTGGTGTTGACCTGCAGGGATAAAGAATGCCTCCACTCCCAGTGTTCCCATCGTGGCGCAGCAGTTAATGAATCTGACTAGGAACCATAAGGTTGCAGGTTCGATCCCTGGCACCGCTCAGTGAGTTAACCATCCAGTGTTGCCGTGAGCTGTGGTGTAGGTCGCAAATGCGGCTTGGATCTGGCGTTGTTGTGGCTTTGGTGTAGGCTGGCAGCAACAGCTCTGATTCGACCCCTAGCCTGGGGACCTCCATATGCCGTGGGTACGGCCCTAAAAAACCAAAAAAAAAAAAAACCACCAAAAAGAATGCCTCCACTCCCATCCAAGGAGCTGTTTCCTCGTGAGGTCCTTCAAGGTCTCAGTATCCTGAGGTTCCTTGAGAAAGTTGGTTGTGGGCCAGCAGAGGGCTGCTCTCATACCACCCTGCGCCCATGGGTGTGTGGCCCCTGCCCTCTGCCCTTGGTATGTCTTGAGTGGGAATGGGAGACCATGGAAGGTCGTGAGGGGAGAGAAGGATTTTGCAAGCCTGGCCAGCTGGCCTCAGGCATTTAATCTGACTGGCCAGGGCTCATGTCTTCAGTAAGCTGTGGGCTAGCTTCTCCAGGGCGGTTACCACGGGGCGGAGCGCTTGTTTCTAAGGACCCGGCTCAGCCCTTTCTATTCCTGAGTAACACTTAAGGTCTTACCCTGTGTTTGGGAAATCGATGGTGTTCATTTTGGACCTTTAGCCCTCTTGACTGCTTAATCAATCGGTAAATATTTATCGAGTGATCTCTGTGGGCGAAAGCTTTGTTTACATTGCTGTTGGGTAAACAGGCACTACCCAGTAGGGAAACTGGTACCAGTAAGAGGCTGTGTTTAAAAAAGAGTCAAAAGAGTGTAGCTCAGCCCTTTCTTGTGGGAATTCGGGGAAGGGGAGAGTCACAGAGTTCCGGTCACCAAAGGCCTTCATCCAAACAGTTATTTATTACACTTGCCTTATGCCAGCAGTGTGCTAAGGGCTTTTGCGGGCCAAAGTTATGTATAATCTTTATGAGAAAGTAGCTGAGCAATGAATAGCTTTAAAACACACACACACACATGTAACTTGCCCACGATTACGCAGGTGCAGGAGGACGTTCTTGAACCCAGAGCCTGAACTTCCTGACTCTCCAGAGCCTGGGCAGGTGGGGAGAGGAGGGACAGTGCTCCGGTGGGAGGATGGGCCGCGCGGAGCCGTGGGGATGAGGTTTGTCAGGCGTGGGCGGCCGTGAGCAGGCGTAGCCCGCGTCCCCTGCGGGTCCCCTGCCGTAGCCCCGCAGAGCCTGGCCCAGGGCGGCACCGTGCAGGCCCGCGGCATGAGCCTGCCTCACGGGATGCCAGATGAGCCTGCTCCTCCTGACTCAGACCCGGGGTGTCAGCTGGGTGCCAGGGCAGGGAAGGCATTTTGTCCATGTCATGACCTCACTGCCCAGAAGCCTGCAGCGAGGAGGAGGGGACGTGGTGGTGACGTCACGGCCCCGGCCAACTCCCAGCGTCAGGAAGACTCTGGCAGACGTGCGCGGGGTCTAGTTCTGACCCCCCTCAACTTGACCGGCTTTTGGTGGTCTGGGTGGGTCTGGCCTCAGTAGCGGCCCAGGCTGCTTAACACTCCAGGGCCTCACGGTCATTCTTCTTGGCAAAAGCGTTTTACCATCCAGCACCCGAGTGCCTGTCGGGGCTGGATAGGATTCCAGAAAAATCTTCATCAGGGCCCTTGTTTGAGCTGTGAGGAAACTGGGAGATGTGTGAAGCTTCGACCAGTTACAGCTAGAAGCAACTCCTTGTGACTCTGGGTCCCGTGCCCCTTCCTGGCCTTGTGAGCGGGGGCGCTGACGCTGCCTGGGATTCCAGAAGGAGCCCATCCCCCCGCCACGATGTCCCCTCCCCTCCTCCGACCCCAGAGTCCAGCAGCTGCCCACCCTGCACTTTCCACCCCGCCCTTCCCTTCCTTTTGCTCATTCACTCTATTGTCAGTGGAAAGATGCCTTGGCCAGCGCAGTCATTGCACCGGGAAATTGTTTTTCTCCCCGAGAGTGGGGCTGGATAGAGAATGCCGATCCTTTTGGTGTCAGGCCTGCAGGTTGTGGTATTAAGTCATCCGACACTTTAAAAGGCCTCTCCCCCCCAGCCCGGGCCCTGTTTGACAGCCGCGCACTTTGCTTAAACA
>PVHT020000175.1:14024275-14093520 GCA_004024745.2 Catagonus wagneri
TTGTCAGTGGAAAGATGCCTTGGCCAGCGCAGTCATTGCACCGGGAAATTGTTTTTCTCCCCGAGAGTGGGGCTGGATAGAGAATGCCGATCCTTTTGGTGTCAGGCCTGCAGGTTGTGGTATTAAGTCATCCGACACTTTAAAAGGCCTCTCCCCCCCAGCCCGGGCCCTGTTTGACAGCCGCGCACTTTGCTTAAACGCAGCTTTGGTTTACCAGTGGGGCACCCAGGTAGGGGTCCTGTCTGTTCTGGGACTGTTACGAGAATGATGCACAGTCAGGCCTGCGGTGACTAGTGTCAGACCCGATCTTTATAGGTCATTATGGCTCATTAAGGTACTGACATTGATATTCCTGAGAAACATTCCTCGGCCAGGACTTTCCCAGCACCTGACTGGCCCCAGTCCCCCCCCCTCCCCCTGGGGCTGGGGCTGGTAATAGGAGGCACACGGGTCCATTTCGTGGAGGCACAGGGAATCAAGGCATAAAGAGAAGGAATCACAGACCTTCCAGAAGCCAGGGGCTGAGAACGCCCAGGCATCATTTTCCCCCGCCAGCCCCCCACCCCCGTTTACTAACACCCACCCCACCCCGCCCCCTCGAGTGTCCTGGTTGGGAAGCCAGCAGAGCTCTCTGTTACGTCCTGGACCCTCTCGAGCCCAGCGGGGAGACTCACATCCTGGGTTCAGACCTCACGTTCAGCAGTGATTAGTTGCGTGCCTGGGGCGCAGTCACCTGGTCTCTGTTTAACAGTCCAGCAAAGCGGGAGATGAACACCTTCTCGCTTTCCTCGTAGTGCAGTCGCACGCATCACACTATATAAATTAGGCACGTGATGAACTCCCTGTATGCGTGACATATCATCATCACCATCTCAGTAAGGCTCCAGTCTGTGATATTGACCGACTCTTGGCAGTTACAGAGAATGGTCTGTAACTAGAAGACAGAACTGCTTTCACCATTCTCTCTTTTTGGTGCAAGGTTGCGATCGGAGCAAACAGCAAAAATAGAAAGGTAGCGTCCTGAGCCCACTGAGGTGGAGGGAAGAAAGCGGGTTTTTGAGTCCGGTAGCCCTTGGGCAACTTGGTCTCTGTCCTCATTTGTACAGTGTGGGAAACGGTGCCCGCTCTGACGGGCTGGTGGAGTGAGAAAATCTAGAATGTGCCAGGGGTGCTCGCTGCACGCCAGCTTTCTGTCCTCTCCCCTCCCTGTCCCTTCAGAGCCTTTGTGCCCCGGTGAGCGGCAAGCACTAACTCTGGCCAGAAGGATGGCAGCCTACCCTCTTGGAGAAGAGAGGGGCAGTTGAGGCCTGCTGTCCTTGGTCACCCTGCCAGGGACCCTGCCTGGTGGAAGGACACAGAATTGCCTCCCATCCGCCCTTGTGTCTAATTGACTTGCTGACTCTTTTGAAAACAGGCAGACCTCTCCTGAAACTCTCCCCGAACACAGTGACCAAAGCCCTTGAAGCAGAGCCGAAGGAGCCAAGCCTGGAATGGCCCACTTCCCACCCTCCCCTGTGCCTCCCTTGGGCAGGGTATTTGCAAATGACCTTACCTGGACCCGAGGCTAGAGTCAGGCTCAGAGAAGATGAGCGGCCCTGGCCTGGGTCGGTTGGATAATTCAGTCAGTAGCTATTGAGCACCTGTTGTGTGCAGGGTAGTGGGGAAGCTAGGCGGTGAGGATACAGGGATGAAAAGCCACTTAGTGATGGACAGGCTAGTAACTGTGTCACAGAGACAAATACAGGGCCCTGAGCCTTGTGCTTGGAAGGCAGCTCTTCCTGGGGGGAAAAAAATCCTATTTGAACTGAGTTGTACCTGACAAATAGGAGTTTGTTGGGAGGGTAAGCGCAACTGTGGGAGCGGCCTGGATGAGCATTGTGCTTTCAAGGAAGGTGAAAACCATCAGCTTTCCTGTTCCTGGAGCATAATTCAGGGAAGTGGGACGAGGGGGGTGATGGGTGGGGAGGGACCAGATCGAGAATGGTCTCTGGCCTATGGGTTTTCTCCTAAGGGCAATGGGAGCCACCAATGAATATTGAATAGAGAGTGACATAACCAGATTTGCAGGAAGAAAAGCTCCCCGCTGGCTGGGTAGGCTGCTAGTAGAACATAGTAGAACCTTGGTCGGGAGGGAAGTCAGACATTTCATCTGGACAGGAGCTGCTCCAGGAGGGCAGGTTAGAGGTTGAGGTCAGAGGAAAAGAACCTGGGAGCCTGGAGAGAAGTGGGGTGTGCAGGAAGGGACTTGGGGGGAAGGGTGGACAGGACGCGGAAGCTGGCTGGGATTAGCGGTTCCAGTTCCACGTGGCTGACCTGCCTGACCCTGTCCCTCCCAGGTGGCACCGGCGGGGAGGGGTCAGGAGAACAGAGCTTCAGGGCAGGCAGGAGGGCTGCTGTCCTGAGCCCGGCGGCCCAGACCCTGACCGCTGACCGCAGCCGCGTTTGCACAGGCTGCCCTGCCAGCTAGACCTAAAGCCGCCGTCGGGCCGGCAGGTGTTTGCAGCTCAAACTGCTGCCCTCCTGCGCCGGGGGGGATGTGGTCAGCTGAGGGGTCGAGAGTGTTAGGGAAATCGCATCACTGGATGTGGCTCAGCTGCCTCCACTGAACCCTTCCCTTTACCACCACCCCCATCCTCCCATCCGCACCCCCTCCCTCCCACCAGGATTCAGTGCCCAAAGCAGATGCCAGCGAGAGAGGAGGGGGCAGGAGGAGGAGGGACGAGGAGAGGGTGGGTGCTGCCCCCAGCCTGCCTCGCGGTCCCAGACCAGCTGGTCCCAAGAAGGACCAGCTTCGTTGCTCTGAACCTTCAGAGCCTTTCCTTTGAAGGATGGGTTAGGGGTGTCTGGGAGAGACTCTGGTTCTTCAGGCATCTGTCCTGGAAGTGAGAGTGGCGAACACTCCTCCCCTGGCAGAAAAGGTTCTTGGAGCTCTGGTGCCTTCAGAGAAGAGGGGCTTTTCCGATGTCATAGGGACAGATTCTGGGGCGAGGTAAGAGGTCCTGGCAAAGCCACGGGTCTCAAGGATGTTATTTGGGTATTGGTTTTCTGTAATTAGTGGGTTCTGGGGAGGCTGCCCATGTAAATCCCCCCTCCCCATCCTGTGCTTTGGATGAGGGCCCTCTGGGGGCCACACGTTCCCCCCGCCCCCCCCCGGGGAAGCTCCCTCCTTCCTGCAGCAGCCCAGAGATGCCCACGCTCCAGGCTGCGTGGGAGTCAGCCCAGAGCCCCCCACCCCGGGCTGGGCTCGCCCGCTGGCCCCGGCCTGCCTCTCTGCCATCTGCCTGGTCTCCCCTCGTCGCCTGCTCACACTGGGCCCTGTCAGCTTGGCTGATGGTCGTGGCTCCACTCTGTTTCCACCGTTGCTGCCAGGCCCCTGCCTGGTCCCCAGCGCTGCTCCCTCCCGCCGCCCCATTCCCCCAGAGCCCTGTGCCACAGGGTTCGTGGCCCCACGGGTGGCACCAGTCCATCGCCACCTCGCCGTCAGCGCGGCTTCACGTGCACGGCCACCCTCCCGGGGGATCCACGTCACTGTGACGGCTGATCAGCGGCACTTTGACGGGTGCTCCAGGGGAACCCGACCTGGAACCAGAGCTGGGCGGTCGGGCTGGTAGATGAGTTTGTTTTCTGTTTCTCAGCTCCTGGGCTGCGGCCCGGAACGGTGCCATTGTCCTCTCTGCCAGTAAGTTCCAGCGGAGGGAGGCCTTGCCGCCTGGGGCCTCATGAAGGAGCTGCTCACCTGCGTCCAGACTCTGGCCTCGGGGCTTCTTTCCCTGTGGCTTCTAGATCTCAGATATCTTCCCCTGCCTCCACTGGACTTCCTGGCTCTGTCTCTGGCTGGGCACCCTGTCCCCAGTACCATCTGCCCCACTCACCCTCGCCGGGCTGACTGCCAGTGCCCGTGGCTGCAGAAGCTGTCACCAGGGCTGAAGGGAACTCGGAACGGCCGAGGCCCGCGCTTCACCCCGCTGCACCCGATCCTCCCGGAGGACAGGCAGCAGGGGCGGAGCAGTGTCCCCGAGGCTTTGCCGTGGGAGGGCTCCCCCTCAGACCTCTCTTCAGCTCCCCAGCCCCCGTGCCCCCCCCCAGAACAATGGAGAAAGACAGATGCCATCACAAGAAAGCATCCTGAGTGGGTTGCTGGCGCTCTTTAGCTGTGTCCTGAGCATGGGCTGAGCACAGAAAAATCCCACCGTCTCAGAGAAAGGGGCGGCCTTTCTCATAAGCGCTTTGGGAGCAGGTCCCATGGGTGTGGGTGGTGGTGGCGTGTTGCCCGGGGTCGAGGGGGCGAGGTGAGCAGGCAGAGGTGCCAGCTGCTCTTACTTACCTCGGTCTCCTTTGTCCTTTCAGACTGGAGGCCGGCGCTGAATCTCGCTGCCCTGGACTGCGCCGAGGAGACCAACAACGCAGTCTGCAGAGAATTTGACATCCCCGGCTTCCCCACCGTGAGGGTGTGTGACCAGGAGGGGCGAGCGGGCCTGGGGGGGCAGCGCTGCTGGAGCCTATGGCCAGCTGCTCTGTGTGCCGCTGGCGTCTGCCCGGCCGCTGAGCTCTGTAGGGTCCTCCCAGGCTTCTGGGCTTGACCTGTTTAAGTCACAGCACTGCGACTGGAGCACTGCGCCTCGATGAGACGCTTATTTTAGAGGCAGAGGGGATGTGACCTGGGAGGCAGAAAAGAAAGAGGTTCACTCGGTCTGGCCCATTCCCCCCTTTATAATGGGAGAAGGGGGCCCTGGGTGGGTATGTTGGGATGGGCAGATTTTAGCTATTAAGCGGTCATCGCATGGACTGCTGAGAGCTCCTAGGGGCCTCTTTCCAATCTATTCCTCTCCTCCTGACCTTCCAACTTTAGAGGGCCGGTCTAACCCCTGTAAAACCAGGATTCAGGCTCTGCCCCATGGGTGGGCAGGATCGGACTCAGGGAGCCTAGTGGTCCCTCAGTAAAGGGCCCCAGAGACACTGGCGAGCCCCATCCTCGTCAGGCAAGTGCCTTGAATCTGGGTGGCTGGAAAGTAACCTGTTAGGAGAGCTTTACCTTGATGTCTCAGGCAGCAGGGATCCCCATGAGAGCTGTCGCACCCAACACATGAGGGCCCCGTCACCCCAGCTCTGGCTGCAAGCAGCACAAGCTCTCTGGTGATGCCTTGTCTGCCAGCCTGCTCACCGCGGGGCATCAGCCGCTTCATCAATGTCTGGACCACTTCCAAGGTCTCACGTCCGAGGCCCTGGGAAGCCCAGGGCAGCAAGGCTTTGCCTTTATACTCAGTGCCCTCCCCAGGGCTCAGGCCCGGCTAGAATCCAGTTAGTTCTCTTCCAAATTAAACATCTCTTTCTACCTCCAGCAATAAATAATTAGTCTGCTAAGGGCATCTCGAATAGCAGTTTCCTCTGTGGCCACTCAGAATAATCAGGAAATGCCTTTGAAAACCAAAAAGCCAAACATCGTCCCCCAGAAGAAGATACCTCCGAGTTCAGGGGCTTCAGTCTCCAGGCAGAACCAGGAGCCGTATCTGAGCCTGATGACGCCAAGCAGAATTCTCGAGGGCAAGGCTCCAGCCTCCGCCAGCGCCGGTCAGCCTTGACTCCATGTTAGGCTGTTCTCTGTTCTCACGGCCAGTGAAGTCCTGCTGGGTTTGAGGGTGAGCTTCCTCCCAAGCTTAGCCTCCGTCCAGCTGGGACCAGCCTGGCCCCGGGGAAAATGTCCTGAGCCAGCAGTTACCGCTGTAACATTTAGAGGTGGTGGCAGAGGGATTGTTTATCAGCCCTCTCTTTGAAGTAAAAGCCTTCCCTGGCAGGGCCCTTGCCCTCTCCTTGGCCCCAAGGTCTGTAACTTGGAATATTCAAAAATACTCTCCAAGGCGGGGTCGGGGTGGGGTGTCTGGAGGGGACGGAGCTCTCTGTTCCTCCTGCTGAGCCAGGGCTGGCCGGGGAGCTGTGGGAAAACCACTGTGGCAGCAGGAATCCCTGCTCACGGACCAGTGTTTTTCTCTGAGCCGAGGACTCCACGCAGGGGTCCAGCCACTGCCAGTCCCCTCCCCCCGGGGGGCACTTTCTGTTTCTGTCTGGGAGACAGTGGGTGTGAAGCGGGCGGCCCAGGCGCAGCAGGAAATCCAGAAGCTCTCTCAGCGCCTACCCGAGTCACGCAGCACACGCAGCCTGAGTGCCTCCAGCGATTAATCAGATTCATCACCGCCGCCGCCCAGCCGGACGGGAGGGGCGCGGGGAGGGCCCTGAGCCGGTCTCCTTGACGTCCCCCGGCCTCCACGTGGGCCGCACCCGGCTGGGCCGGGCTGGCAGTCACCTGTCCATTTCTTCAGCGCTCCCGAAACCAGTGTCGTGGCCTCCCTCAGCCAAGCCCTCCGTGCCTCTCCCCGAGGAGCCCACAGCTCGGTTTCGGCGGGAAGAGGTGGTCGGGGTCCTCCGCAGGGCTCGGGTCCAGGGCACAGTGGTTCAAGCTACTGGTGGGTCTCTGCTCTAAGGTCCTGAGCGGTTGGGACAAACGTTATTCCTGTGACCGAGAGTATTTACAGTGAGATCCAGAAGTTGGTTTGTATCTGTTATCCCTCAAAAACAAAGGTTTCGTAAAATAATATTCTTAGTAAGTGCAGTACACTGATATTTTCCGTTCTATTTATTTATTTTTTTTAAAAAATACCGTGATTCACTAAAGCGATTTTACAGCTTACCACTAGATTGCTTCTAGTATTTGGAAAACACTACTCAGATTCCAGATCTCCAGAGCTTCTGGCCCACTGAGAGCCTGGTGTGCCTGTGGGCAACGTGGCTGGCCTCCCTAGAAAGCAGTGCAGACCCCGGAGGTGGGCCTGGCTGTCAGCAGGACAGAGAGGCAGCCCCGTCCCTCTGTCTTCTGTCCCCTGTCCTTACGCCCTCCCATAAAGGCTGCGAGAGCTCTGGGTTGAGGACGTGTGTTGAACAGGGAGAAGAGAGAGTGTTGCTGGGGTGACGGGGTTAGGCTCACGCAAGAGTCTGGCCACCCCCGTGACATCCATCATTGTCCCCTTTCCTTTGCTTCCCGCCCTTTGTCACCGTGAGCAAACACTGGGCTTCCACCGGCCCAGCCTGTTTAGCAAACACCTGGCCCTGCAGGGCGGACCAGCTATGTCGGGGCCCCATCGGACTGGAGCCGGTGCCCAGCTGGAAGAGAGCAGAGCCGGGGAGAGCCTTGCGGCAGGTTCCCGCTGGCACTCCGGCGACCTAGAGGCTGGGCCCTCAGGGGAGGAGGCTCTGTCATGGTCACAGGAGTGCCCCTCCGTGGGCGGTGGGACAGGACCCTTTGTAGCCAGAGGCCTGGCTGGGATCAGGATTGCTGGAAGCAGTGGCATTGGGTGGGAGGGGACAGAAGTTTTCCCTTTGCAAGATTCTGAGGAGATAACTGATGCGAGTTCACATCCAGGCTCCCCTGCTTACAGCCTGTGACTCAGGAAGCCGCCGGCCTCAGTTTCCTTGTCTGAAAAATGGGACGATGCTATCTGCCTGGTAAGGTTGTTGCCACGTGTGAAATGAGATCTTAGGTGTGAGAGGCCAGAGACCTGGTGGTATTACTCCGGGTTCCATAAACGTTACTTGCCTTCCTTCCCGTGGCCCTATGGGCCGGGGGTAGCCCGTCTGTGATGCGGCGTCTGAGGCAGTCTGTCCATCAGCAGCTGCTGAGTGAATGTTTGCGGGGGACGCGGCGCGGTGCTCACCGTAAGCCCCGGCCAGAAACGCAGTCAAGGTCAGCCAGACAGGAAATTGCTGTCAGCAAGGGCGCTGGGAGCCCCCAGCTAGTCAACAGGCAAGGGGCCACACGTACACGGTGAACGCTGGGGGAATTTGCTGGGCTCGTTCTTCTCTTTTCCTCCCACATCGGAGAGGGCAGCATGTGGCCGGAGGGGGACCTGCACGTGATATTAAGGATGGATGGGATTTGGTTGGGAGAGAGGGGAGGTGTGGGTAGGGGAGGAGGTGAGAGCAGCGGGTGTGGAGAGTTGAGAAGCCTAGTCTGGCTGGAGCAAAGTCTCCTGTCTGGGGCTGAGGCAGGGCCCCGAAAGGAGGGAGCCCAGGGATGGCAGGTTTGCGAGTTCAAGGCTGGGAATGGAAGCTACAGAGTCTGGGCTGTTACTTTGTGTGGATCTCATTAGACGGTGCGATGTCAGCCTCTCTCTGGAAAAAGGGGGTCTCAGCAGTCACCTGCCCTCTCCCAGGCATCTCCTTCACTGACGGCCCACAAGGTAGGCACCGTCAAGCTTGTGAAGGTATTTAGAGGTCATTTTCCTTAAAGCTTGTTTATACGCTTGGATTCAGTACCATTGACAGTCGCCACTGGCAAGTGTGCTTTCTGTTTAGCCTTACTTGGCCCCCAGGAAGGCAGCTGTTCCTGGACAGGTTGGTGAAGACCTGCCCAACATCATCTGGTCACCTGCCCTTGGGGAGACAGGATTCCAGGGGCTGCGTAGTTGGGCAAGGAAGACGCTCCTGCGTAATGTGTTGAGAGAAAGCAGACTGGGTGCTGACTGCTTTCGGAGGAAAGAAATTGAAACTCACTGCTGGAGTTTTAATTGCCTGTTTCCAGGGAGCGGTGGCGATTTCCTTTGGGTAGGGCCCACGCCTTCAATAGATGACTTAATCAGGATGCATATTAATAAGGGGACAAGAATGCACCCTGCCTTGATTTTAATATGATTTTTACGTGAGCTTCCAAGCTGATCAAAGGAGAGAGATTCTCTATTAAATGAACAGATGTCTTTTGAGTGTTTCCAGGTCCTGGACACCGTGCCAGCCGCTGTGGGGCTTGGAGAGGTGAGAAAGCTATAGTCTTGCCCTCCCAGCTGGAAGGTGGATGGATGGAAAATTTAGGTTCAAGTCCATGTAGCTGAAATGTAGAGAATGAAGGGCAGCGGGAGGTGAGTGTGGAGGCAGACCCTCGGACGCTGTGACATGGGACATTATTCCTCGGCAGTAGGGAGTCACGGGTGGGATTTGAGGAGGAGTGATATGATGAGTCCAGAAATGTCCCTTAGAAACCTAAGCGAAGGAGTTCCAGCTGTGGTGCAGTGGAAACGAATCTGACTAGTAACCGTGAGGTTGCGGGCTCGATCCTTGGCCTCTCTCAGTGGGTCGAGGATCGGCGTTGCCGCGAACTGTCGTGTAGGTTGCAGACACGGTTCGGATCCCGTGCTGCTCTGGTTGTGGCGTAGGCCAGCAGCTCTTGCTCCGATTTGACCCCTAGCCTGGGAACTTCCATATGCGGCAGGTTTGGCCCTAAAAAGGCAAGAAAAAAACAAAAGTACAGGTGATGGCTGGAGAATGAAAATATGGAGCATATTACCGAGTGAGCAGGGGACAGGAAGTAGGTGGTAGGCCCTGGTCTAGACAAGGCAACTGGCCTCAAAGACTGTAGAAGAGATATCACAAAGGTCAAGTTCGCAGGACGCAGGGCTTGTGAGAGAGGGAGATGATGGCCTTGGTGACAGGGAGGAGGACGATCCCTGGTGAGATAAGGAACACAGGTGGAGAAGCAGGTTAGGGGAGGGGTGAGTCAGTCCTGGAGTGTGTGTGTATTGAGGGGGGCTGACACCTGGAAGAAGCGGGATTTAAGACAGTTGAGGACCTGGGACAGAGGGTTCAGACTGCAAACCATTTAGATAAAATAGATGACACTGGCAAGGGAGACAGACGATGGGTTGGTTTGTCTATTCACCCATTTATTCACTCATTGACAAAAAAATAGACCAAGCCTCTCGTTTGTGACAGTGCCTCCTAGGGCTTTTTATTCTTTTTTTTTTTTCAGGGCCGCACCCGTGGCATATGGAGGTTCCCAAGCTAGGGGTCTAATCGGAGCTGTGGCTGCCAGCCTATGCAACAGCCACAGCAACGTGGGATCCGAGCCACGTCTGTGACCTGCACCACAGCTCACGGCAACGCCAGATCCTTAACCCACTGAGTGAGGCCAGGGATCGAACCCGCAACCCCATGGTTCCTAGAGGGATTTGTTAACCACTGAGCCACAACGGGAACTCCCCTAGGGCTTTTTAAACAGAAGAGCATCATGATCTGCTGCGTGGCTGGAGGAGAGGCAGGACAGGCGATGGCAAGGGCTACGGACGCAGGAGAAAGGTCATGGGTGAGGCTGGGACAAGGATGAGGGGGCAGGCTGGGCAGTGTCAGGCAAACTAAGTGGAGTGGTGACGTGAGGGCAACGAGGAAGCGTGTCGGCAAGGTACTGCACAAAGCAATCCTGGCATCGGGGGGAGAAGCAGGCAGTGATAGCATCAGACGCTGTGGAGAGAGGAGGAAGGCTTGGAAGGTCATCAGACCGGCCAAGGAGAGGGTCAGCCAAGCTGTCCTGGAGCAGACACGGCTCACTGCTCAGGGCATGGGCCACAGTTGGCTTCTCGGAAAGGAGGAGGGGAAGTCGGAGGAGTGAGCAGACAGTGTCTGGAGAGGTTTGGCAGCACAGGGAAGGGGCTGCAGTGCCTGGAGAAGGAAGAGGGCCTCGCTCAGCTCCTGTCCGCCTTCCCTTCCTGTTCTTTCTTGCTTCTTTCAATGTTTTTTTCAGTTTTTTAAAAATGTATTTATTTATTTGTTTGGCCATGCCCACAGCATGCAAAAGTTCCTGGGCTAGGGATCAAAACCTGTCCCACAGCAGTAACAATGCCAGGTTCTTAACTGCTAGGCCACCAGGGAACTCCTCTTTCTTCTTTTTTGTTTTGTTAAAAAAAATTTTGGCCGTACCCACAACGTGGTAAACTTCCCAGGCCAGGGATCAAACCAGAGCGGCAGCAGTGACAAGGTCGGATCCTTAACCTGCTGAGCCACAAGGGAATTCCTCTTTCTTCTTTTTAAAAAGAAATTTAAGAGTTCCCTGGTGGCCTGGTGGTTATGGAGTTATCACTGCTGCGGCTTGGGTTCAGTCCTTGGCCCGGGAACTTTCACATTGCATGGCTGTGGCCAAAAAAATTTTTAGATTAAATAATAGATTAGATTATTTGAATCCATTTGCAGGCATAGGAAAGGAGACAGTAGACAAGAGAAAATGAGAAATTAATTGGTAGGAAAAAATTCCTATAGAATGTGAGGTGTGGGAACCAGAGCTCAGGAAGGTGACTGGAAAGTATCTGGGGACAGAAAAGAAAGCTGTGTGGGAAGTCACTGGAGGGAGGGGGGGGCCTTCCCCAAAGCGTGGCACCTTGTGGAGGAGGGGAGCTTTTGGGGTTTCGCAGCCCTCTATCAGAGGCTCCTGCCTTCAAAGGACCAGCTGGGGCCTGGGGAGGATTTTTTTTTTTTTGTCTTTTTGCCTTTTCTAGGGCCACACTCGCGGCATATGTTGGTTCCCAGGCTAGGGGTCTAATCAGAGCTGTAACCACCAGCCTACGCCACGGCCACAGCAACGCAGGATCCGAGCCGCATCTGCAACCTACAGCACAGCTCACGGCAACACCGGATCCTTAACCCACTGAGCAAGGTCAGGTTTCGAACCTGCAACCTCAAGGTTCCTAGTTGGATTCATTAACCACTGAGCCACGACAGGAACTCCACGACCTTTCGATGGAGTTAATGCCGGCCACTCTTCATAGGGCACCTGCTCAGATTTGAGAAGCACGATGGTTGAAGAAGAACCACCACGCTACTTTTCAGTAACTGACAGTAACACCTGGGGATGTAAAGATCATCCTCTGGGTATTTATTTGGGAGGAAACCGAACCCCAAATAGGTGCATCTTTTATTTTGTCTCTGAAAAGCAATGTCAGCCCACAAATGCCTTAACTTGCTTTGTCTACTTGATCTCGTGTCACAGTCTTAGAAATTTATGCTCCTTTCTCCAATATAAGGCTAGCATGTAATTTTTATTAATTCCAAATGTGTTCAGTATCTGCGAAAAACACTCATAAATACATGTGGCATGTATCAGTGGATGGTTTCCACCCAGAACAAAAGTTTCTATTAACGCTCTAAATAGTGAATAAAGCGGTAAGCAGGAGTTGGGGTCCAGATGAGATCAGAGGGAGCAGGAAAAGTTTGCAGTGGGGAGAGAGGACGATTTCTCTGCACCTTTGTTTCTCAGGTTGGGGCGGGGTGGGCAGGTGGCCTCCGTGTTTCAGCTGTCTGCCTGCACATGGTTGGAACAGGCAGATCTAGCTGGTCAGTGTTTCCTTGTGTGTGAGAGGCAGGAACCAGGGAAGGCAATGCTGGTGATGGCGATGATATTAATGAGCATTTATTGATTTCTTGCTGTATGCACCAGGTACCATGCTAACACTTTGGATGTAGTGTCGTTGCGTCCTCACGGCGACTCTCCAAGGCAGACGATGTCATCCTTACCCTAAAGATGAGAAGGTTCAGAGAGGTTAATAGCTTGTCCAGGGTCACACAGCAAGAGCATAGCAGAAGCAGGCCTTGAGCCCAGGTCTGGTAGACCCTAGGGCCTGCACTCAACCACCAGCTTGAGATAAGTCAGAACAGTCATGCTCTTGGAGAAAGAGGCTTCTTCCCATCCCGCAGGCCCTTCCCCAGGGAGTTAAGGCCCTCTGTCAGGACAACTGAACTCTATTCTCTCCTGAGCCCAGGCCAGAGTTTTGGCAGCTTTCTCACCCCTTAGAAGGGAGCCCAGATTCTAAGGAGTTGTCCTCTGTACTCGCTGTCCTCTCTGCAAAGTGGTGACAGACTGGGCCCGGGTGTCATGTAAGTGGGGCAGGAATTAAGCCGGCCCGTGTGTAACAGCGCCTGTCTTCAGGGGCCCAGTCCAGCCCTCCGTGGGATGGAACTGAAGGGGTGCCATCGTCCAGACTGGCTGGGGAGGACACTTCCAGGAAAACACAGAATATCTGTGGAGCCAGGCTGGGAGTCCTCAGTGGCCAGAGACACCAGCCCCACTGCCCCTTTTCCAAGACAAGGGGCAAGGAGAGGTGGCCTCAGGGGGGCAGCTGGCATCTTTCAGGGATTGAGATGGGGTGTGAAGTGAGGTGGCTTTATTTTTCGTAGGGATCTGTGTCATTCATTCACAGGATAACTCTTTGTGCCGGGTACTGGTCAACCTCGTGCTAGGACCAGTGCCACGTAGACACAGGGCACCTCTGGCAGGGTGTCCTAGCTGCAGCTCCTTGGGTGCTCCAGGGCTGTGGGGACAGGGATCTGGTGCGAGGATGCTGGGGAGAGGAACCAGTGCCCCACTTGGCTGAGGCTCACGAAAGCTAAGTCATTTCCCCAGGGTCGCCCGTCGTGTAAGCAGCTGGGTCTCAGAGGCAGACGCTGCTGGCATGGGGGTTGTGCTCTTGGGTCCCCATGTCACTGACTCTTGCCTGTGTGTCTGCTTTCAGTTCTTTAAGGCTTTTTCCAAGACCGGCTCAGGAGCTACACTGCCAGGTGGGTGTCCCGGCTCACGGGGGACGTGGGCACTGTCAGCATTGTCCCCTCCCTCTCTCGCCTGCGTTTCTTCTGGGGTGAAGAAAGCCCATCGAGCTCTGCAAGGTGACGAGTCCCCCAGGGAAAACCAAGCTTGTATTTTCCTGGAAGTGTCCTCAGCAGCCAGTCTGGATGATGCCTTCGGGAAAATGAGGCTGAAGAAGCCCTTGCATTTGGGCCCATCCTGGGAAGTGAGGAGGGTCACCTGTTCCTACAGTAGTCCTTCGTGTCACAGTGGGGTCGGCAAGCTAGAGGGGCAGCTGGGCAGCCTGGGGAGGGCCCTCGGGGCCCAGAGGGACTCTCTCCTGCCCTGAAGGAGGGGCCCCCGGGGTGGCCTGCAGCCCACACCCCTCGTGCTCTGTTTGGGCTCAGAACTGGCTCCTGCCCCGGGCTCTTCGCTTTGTGAGGGAAGCCGGGGAGGGCGCTGGGATTCGATCTTCTCTCCTAACGTGCCTCCCCGTGTCCATCTTCATTCACAGTGGCCGGTGCTGACGTGCAGACGCTGCGGGAGAGGCTCATTGATGCCCTGGAGACCCACAGTGACACGTGGCCCCCCGCCTGTCCCCCGCTGGAGCCTGCCAGGTATTTGGGGCTGGGACAGGCCTTGTGCTGGGTGGCAGGACCGCAGGCCTGGCAGTGCGAGGACGGTCGGGACAGCGGGCCCGGGGACCGCATTGATTCTTCCTGATGCCTGCACAGCCGGAGCCCGGAGCTGCCTGGAGCAGCTGGTGGAGTCTTCCTGCTGCCGGAGGTCCCCATCCCTGACTTCCTGGGACTGACGGCACAGGGGCACATGGCACCGGCGGGCAGTCTCTGGGTCACACCTGCTGCCACCTCTCACAACCTGTGCTCAGAAACACTTAGGAGGAGGCAGTGGGGTTTCACATGATCTAACCCAGGGACGGTCACTGAGAGGGTGGGTGTGGAGAGGAAAAAGGGAGAAAAAATGCCTTTTTTTTTTGTCTTTTTGCCTTTTCTAGGGCTGTACCCGTGGCATGTGGAGGTTCCCAGGCTAGGGGTCGAATTGGAGCTGTAGCCTCTGGCCTGTGCCACAGCCACAGCAACGTGCGATCCAAGTCGCATCTGCGACCTACACCACAGATCACAGCAATGCTGGATCCTTAACCCACTGAGCAAGGCCAGGGATCGAACCCACAACCTCATGGTTCCTAGTCGGATTTGTTAACCACTGAGCCACAATGGGAACTCCAGAACAAATGCCTTTTAGAGGAAAGGGAGTGGTGAGCTGAGAAGCACAAAGCCCTGTAAAATGAAGGTGGGTGTCTCCTGAGCAGTGGCTGCGACTGGGCACTGCGGCCGTGACTCTGCTCCCGGTGCCACAGAGCGTCAGGGGGCTGGCCTCCTGGGTCTGCCTGTCTTCTGGAACATCAGGATCATGAGGAGCACGGCGTCCCACCCCACCTAGGGAGATAGGCAGACTGAAGACACGAGGTCCTGCCCTCTGGATGAGCACGTAGGACAGGTGGAAGCCTACCTTAAAGGGCCAAGAAGGGACAAATCTGGGTACCAGCTGGGACTGCTAGAGGGAGCCCAGCCTCAATACAGTGAAGGTTCCAGGCGCTGAGAAAGCCTCACGCGGCAGGCACTGGTGCTTAAGGCCCCCTAAGTTTGTGTGCTGGGGTCTTCAAAGCCATAGCCCTGCTAAGAGATTGTGTTTCCAAGTGTCAGTTGGCACTGAATCTAGTTCACAATGATTCTTACCACCGTTCCCAATTCTCCATCTTCCCAGAGGGTCTCACGGAGACCCTGGACTTAGTATATGGTCTTGGTGCAGTTTGGGGCTCCGCAGCCGGTCCCCACGTCTGCAGGAAAGACTCATGCCAGCCTCGGCCCTGCCTCTTTCTTCATCCATTTCTCAACAACTGTGTCTCTGTCCCTCTCTCTGACACCCACCCCTCCCTCGTGGTGCCTTTTCAGCCCAGAGGGGTCGCCAAAGCAACCAATCGGGTGAACCTGCAAGCCTCTCTCAAAGCGATCCTTCTGGAGTTCCCGTTGTGGCTCAGTGGTTAATGAATCCGACTAGGAACCGTGAGGTTGTGGGTTCGATCCCTGGCCTCACTCAGTGGGTTAAGGATCCGGCATTGCCATGAGCTGTGGTGTAGGTCACAGATGTGGCTTGGATCCTGCATTGCTGTGGCTGTGGCCTAGGCTGGCAGTTCAAGCTCCTGTCTATGCCTGGCCTGGGAACTTCCATATGCCACAGGTGTGACCCTAAAAAGCAAAAAAAAAAAAAAAAAAAAAAAAAAAAAAAAAAAAAAAAAAAAAAAAAAAAAAGGAAGGAGCAGCAGCTTGGATTAGACAGCTTCTAAGGTCTTCTACACCTCAGACGTTTTGATTCTTAATTCCCTTTTTTTATTTTTTTTTTTGAATTAGGGCTGCACCTGCAGCATATGAGAGTTCCCAGGCTAGGGGTCGAATTGGAGCTGCAGCTGCCAGCCCTCTCCACAGCCACAGCAATGTGGGATCCAAGTCACATCTATGACCTATGCTACAGCTTGTGGCAAGGCTGGATCCTTTACCCACTGAGCAAGGCCAGGAATTGAACCCACAACCTCATAGAGACAATGTCGGGTCCTTAACCCACTGAGTCATAACGGGAATGCCTCGATTCCTTTTGTAGGCCTGCTCCAGGAGAGGAAAATGCACATCTCCCAGTTGATAGTGACTTGGCACAGATCAGGGCTTATGGCTGATGGGTAGTAAACACCAGCCTCTTAAGGGACCAATAAAATCTGCACTCTCAGCCTGGGCCTTACCCAGAGCATAGAAACAACTGGTCCAGAGGCAGGCCTTCCCAGGTCTCCTCCCCAGACTGCCCATACTCACTTCTTATTGAAAAAAACAACCCAAATAGGTGGGTGAAATGGAGAACCAGCTTTAGGTACCGGGCAGGGAGTCTTTTGAGAAAAAGTTTGGTTTTCTCCCACTGGAGGGCTGGCATGGAGAGGCTCCTGGGAAGCCTTGTATGCAAACAGAGCAGGGGCTGTGTGTGGCTGTGTCAGCTCTGTCTGGCGCCACCAGCAGTGTTGCTCTATTCCCACGGGCTGTCTCTTGCAGGTTGGAGGAGATTACTGGATTCTTTGCCAGAAACAGGGAAGAGTACCTGGCCCTGATCTTTGAAAAAGAAGGCTCCTACCTGGGAAGAGAGGTGAGTTGCCTGCAGGGTTCCCTCAACTCCTGGCTAGAGTTGGGAGAGAGTCCAGTGAGTTCCCGGAACGCGGCTGGTCCTGTGCATTTCTTAGCCCAGCACTGGCCTGACCCCTGCTGGGGAAAATGGGAAGTGTAGGAGCTGGACCTCTCTTGTTTAAAGCCATTATGTCTGTTGGGATCTTCCTCACGGAAACTGAATGTAACACCTGCTGTTTTTTGAGCATCGTACTAGATTGCTGACACAGGTTGTGTCTAGTCTTTACAATTAATGAAGAAGGTCAAATAACAGGTCTCAGATCACACAGCCCGTGAACTGCTAGAGCAGGACTTCGAATTGGGTCTGCCTCCAGGGCTCGTGGTGTTTCCACGCTGCCCTGCCCCTGAAGAATTGGGGTAAAAACTTTGTGGGGAGGGAGCATCAGAGAGCATCCAGTCCCTCGTGAGGAAATGGGGTCCCTTCCCGGGTGAAGCGGATAACAAAAGCAGGCAGTTCATCACTTTTATGCCCATGATCATGTTACCTGATCCTCCTGAGCCTCGTTTCCCCGTCTGTGAAGCGGTGATAATTATCTTTCTTTAGAGTATTGTTGGGTCATCACATGAGGCGGTTCGGGGAAGAACTCGGATGAGTGGCACAGAGTGGGCGCTTTGTGGAGATCCATCCCTGGCCTAAAGCTGAGAGCCAGCCACTGCACCACTGCCTCCAGGGACTGCTCAAGCCACTGGGCTGTCCCCAGATGCAGAGGTGGGGCGGGCCAGTGCCCGGGAGACGCTCCAAGACAGTGCGAGGAGATGGAAAGCAGGGATGACATTAAACGCCACTGTCGGCTCTGAATGGTTTTCCTCCTGAAATTCGCCGAGCACAGTTGAGCGCTCTGAGCTGTCTCCTGACCTCTCAGCTGCCAGAAGGGAAGCGCGGAGGGAGGACGGGGCCGGAGCTTTGCTGAAGGAGTGCCTGAGCCTTTGGGGTTCCCATTCTAGGCCTTGAGGTCGTGCCAGGAGAGGTGATCGAAAAATGTTCAGCTTTTCTCTTTATCCTCCTTCCGGTCCCCTAGTAACCAGGGGCAGGGGGCTGGGGGCCCGTGTCCATGCAGAGGTGCTCAGGGATGGGTAGTATGAGAGGCTGGCGGGCACGGTGGCCAAGAGCCCCGGCTCTGGAAGTAGATCAACCTGGGATTTTTAGCCCAGCTTAGGTGCTTGCGATCTATGTGATCTAATCACATGACTGCACTGCTCAGCCTCAGGTTTTACGTCTGTTGTCTGAGAGTTTTTTGTTTGTTTATTTTTGCCACACCGATGGCATGCGGAAGTTCCTGGGCTAGGGATCGAACCAGCACCACAGCAGCGGCCAGAGCCACTGCAGTGACAATACTAGATCCTTAACCCCCTGAGCCACAGAGAACTCCTCGGGTTTTATTCCTTTCCTCCTTCCTTCCTTCCTTTCTTTCTTTTACTCTATGTATCTAATTTTATTTTTATTTTTTAATTTTTAAACAATTTTTCCATTTTAGCTGGTTTACAGATTTCTGTCAATTTTCCAACTGCACAGCGTGGTGACCTGGTTACACATACATATATAGATTCGTCACAAGTGATTAGACATAGTTCCCGGTGCTATACAGCAGGATCTCCTGGTTTTATTCTTTAAATGAATGCTTCTGTACCAATTCTTTGCTAGTCATGATTAGAAGCACTTTTATCAGATTAACACATTCAGTTCTCTTAACAGCCTTGGAGACTGGTTATTGTTATTACAATTTTGCAGATACGGAAGTTGAGTCGGGGAGAGGTTTAGTCTGGTGGGGTCAGGATTCAAGCCCAAGCAGCCATGGTATTCTCTGCCCCCGGGCTTGGTCCCCTAGTAATTGTTCCTATTTCTTAGTATCATTTTGAAGATTAAGTGAAGTGATCTATACACAGCATGTAATACATGCTCAATAAATATATTTCTTTTTAACTCTTTCTAAAGATAAAGTCATCGTGTCTAAGTAGATTTTTCTGAGTTGGAACATTGATGGAAAGCCTTATAAATATAGGAACAAAAATGAAACCACATTTTATCATGTCTTTTACAAACGGTTTTTATTGCAAAGAAAATTACATTAAATTGGGACCATCCATGAAGATTCCAGATGTGTGGTCCACACCGTTCCAAGGAGGGTGTGTTTGCAGTCCTTAGCGTGGGCTGGATGTGGCTGGAGGCAGAACACTTGCTCTCATCACAGTAGTCTACTCTTTGAAAGGCTTAGAGTCTGGTCAGAGCACAGGTGTCACCTAGGTGCCTGCCCAGGACTTCCTCTGCCTAATGGCTCGGCCCCCCGCATGTCCTGCTGTCTTTTGCAGGTGGCTCTGGACCTGTCCCAGCGCCAGGGCATAGCAGTGCGCAGGGTCCTGAACACGGAGCGCGGCGTGGTGAACAAGTTCAGTGTCAAGGACTTCCCGTCCTGCTACCTGCTGTTTCGGAACGGCTCTTTCTCCCGGGTCCCCGTGTGAGTGTCTCTGCCCACTCCCCCTGCCCCGTTTTCTTCCTGCCTGAAGGGGCTGCTAGCTTTTCGCAGGCTTGATGGGTTTCCTCCTGTGAGTCGTCTGAGGAGTCCACGGGCAGGCAAGGAGCACCCTCTGCAGGAGAAGCAGATGCCCACCTATACGGGGGTAGGGGGGTGCCCAGAACACTGCCCCCCGCCCGCGGCTTCTCTGCACTGTCCCCACCGCAGCCCGGGCCCTATTCCGCATCCTCCTCACAGACAGACTCGTTGGCAGGCTGCAGGCCTGGCAGGCACTCAGATATGCCTGACCCTCCCTCCTTTGGTTTTCTAATTGCAGAAAAGTTCATTAGGAGCCAGACAATAGCCAGTTCCAAAATGCCAAGAGAAAACAATCAGGCCAGCCCGCGGCCCCTCCGTCAGGCTCGCGCCGCTGAATGGCCCGCTAAATGGCGCCAGATGGTGCCTCGGTGCCCGCCCCGGGCAGATGATTGATGTCCGCCTGGAGGGCCAGGGAGACGCGGGCCGCCGGAGATGTCCAGCGAGCCGCTCCTCGGGGCCATTAGTGCCATCCCGCACCCCGGCCGGGCGGCGCAGCCACTTGGCCTGGCCCACCCCGGTCACCCAGTGGCACGGGGCCAGGCCTTGTCAGAAGGCTGCTGGAGTGGGGGGAGCGCGGTGGCTTCGGGGACAGGGAGGGGCAGAAAGTGCCAGTCCTGGTGGGGCGAGGAGACATTGTTTCCTCGCTTGGAGTTGGTGGAGGGGAAAATTGTTTGTGACGACGCTGCCTCCGAGCCATCTGCTCATCGATAAACACTGGGCCGGGACAGCCGAGTGGAAAGCGGTGCTTCCCGATGCCAGCTCCCCTGGGGGCATCCCTTTCTGCTGCTGGTCTTCACAGCCCTCTCCGGTGGCCCTGACCGGGAGGCTTCTTCGCCTGCCATGGAAAGAGAAAGAAATCAAAAGGCGTGTGAAAGATTTGAGGATTTTAGTGGTTTGGGGTACGCTGCCGTCTACTTTTGAAAAATCACATATCAGACTCCCTTGACCTCCTCGGGGAGCACTGTCACCTCTGGTATCTCAGAGCAAGCTTGCAAGCTTCCTTGAGGCCACCTGCCACTGTGCCCCCTTGGTCTTTGGGGAGGGTTGTCAAACCCACCATCCAGTCCGTGGGCAGAAGTACACTGACCCCGGAGGGCCCACCAGCCCCGGAGGTGCCCTGTCCCCCCACCTCTCCAGGGTACGATGAGGAAATCAGGGGCCCAGCCTCTTTTCCAGGTGGCCTTTTGACCTCAGACTGGTGTCAGGGAGGCTTCCCACCGCATGAGCAGTGAAGGGAAAGGCTTATGTGAGGCCGGGTGTCCCGGTTTTGACCTCACTGAGGATACGAATGAAACAAATTCAGATACTTCTTTTCATTTGGCCACACCTGAGGCATGTGGAAGTTCCCAGGCTGGGGACTGAACCCACACTACAGCAGTGACCCAAGCCACAGCAGTGACAATGCTGGATCCTTAACCGACTGCACGATCAGGGAACTCCCCAATTTTTTTTTTTTTCTTTTTAGGCCTGCACCTGTGACATATGGAAGTTCCCAGGCTAGGGGCTGAGTTGGAGCTGCAGCTGCCAGCCTACACCACGCCAGTTATGTCAGACCCAAGCCAAACCTGTGACCTATGCCACAGCTCACGGCAATGCCACATCCTTAACCCACCAAGCGAGGGCAGGGATCAAACCTGCATCCTCATGGATACTAGTTGGGTTTATTACTGCTGAATCACAGTGGGAACTCCCTTTTTTTTTTTTTCCATTTTTGGCTGCCCCATGGCATATGGAGCTCCCAGACCCAGGGATCAGATCTGAGCCGCAGTGGTGACCTAGGCTGCAGCTGTGGCAACACTGGGTCAGGGATCGAACCCATGTCGCAGTGCTCCCAAGACGTTGCCGATCCCGTTGCGCCACAGCAGAAGCTCCAGCGAACTCCTTTCTTAATAAACCTTTCTGGGAGTTCCCATCATGGCTCAGTGGTTAATGAATCCAACTAGGGAACCATGAGGTTGCAGGTTCGATCCCTGGGCTTGTTCAGTGGGTTAAGGATCCGGCGTTGCCATGAGCTGTGGTGTAGGTCACAGACGTGGCTCGGATCCTGCATTGCTGTGGCTGTGGCGTAGGCCTGCAGCTACAGCTCCAATTAGACCCCTATCCTGGGAATCTCCATATACCACCAGTGCGGCCCTGGAAGAGACAAAAAGACAAAAAAAAAAATAAACCTTTCTGTCAGATGAGCTACCTGCCTCCTCTCCTGACCAGAGTTGTTAGCTCTGGGGTCTGGTTCCTCCGTACTCATTGGCTCTCTTCCGTGGTCCCCTCCCCTCACAGGCTCATGGAATCCAGGTCCTTCTACACCGCGTACCTGCAGAGGTTGTCCGGGGTCACCAGGGAGGCTGTCTCGACCACGGCTGTGCCAACCACCACCCGCACGGTAGCTCCCACCGTGTGGAAAGTTGCAGATCGGTAAGGCCGCTCCCGCCCTCCTTGCCCTCCCCCTCCCCGCCCTCTCCTCTGCTTATAGACCCCCGCTCCCTCCCATGCTTTGTTCCTTGACAGGAGCTTGGCACGTGCCATCCTGAGCCCAGGCCTCTGTGGGCTGGCCTTGGCCTTTGGGGCTCCCTGGCTGCTGGCCTTGCGTAGGAGAGCCTTAGATGGGCGCAGGCAGCAGCATCGACCGGCAGCCTCCCAGTGTGTGCTGACTGTATTCTGCATGATGGAATGCATGACGCTCACACTGCTTAGGCTTAACAATCTTCCAGACCAAGTAGAGTCAGCTTGGGAGAATACTCTGCAGCCTTGCACACAGCTTCCCACCCAAGCAGTTATTTCCCCGGCACCTATTTTTGTGCACCTGCTCCATGCGAGACCCTGTAAATACCAACTGCAGGGCAGACGCACTCCCTGCCCAGAATGTGTGGCCCCTTCACAGCATCCCTCCAGGCAAGGCTCCCAGCTTCACTTGAATGCCTCTGGTATTGGGGAGCTCACTGTTTTTTGAGGTCACCGTGGCATCATGCACAATTGTAAGTGCAAGTGAAGCTACTCGTCCCTGAGGCTCTCCTCTGGTGGTAGAATTTCTGCTTGTTAGGAGCTCCTGCCGTGGCTCAGTGGAAATGAATCTGACTAGTATCCATGAAGACGCAGTTAGATCCCTGGCCTCACTCCGTGGATTAAGGATCTGGTATTACCGGGAGCTGTGGTGTAGGCATAGACACAGCTCGGATCTGCCGTTGCTGTGGCTGTGGTATAGGCCGGAAGCTGCAGCTCCAATTTGACCCCTAACCTGGGACCCTCCATATGTTGCAGGTGCAGCCCTAAAAAGAACAAAAAAAAAAAAACAAAAAGGAAAGAAAAAAAATGTCTCCTTGTTGGACAGGGAGTTGGGGCCGTAGACCTCTTGCTCCAGCCCCCAGGGGCATTTACCAGATGCAGGGGAGTGGCCAGGAAGCTCAGAGCTGAGTCCAGAGGGCGGCCTCCACGAGGGGGCTGCTCAGGAGGACTGGGGGCAGGGTCATCGGACTTCAGGAAGGATTTCGCATCCTGGCATGAGGGACTCTTAAGGGTGGAAAGTGCTGATGGAGAGGTTTTTAGTAAATCAGGCGAGAAGGAAAGAGAAACTAAGAGGTGGGAGTGGTCACTACGATCATTCAAATTATGACTCTTCAGATTATTCACATTGCTGTGCAGCTGCCTTCAGTGCCAGGCTCTGCCGGGCGCTTCCGTCCATTATCGGCTTGAGTCAGGGGGCCACTCCTTGAAGCAAGAGGAGGAAAAGAGAGGTAAACGGAGGCCCCAGGACACAGAAGTGGCACAGAGAGGGGACCTTGGCACGAGGGTAAAGCCCAGGTGGCCGTCAGCTGACCTTACTGGCTCCCACCGCCTCGGCAGGCAGGCGGGGCGGGAGAAAGCAGTCTATTTTACAGATGAGATCACTGAGGCCAGAGGGATGGGTTGAGTTGCCCAAGCTCCCACCGTAGAACGAGGTGAGAACCCTGGGGGTCAGGAGGTGGGGTAGGGAAGCAGAACTGAGTCCAGACCCCACAAGAGTGTGATGGGCTGGGGGTGGAGCAGCCAGCTGGGAGCCTGCAGCCCTTTCCCCGGGGCTGGGCTGAGCCCGAGAGGTGCAGGATGGGAGCCCTCCTGACGCCCAAGGTCTGGCAGCTGCAAGGACATCAGCCAAAATAAATATAACCCGTCTTTCTCCCCCCCAGCCCCATTCCTAGCCTTGGTGGGCATCCAAACCCTTGGTCTTTCAAAGAGGGCCCAGCTTTTCTAGAGCCATGTTATGTCGGTGCCCCTGTTGCACGATTCTTGTGTCCCTAGGGGGTCTTTGTTCAGAGAGAATGAAGCTCGATGTTCCACGAGTGACCCGATTAAAACACTTTTAGTGAGTGATGGGAGGGGCTGGTCCTGCAGAGGGGGAACCCCACTCTGTACCAGGAGCTGCTGAGCGGTTTATATCTGTGCTCTTATTTAATCCTCTTAGCAACCTACCTGTGAGCAATTTATTATGATCCTCATCTTCCAGGTGAGGAATAGCGGCTCAGAGAAGTTCAGCAGGTCACCCAAGGTCACACAGCTCGTTACTGGCAGAGCCCAGTGCTTACTTATAGGACTCTGTGACCGTTAGTAGTGCCTCCTCTTCTCTCCCCGTGGCCCCAGGTGCCCCTTCCCCGCCCCCGCCCCATGGTTAATACCCTTTTCTCTCTCTGGCTCCGTCTGGGTCCTCAGCTCCAAGATCTACATGGCTGACCTGGAATCCGCGCTGCACTACATCCTCCGGGTAGAAGTGGGCAAGTTTTCCGTCCTGGAGGGGCAGCGCCTGGTGGCCCTGAAAAAGTTCATGGCGGTGCTGGCCCAGGTGAGCCGGGCCCCGGCCTCCCTTGTCCGGCAGCTCCACACGGGATCCGTGTGCTTCCCTGCAAGCCGGCGCCGTGCCAGCCTCCGGTCAGCCCAGCCCCTCAGAGGCTCATGGCCTGGCTGGACATCTGGACCCGCAGCTGTCCTGGTCCACCACGGCCTGGTCTCAGCCGTACCCCCACCAGCCCCACACCACCATGGACGACCCCACCCTCAGCCCCACTCAGGGCAGGGGGTGGATGGGACGCAGGGGGTGGATGGGACGCAGTGGGTGGATGGGACGCAGGGGGTGGATGGGACGCAGTGGGTGGATGGGACGCAGTGGGTGGATGGGACACCGGGGGGTGGATGGGACGCAGTGGGGTGGATGGGACGCAGGGGGTGGATGGGACGCAGGGGGTGGATGGGACGCAGGGGGTGGATGGGACGCAGGGGGGTGGATGGGACGCAGGGGGTGGATGGGACGCAGGGCCAGACGCCCTGGAGACATTCCCAGCCGGTTCATGGCCTGTGGCTCCGCCTGCCCGAGTCCTCCACCTCACTCCCTGCTGTGGTCCCGGGGAAAGCGGGGCCCATGGGCCCTGCAGTGAAGGGAAGAAGGTCTTTCTGCATCTCCTCTTTGCCCTCCCAGACACTGGCGGGTCTGACGCAGCTCCCCGGCCTTAGCCGTGCCTTCCTTATTCCTCCGTAGTTTCCTGCCGGCAGGGCTGACCCCACGAAGTGTATGTAGCTCCTAATTCCTGAGGACCTGAGGTGTGTCAGGCGTTTAATCCTCTTAATATCGCTGCAAGCTGGCAAATATTACCCCCAATTAGGAGGCGCAGGTTGCTCGAGTGACTTGCCTTAGGCCTCCCATTAGGAGGTGTCACGGCCAGGATTTGAACTGGGTTCCACGTTTAGAGCCCGCGCCCTTTGTCTGCTGCGCTCCTTCCTCGTCTCTGAAGGAAAGACGCAGGCTCCTCTCTCCTCCGCGCCTGCCGCCTCCTCCCCTCCTGCCTCCTTCCCTGTGGCTCCGGGTCCACTGCCAGCGCTGTCCTACTTAAAGGCCGGGGACTGCTGAGTCAGATGCGGGCTCTGGGCCCCTTGGGAGGCTGGCTGCTGACTCAGCCGCCCTGCGAGCCAGGTCTGAGCCCCTCCTTCTGGCAGGTCTGCGGGCAGCTCGGGCCTCCTCTGGGGGTGACCTGCGCCTCTCACTGGGGCGCTGCGCCCCGCCTAGCCCCTCTTCCCCCCTCACCAGTCCTGGCCTTCTGGCCCACTTGACCTGGTCACGGGTACATGTGGTTACATGGAGGACCCCGGGAGGTGGCGAGTGCTTGTTGGGGCTGTTCCATTCTAAGGCAAGACCGCCTTTGGCCTCATGCAGACTGGGCCCCTGTTCGTCAGCCCAGTCCGGTAACAGGGTCTTTCTTCAGAGGGCCTGTGAACGGCTTTGTCCCCAAGTCACTGAGACCTGGGATGGCCGCAGAGAATCAGAGGGGCGAAGTCCTTGAGCGGTCTTCCTGCCTGACGTATAAGGGGGACCCAGGGTGCTGAGAGGGACCCCCTTGCCCCCGGTCCAGGCCACTCTGAAGGGCTCTGCCCAGGGGAATCGTTTCTTGGGTGCTGCCTGCATCTCTCAGCTGCACCCGCAGCGAGACTGTCGCAGCCGGTGTGAAGGGAAAGACTGAGACCCAGGAAATGCCTGAGGCTTGGGCAGCATCCTTTCGGTGGTGCCTGCTGAGCCTCTGGCCTCAGCAGTGCTGGAGCTGAGGTTGGGGTGAAGGACCCCATCCTGCCAAGAGCCAGGGCCCTCAGAGAGGACGGGGCTGGCCGCGGGGCAGAGGCACACACAGGACAGGAGCGGGGGGCCTCGGTTGGAGTTGTGCCCCACAGCCCCTGGAGCCCGCAGTGTATTCTGCCCCTGCCCTTCCTTGGGCGGCTTCTTCTTGAGCATAGGACTAGTGGCAGCTACCATTTCTTGAACTCGGACAGGGTGTCAGACTCTGCAACGTGCTCCTTTGTGTTTTAGCTTATCTGTATCTCTCGAGACAAACTCCACGGGGCATTAGCCCGTCACAGAGCGGGGCAGTGGAGGCCCAGAGGGGCGAAGCTCCTTGTCCACTGCCCTCCAGCCCGTGAGTGGCTGAGCGGAGGTGAGCACCCACGTCTCATCTCAGCCTCACCCTTCCCCACTCCGTGCAAGGGGCACCAAAAGCCTGAGGGTAGAGAGCCTGCTCTGCCCACTCAGCCCGGGGACCTGTCAGCTGCGGGTATGGCCAGTCCAGAGGCGCTGCCCTGCAGCCCGGCCCAGGGTCTCTCTGCTCCCTCGTGGAAGCGGCTGGCAAGACTGGCCACTGGGTGGCGTGTGTTCACCAGGGTTTTCCTGCTCCCGGCAGAGGGTGACTCCCTGTAGCGCAGAGCCCCTTAATTGATCCTTTCTCCTGACACCATGGCCTTAGAGGGCGTCATCCTTCCAAACCAGGACAGCGGGTGAAGGTCGGGGAGAAGTGCTGACGTGGAGCTGTAAATCTGTGTTGAGAGCCCCGAGCCCCGGGGCCCATGTGAGCAGATCAAGAGGTAGTGTGTCCAAGCACAGAATTCTTTCCAGCCACTTCTCCCACTGGGGGACACTGTCCAGCCAGGGGCGTTGATAGGAAGATGCCATGACTTTCTCAGAGGACTGGGTCCCTTGGCAGGTTTTTCTGTTGAGGGCTCATTTCCGTCTCCAGCACCCTTTTCCTTGCACATGTTTTTCTTGGCTCTTTTTCCTCTGAATTGCTCCCCGTTGTCCTCCTGACCTGCCTCTTTGAGCTTCATCTGACACTCTCTGCTACTGCAGCCCCTTCTTTCTCCCTCCTGCCCCCGCTCCGGTGTGTGTGTGCGCACGCACGCGCACACACACACGCGCATCCATCCTGCTCCCCGGAGTCCTTGTGGTTTTAAAGTGCTGATACTAATCAGATTTGGGTTGACTTATTGTCAGAGTAGCTTTTCATGCTCCTCAGAGACTATTGGGAGTTCCCATCAAGATTTGGATCTCGGCTGTAGCCCCTGGGCTGCCTTGTCCCCGCTGGCAGCCCGTGGAATACAAATGAAAGGCCATTTGCCAGCCTAGCCCAGCCTGTCGGTTGGTCAGCGAGGCAGCTGCTCTATCAGAAGATCACCTGAACAGAGGCCCTGGGGGGGCCCAGGCTTCTCAGCAGCCCCGAGGAAGCCACACAGGTGCTCGGCCTCCTCCCTGGCAGCGTGTGATCAGGGGTCGGCTCAGGAGCCCGCAGCCTCCAGAGGGGGCAGGTGGCCTTGGGGGCACAACCCCCCTGCCAGCCTCTGCCCATCCCTCTGCCTCGCCTTCCCAGGTGCCCAGAGCAAAGGTGATGAGGAGCCCACATTTGGGTCTTAAGCAGAATGTTTTCATGATGGTTTGGGAACATTCCAGAAAAACTGCCTCGGCCCACTTCAGCCTGGCCCCCTGCCCCTCCCCAGGACGTGGGACTCCGGAAGTCGCTCCTCACTCTCCCCCTTTTGCTCCCCGTAGTACTTCCCCGGCCAGCCCTCAGTCCAGAACTTCCTGCGCTCCGTGAACGACTGGCTCAGGAAGCAGCAGAGAAAGAAAATCCCCTACGGTTTCTTTAAGACTGCCCTGGACAGCAGGCAGGAGGTGAGTCTGGGAGGCCAAGGAAGATCTCCTCCTCCTCCTCGATAGCCACAGGAGCGGAACGGGTTAACCCTGTCCCCTCTGACCGCCCCCCGCCCGCCCCATCCCCAGCCTGCATTCAGGACAGTGGAGTCTGCGATCTCGCTTGGGTCCTTCCACTGGTCGTTAGTAAACTGCTGTTTGTTGAGCCCTCTGGGTACAGACGTCATTTAATCCTCGCAGCGTTGGTGGAAGGCAGACATTATCCCCATTGCACAGATGAAGATAACTGAGGTCGAGTAACTCGTCTGAGATCATAGACAAGTGGGCTGGGATTTAGAACCCCTCGTGAGAAAGCTTTTACCCACAGCTCCATGTCACCTCCAGGCACCTCTGCTCCTCAGCACCGCCTCTCTCCCGGAGCGGGTTTCTGGGCTCCTGCTCCCGCAGCTGTTTGCTGGACCGTGTCAGCCAGAAGAGGCACGAAACCTTAGCCGTGTGGCAGGTCAAAGCTGGAGGATTAACCGCCTTGTCCTACTAAGGGGGACGTTGAGGCTGGAGTAAGGCTGTGACTTGGTCTCTGTCACGGGTTTTTAGACCGCCTGCTCCTTTGGCGGGTGTCGCCAGTGGAAGTGCTAGACGGAGAGAGGGACCATTGGCCTAGGGGCTGCGCGCTGACCTTGGCGTCTCCTGCCAGCTGCCCTCCCCACTTCCCAGGCCAACTCCTTTTTCTTTTCCACCCCCCCACCCCCCGCCGCGCTCATGCTCATATGTGTCCCTTAGGGTGCCGTGATTGCCAAGAAGGTGAACTGGGTGGGCTGCCAGGGGAGCGAGCCACATTTCCGAGGCTTCCCCTGCTCCTTGTGGATCCTGTTCCACTTCCTGACCGTGCAGGCATCTCGGCAAAGTGTAGACCACTCACAAGAAGCTGGTGAGTTGGGCCCCATGCGGCCCCTGGGCCTCAGCCTGCCCCGTGCTGCCCTCCGCTGGCTCCCCGCTGTAGCCCAGATTTTGGGGAGGCCGTGTTTGCAGCCGGCCCCACCCAGTCCTGCCCCGGGTTGTGCCCCACAGACCGGGGGTGGGGGGTGAGGGTGCTCCCTGGCTTTCTTGTAGCCACAAGCCTGCTTTATTTTTAGTCTTCATGAAAAAGTTCTGGTTCTCTTCTTCCTACTCCCATAAAGAAAGGAACTATGTCTGTTTCACAGTTTATGGGGCTAATACTATGGACTCTGAATGCTTTTACTGTGTTTCCCGCTGGAAAAAAAGATCACTTTCTAGGGGAAGCCCTTTGCCCCCTTTGCCCCGTTTCGTGTCCAAACCACATAGCTGCCCTCCACGCTGCCCCACAGCCCCACGTAACGACTGATTCGATTCAGTCCAGGTTCAGTGAGGGACCAGGCGGGCAGAGGGCTGCCCAGCAGCGTGCCAGGGCCCAGGGCGAGAGGAGGATGTGCGGGCAGAAGAGAGAGAATGTTCCACGCTGTCAGGAAGGGTAGGAGGAGGCAGGTGAGGGTCCGCGGATGGATGGGGGTCCGGGTCGGGCCGGCCTGCGCAGGCGCAGAGGGAATTACAGGAGCTGCAGGGTGAGCGGACCGCCAGCCACTGGGAGCCGGTATCTATGGAGCCACTTCAAAGAGCCGGCCCCTACTCTGGGGGTGGGTACAGAGGTGTAGACAGCGAGGTGTCCCTGCCTCGAGGGGACAGTCTTCCAGTGGCAGGAGACTCAGGTGGCAAACACCAGATCATTTCAGATGTGATGATCAGTCTGCGAAGACAGAGCCAAGCGGTGTGGGAGAGGGCCCGGGGAGGGGCGGCTGTGTTTGGCCAGGGTGACGGGCTGGGGAAGGCTTCTCTGAGGAGGTGCCCTGTGCCGAGACCTGATTGCCGAGAGGGGGGCGGCGGTGGGACATCCGGGCCGGAGGAGTCTGCTCAGGCCACCGTAACAAGGTGCTTCAACAACAGAAATGTATTTTCTCACAGTTCTGGAGGCTGGAGTCCCTGATGAAGGTGTTGGCAGGGCTGGTTCTGCTGAGGCCTCTCCTTGGCTTTCTAGACGGCCCTCTTCTCCCTGTGTACTTCACCTGGTCCTCACCGCGTGTGTGCCTGCCTGGGTCCACATTTCCACCTCTCACAAGGACACGAGTCATACGGATTAGGATACGTCCCCAAAGACCTCATCCTCAGTCACCTCTTTAAAGACCCTCTGCCCAAATACAGTCACATTCTGAGGTGTACCAGGGGTTAGGACTTCGATGTAAGAATTTTAGAGGACACCGTTCAGCCCATAGCACAGGTCAAGGACTTGCAAGTTCAGGGAACAAGTGCGGTGTGTTTGCAGCACCACGAGGCGGCCAGTGTGGCAGAGCCTGGGGCTGGGGGAGCCAGAAGTTGGAGGGTGGGCCCTTGGAGGTCCTGGTGAGGGAGGGTGTCAGCTTTCAGTCTCTGCGTTTTGAGGGTCTCCTGGAGACCTTATACAAGGGAGTGATGCACACAGTCAGCGCTTTAGAGGGTTTGTGGCTGGAGGGCGGGCAGACAATTAGGACGCTGTGGGGCTTGTCCGGGAGAGGCGGTGCTGGCCCAGACTAGAGTTGTGGGTGTGCACATGGAAGAAGTGGGCAGATCCGAGAACGCTTTAAAGGTGGAGCTGATAGGACTCAGTGGTAGATTGGATGGAGGCCACGCAGGATGGAGGACCTTGGCTGGACCCTGAACTTGTGATGGATGACGGTCCTTTGAGCCAAGAAACGAGAACGCTCAAGGCGAGAGGGAATAGATGTGGGGGAGAGGGGACACGCAGTGGTCTGTGCGTGTTGGATGTCTCAGCGGAGATGTGGGTCGTGGAGTCTGCAGTTCTGGAGAGAGGTCCGGGATAATCCTGTGGTCCGTTAGCACGTGGACGGTAGTGAAGGTCTCGGGACTGGATGCGCCCGTTAGTGCTGAGGCCTGAGCTCTGGGCCATTCAGCGTCCAGACCTCTGCCAGGGGAACAGGGAGACTTAAGGAGCAGCCATTGTGATTTCAAGAGAGCTCCCCAAATACAGTTTCTAGAGGGGGCACTTACCCGAGTGGATGCTGGTTGGATTGGGCTGCAGTGAGAAGAGCAGGGAAGAAATTGGCAATAATGGCAGAGTGATTAGGTCGTACTGGGGTCGTCGTCGTCGTCTTTTTTTTTGTCTTTTTTCTAGGGCTGCACCCACAGCATATGGAGGTTCCCAGGCTAGGGGTCCAATCGGAGCTGTAGCCGCCAGCCAACGCCACAGCCACAACAATGTGGGATCTGAGCCGCTTCTGCAGCCTACACCATAGCTCATGGCAACGCTGGATCCTTAACCCACTGAATGAGGCCGGGAATCGAACCCACAACCTCATGGTTCCTGGTCGAATTGGTTAACCACTGAGACACAACAGGAACTCCTTCTTTATTATAGTTATTTTTACCTCTTGGAAGGAGTCCATACAATGGAGAAATTGACGATAGAAAAAAAACAAAAGAAAATAGTTACAGAAGTGAAGTCTTGGAAGAGGCCAGAGGGGTGAGGTCTAGAGCTTGAGGGCAGGTGGCGGAGGCAGGTGTAGCAGGTACAGCTGCAGGGCAGGCAGGGGTGGATGCAGGGACTGAGTAGCCCGAGGAGGTGAGAGGCAAGGCGCAGCTCAGTGCGGGCCCTCAAGTTGCCAGAACCGATGGCACAGGCAGTGTGGTCAGCAGGGCAGAGAGCAGGATGCTGAAGTCCCCGTGCTGGCGGGGTGAGACTAGGAAACGGACTTTTAAAGGGCTGGGTGTTTTGTAGCCGGAAGGAGAAAGAGTTTGGAAGCAACTAAGAGCAGGGAGGGGCGGGTACCGTGGAAGGCAAAGGGGCTTAAGAGACGTGGGTTTGGGGGAGCGGTTGTATCTTCGGGGGGGACTCTATGTCAGAGCAAGAAGGCGGGGGTTATCCAGAGCCTGTGCTGATGCCAGTCCAGCGGGGGCACCGAGGAGAGATGGAGGGATGTGTGGTGGCGTCAGATCAGGACGGGCCGCAGCCGGAGCGCCCAGGGAGGGGCCGTGATGAGGCGGGAGTCGGAACGGGAACCCTAAAACAGGAGGGGCGGAGCAGGGGCCCAGGGGCTGGGTGGTGGGCACCCTGGCCCCTGCCTTCTTCTCCAGCCACCTCTCAAGAGGCCTGAGTGATGACGATGAGTTTGAACTTTATCCCGAGGGTCAGTGAAAGATGAGCCTGGATAAGAGGCAGAGGAGGGACGCTGGGGTCTAGGAATTTAGGAGGAGACGCCCCGGGAAGATAAGGTAGACCAGAAGCCCGCGGGCTGGGCTGTGTGCTCCCTGTGCCGAGGTGACCGCGGCGGGACTGTGGCAGGAGTGGTCGGGGGAGGCGCCGGCAGGTGCAGGCGGCCTGCGGGGCCCCTGTAACCGGTGCCTCCTCCCCCTTGTAGCCAAGGCCCAGGAGGTGCTCCAGGCCATCCGGGCCTACGTCCGCTTCTTCTTTGGCTGCCGAGACTGCGCCGCCCACTTTGAGAAGATGGCTTCTGCCTCCATGCACCGGGCAGGGAGTCCCGACAGCGCCGTCCTCTGGCTCTGGTCCAGCCACAACAAGGTCAATGCTCGCCTGGCAGGTAAGGAAGGGCCACCTCCAAGGCTGGAGCCACCTGCAGAGGGAGGATGAGGTGGGGGGACTTTGGAGTCTTGGACCAGAGGCAGGAGACGGGACCTTCATTGTCCCCTAGGTAACGGCCCGCGTTTCACGGTGCTTCTCAGCGCCCAGAGCCCTTTCCCATGCTCCCTGCCAGCCCTGCTACATGTGTCAGCATCTAGATGAGGAAGCCGAGGCTGTGACGCCCCAAGACTCCGGTCTTTCGATGCCCTTGCTCGCTGTCTGATACCAGGGCCCCTCCCTCTGGCCTGCTGGGCGCCCCTTTCCTGCTTCCCCTGTTCTGTTTGCCGGCCCCTTACTCACACCAGCAGAGAGAGCTGGCCCTTTCCACGCCCAGGGAGGGTCTAATGATAAAATGTGCTTGAAAAGAAAAGCCAGGTGCTAACTAGAAATACCGGGGACCACTTCTCGTGGCGGGGATCAGGCGTGGGGTGGGGGGGCTTGTCTTCTTAGTCTCGCTCATTTACAGTGTTTTCTGTTCCCCATGCACCGGAGTCTGAAAGGTCCAACAGGCAAAAGCATTAAAGTCAGGGGCGCTGACAACCTGGTGGGTGGGGAGGGAGTCTTCTGTGGGCTTGTCTGTGGGGGGAGGAAGTGGGTTTGGAGGCAGCGGACCTCCCCGGGGCCGGAGGTGGGGATAAGGCCAGGGGTGGGGCCGAGGTGAAAGGAGCCCAGTGGAGCAGGTGGCAGCGGCACTCGGTCTGCGTCTCCTGGGGCCTCCTGTGAACTTAGAAAGAAGACACGTGCCTGTCTGTCCTCCCACTCCTTTTCTCCCTGCCTCTGCCCCGCCCCTGCCACCAAATGCTCCATTTGACCCTCCAGCCCCATGACCTCGGCAGGCTCCCAGCTTCCCCGGGGGCCCAGCTGCTGCCGGAGAGCCTGGAGCCCGTGCCTCTCCCTGAAGGAAGGCGGTACCCTCCCCTCTCTGGGGGGGCCGGGGGGGGAGTCCTTTCAGATCAGCTAATGACGGTGATGAGCAGGTGCGAATGGAGTGCGTGCTTGGCAAGGCGCGGGCACTGTCACTTCTCACTGGACCCTGGGAATCCCACGCCCTACCAGGCCCTGCTGTGTGTGTCAGTATCTAATAACCATTCTGATTTTTCTGTCACTTGCTGCTGCTTCATTCTCCCCGGCAACTTTTTCCCCCTAGTTAACCCTTTAGGAGCGGTGCCGCTCCCACGAAAGGCAGGCTGATTGGCCCACTGAGTGAGGGCCGGGAGCTCAGCCCGGGACTCTGCCCACAGCGCCGGCCCTGCTTGGTGTTCCAGCAGCCTGGCGGGCAGGGCGCCTTCCTGATGCTCCTGAGTGCCCTTTGCCCGTGCAGACCCCTAGGCCTCCCCACCGCCCCGCTCCTCAGGGCCCACCTGAGGGAAAAATCCCACTAACTCCTGCCTGTCCCAGAGGGCTGCGGGGGATAAAGGAGAAAGCCTTGTAACTACCGTGTGCCTTGAAATCTTGTTTTTAAAACACCTTCCCTTGAATTACTGAAGGAATATACCTTGGCCGTATAAAACTCAGAAATTTTCAGAAAAATGCAAAGTTGATGAGTGCCAGCAGACCAGCCAAAGTCTGCAAGACAGACCATTCTGAGTCCACTTGCGGTGGACTCAGCCGGTGAGGTTGACAGAGGGAGACAGTGGGTTAACACGGGGAAGTGGATGGAAGGGAAGCCTTGAGTGTCCCGGGCGGGGGCGGGAAGGCCCATCTTTGCCCAAGGAGGCATTTTGGGCCCCGCTGTGGCCAGGCCCCGTGCCAGGCTTTTCATCAGCCCTCTGTCAAGCCATTCCTGTCCCAGGTCACCTGTTTGCAGATGGGGAAGCTAGCGTTCTGAACGGAGGACTGAGGCCTGGGCTTCCGGGTGGCCAGGGTGTCACAGCCAGCCTGTGTGTGCTTCCTCCCCAGGTGCCCCCAGCGAGGACCCCCAGTTCCCCAAGGTGCAGTGGCCGCCGCGCGAGCTCTGCCCCGCCTGCCACAACGAGCTCCAGGGTGCGCCCGTGTGGGACCTGGGCAACACCCTGAATTTCCTCAAGACCCACTTCTCCCCGAGCAACATCGTCCCGGACCCTCCTTCAGCCGGGCCAGGCCCCCGGAGGGGTGTACAGAGGATGGCGGTCACCCCAGAGCAGGTGGAGCTGGAGCTGGCCACGGGAAATTTTACTCTGGGCCCCCCCAAGAAGGCTGAGATCATGCTGGGCCCAGGGACAGAGTCCCCCGGAGCCACCATCCCAGATGTTCCAGCAGAGGGACCTGGCGCAAGTCACCCCCAGGAGAGGCAGGGACCTCCCGAGCACATAGCGGAGCTTCAGGGGGCTGAGCTGGAGCAGCCAATGGGGCAGCAGCGCTTGAGCAGGCGAGACACAGGAGCCGTGTTGCTGGCTGAGTTCCTGGCTGAGAATAAGCTCCCCCGAGGCCCCGCAGCGCTGAGGCGAGTGGGCCGCAGCTCCAAGCAGCTGGCCAGCGTCCCTGACGGGGAGCCAAAGGCCGGGGCTGTGCAGGGCCGAGGCCAGTGGCTGCAGGTGCTGGAAGGGAACTTCTCCCACCTGGACATCAGCCTCTGCGTGGGGCTTTACTCCCTGTCCTTCATGGGCCTGCTGGCCGCGTACACCTACTTCCGGGCCAGGATAAGGGCCCTAAAGGGCCATGCCAGCCATCCCGCTGCCTGAACCGTCTAACTCGGGAGGGGGCGGGCTAGGGAGCTGCCGTCCCCGGGCTCTTCCAGCCCCGTGCCCCCTGCTCTCCCCCTTTGCTCCTTGTCCAGGGAAATCCAGGAAAGCCAGCTGCTGCAGTGAACCTCCCTGGGGCTTTTGGAAAGAACGTTCCATATGCAGACATACGCAGGGTCCAGGTCCATCTGCCAGCTCGCGTGCGGGGGAGGGGCGCAGGCTTGGGCAGTGCGGTTGGGAGGCTCCGTCCTTGGCATCTCAGCACCAAATTCCTCTTTTTCAGCTTATTTGAAGTCCTGCCTCCTTCTCCTTGAAGCTTCAGTGTCTCCCGCTTGATGTTGGCCTTAAACTGGGGCAAATGAGGCTGCGGTTTCCGAGGTTTCCCACCTCCAGAGGAGGCCCCGGGGCTGGGGGGGCCCGGGACTCCTCACCTCGTCCTGGGAACTCTTGTCCACCCTGCTCCGAAGAGCCCTTTGCAGCAGAGAAGGAAGGACTGCCTCTGGCCCCCGTGCCAGCCCCTCAGACCCTCTGGGTGGGGTGTGGCTTTAGGGCGGGCTCTGGAAGCTTCTGGAAGTCATGCTGGTCTCCCAGGTGAGGTCTGTGGGAGGAGAGCCTCTGGCTGGCTCCTCCCAGACCTCGGCTACACGAAGCATACAGGCTGGAGTTGATGTGGTGGTGGTTTGGGGCTGGGAGCGACTGGCTGGCTCGGCGGGACCTGGTATGGGGGCGGTGTGGGCTTTAGGGAGGGATGTTGGGGTCTCTAGTGCCTTAGCTGTGTGACAAGTCGAGTGACATGTTGGCTTCAATTGTGCTTTGGCTTCTCCCCATTGGGCTCGACCCTTCTCAGCTGGGTCTTTTGTCTTCTGATTTTAGTCTCCAAAATAGATGCTAATCTTTGGCTCTGGAGGGAGCTGAAGCCAAGGGGAGTATTGCGCCTCTCAAGGGTCCGCCTCCTGGGTAGAGGTTAAAAGGGTCAGAGGGGAGGGCAATGCGGCCTACATGCTTGATTCCCACTCTACCCCACTGTTAGGGAGGGCTGTGGAATAAATTATTTTTGTTAAGGCAAGCGCTGGTGTGTTCTTTAACTTGCTACTTGGAGACCCAGCATCCAAGTCTAGATAGAACATGCAAAACCCAGTCTCAGCTGGGATCCAGCCAGCCCACAGGTGACAAGGTGCGCTTGTCACAGCGCCTCACAGGGGATCCAGGTGCCCTGGTCACAGTCCCTCTCTCTGGGCCCCAGGCCCCTCAATCCCTCCTCCTTTTGCTCCTCCACCAGGCCAGGGAGCCCCTGCCTGGGTGCTCTCAGTTCTGCTCCTGGCACCTTCGCCTGCACCTGCCTGGCCCTCTTCAGCCGCCTCCGCCTCCGTCTCCAGCTCTCCCTGCAGGAAGCAGAGGGCTTGTTTGTGAGAGCGGCTGGGCTGGCCGCTCAGCAGGGAGGAGTCAGCCAGCTTAGAGAGCCTGCCCCTAATCCGGCCTGCTGGGTTTTACCAGGATCAGAGCCGCTGATAATGAACCTCATTAAGGGGGAGCAGGGGCCTCAATCCGATTTGGGGTTTTCGCTTTGACATCTTCACTCTGCTCAGAAGGCCTCGGCGCTGGTTGGAGCAGGTGGGGTGCCAAGCACACTCCCTCTGCTGGGGCAGCTGGGCTGGGGAGGGTGGGGGGCAGGCAGGGGTCCAACCCCCTTCCCCACTCGTGTTAGCCCCGTGTTACCTCTTTAGCCACCCGGCTCCTTGGGTGGGTGGCAGCCTGAAGCCTCTCTGCAGGCCTCTCATCCACCCAAGAGTTGCGCCCATGTCCCTGCTCTAGTCTTCCCCCTGCCCCTCCATCCTCCTAGGCCAGCTCTGCTCCTCTCCCCCAGTGCCACCCGGCCCTGGCTGAGGGACTAACAAGAGGGTGAAAGAGGCTCCGGGGCCAGTGCCCACTGGGCCAAGGGCACGCGCCACCTGGTACCTGACACAATGCCAAGAGCAGAGGATTTCTCCCAGCCAGCCCTTATGGCTGCAGTGACCAGATTTTCTAAAACCAAGCTCGGGTGTTCGGAATTAGGACTAGGCTGGAAAAGCTGACAGGGGCAGCGCCAGCTCCACAGTGACTGCCCACGGGGCCCGAGGCAGGAGGCAGGGCCTTACTTGGGGGCCCCCTGGGGACCCCGGAGGTAGCTGTGGGTCTCCTTCCTCACCGCGGCTCTGGCAGGCCGCCGAGCATCTTTTCACCCTGTCCCAGCCCCTCTGATTGATAAACAGGGGTGGGCGTCATCCTTAGCGGGACTGCTGCCTTTCACCTTGATTTCCCCAGGGCTCTCAGCAGCATCGATAAACCCCGGCTTCGCCCACCAGCTGGTCCCCTCCCCCACCCGCGCTGCCAGCCTGGGAGCTGGGACCTCTGTGATTTGAATGCCGCTTGCCCCCCCTCCCCCGTTGTTCTAGGTTGTTCTCTGCACCTCGAGAGAGCTCTCAGGCAGGAGACGGTTGTCAGAGGAGCCCTGTAGAGCCAAGAGCCCTTTTTTCTGGGGCTGGGCAGAGAAAATCACCTCTGCCTGGGATGTTACCTACCGAGTTCAGAAACCGTTTCCTAGAGGAGAGGGCAGCTGAGCTGGGTTTGCAAGGATGCGTGGGTGTTAACAAGGAAAGTAAGTGGGAAAAAGGCATCACAGGCAGAGGCGGGCGCGGGCCAAGTCCAACAAAGAAAAAGAGTGAACACAAGAAATTCTAAGCCCAAAACTTTAAAGACGCTTAAAGGATTTTTTCCGTGCCGCAGTGAGCTAGAAGCTGGGGATAAACAGAGGGGAGAGATGAGCTGCGGTGGGGCTTATGCTCCAGAGGAAAAGACAGATTGAGGTAAGTGCTCCGAAGGGTGGAGAATCACAGGGGGATGGGAAGGCTTTTCTGAGACCAGAAGGAAGGAACACCATGAAGGGGCCCCGCGGGCAAAGGCCAAGGGACCGCAAGCCTGGGGGGCTGCTTCATTCAGGAGCTGCCACCCACCCTCCCCGGGCTGTGGTGGTCCCAGAGAGGTGGCCCACCTCTGGCCTGGCTCCTCCCCCGCAGCCGTGGCACAGGGTGGAGGTGGGGCAGCCTCGGCCACTCAGTTCATCATAGAGGAGCGGGGGTCTCCTCCCCAAGCCTTTGTCTCTGCCCTGGAGAAGAGCCTGCCCATGAGTGGGGTGCGAGGGGTCATTGGAGTGCACCGGGCTGATGGCTCTGGTTCCCTGCCCCTTCCCTCTAAGTGTCACCTATGCCGAACATGGGTTCCAGACAGGGAAGAGTCTAGAAGCCAAAGGCAAAGGTGGCCGACCTCTGCCAATACGGCGGTAAAGCTAAGGGGGGATGTTCGTGGGCATTGGCCTTGGGCGTATGGAGGAAGACTCAAGGAGCATCTGTTTAGATTCTAGGGTGAGATGGGCCTGCCGGGGCTGGCCAGTTTCCAGGTGCTTCTTTAGCAAGACTTGCTTATCTCTACACTGAGAGAGCAAAAGGCCCTTCCCGGGGGTGGCCGGGCTCTCCCAGAGGGACGTGGGCCTCAGCGCTGCCCCTTAATCTCCCTCCTCCACTCTGTGAAGGCAAGTCCTGCCCCTTTTAGCAGTGTCTTCCTGGAAGCCTTTGCCAGCGCAGAACTGCACAGTTTAGCGAATGATGTTAAGAATATTGATTATTTAGGGAGTTCCTGTCGTGGCTCAGTGGTTAACGAATCCGACTAGGAACCATGAGGTTGCGGGTTCGATCCCTGGCCTTGCTCAGTGGGTTAAGGATCCGGTGTTGCCGTAAGCTGTGGTGTAGGTTGCAGACGTGGCTTGGATCCCACGTTGCTGTAGCTGTGGCATAGGCTGGCGGCTACAGCTCCTGTTAGACCCCTAGCCTGGGAACCTGCATATGCTGCGGGTGCGGCCCTTAAGGCAAAAAGACAAAAAAAGAAAAAAGAAGAATATTGATTATTTGGGGGAAAACTCAGCTGAACCCCGTCTTCACACCATACGCCAGAATAAATCCCAGGGATGTAAAAACTAAGGCATAGGATTGAGTTCTCTGGTGGCCTAGCGGTTAAGAATCTGGTGCTGTCACTGCTCTGGCTCAGGTCGCTGCTGTGACGTGAGTTCAGTCCCTGACCTGGGAACTTCCACATGCCTTGGGTGTGGCCAAAAGAAAAGCCTAAGGCATAGGAAAATATAGCAGAATACTTTACTGTTTTTGTAAGCATAAAAACAATGGAAAAGATAACTAGGGTGAGAGTTTCATTTACCTGATAACACTAATTTTAAAAAATGACTTAAAATCAAGGCGTTCCTGTCGTGGCACAGCAGAAACGAATCTGACTAGGAACCATGAGGTCGTGGGTTCAATCCCTGGCCTTGCTCAGTGGGTTAAGGATCCAGCGTTGCTGTGGCTCCAATTGGACCCCTAGCCTGGGAACCTCCATATGCTGTGGGTGCGGCCATAAAAGGACAAAAAGACAAAAAAAAAAAAAAAGCTGTATACTAAAACGTTGGGAAAATATATGCCATAAATATGGCAAAGGGATATGACTACTGCAAAATATGTCATCTTTTTTGATGTGTGTGTGTGTATGCCTTTTTAGGACTGCACGTGAGGCACATGGAAGTTCCCAGGCTATGGGTCAAATTGGAGCTACAGATGCTGGTCTACGCCACAGCCAAGCCAATGCAGGATCCTAGCCAAGTCTGCAAGCTACAGCACAGCTCGCAGCAACGCCAGATCCTTTAACCAACTAAGCGAGGCCAGGGATCAAACCAGCATCCTCATGGATACTAGTCGGGTTCTTAACCCTCTGAACCACAACAGGGACTGTGAAATATGCCATCCTTTTTTTTGGGGGGGGGCCACACCCGCAGCATATGGAGATTCCCAGACTAGGGGTCGAATTGGAACTACAGCTGCCAGCCTACACCACAGCCACAGCAACGTGAGATCCCAGCCACATCTGCAACCTACACCACAGCTCACGGCAACGCTGGATCCATAACCTATTGAGTGAGGCCAGGGATCGAACCCGCAACCTCATGGTTCCTAGTCAGATTCATTTCTGCTGAGCCACAATGGGAACTCCATGAAACATGCCATCTTAAGAATGAGATCAGTTTACAAATATTGACTTGAGATTCCAAGGATACATTTCTGTAAGCATAAACATTACTGTTTATTACTGTCTTTATTACTAAATATATAGGTATTTAATAATGAAATTATCCATTGTAATTTAATGTAAATTCCTGTATGAAGTACAATGTGTTCATATATATTAATAATGGAATTTATAACATTATATACATATGTTAATGTCTAGAAAAAGTCTGAAAGAATATATACCAAACTGTGACCAGTGTAGTTATACCTAGAAAGTGAGGTTGGGTGGACCTAAAATGGCTAAGACTAAAATGAGAAAGGGAGGCGAGGAGGGTGCAAAATTTGAAGAGACACTTACCTTCAGGGTCCCACCACTGCAGGTCAGCCCCTGAGAGCCTGTGCCGTCTTAAATTTGGTGCCCACGTAACTCTATAGCCTCACCCTAGTCCTGACTCTGACTTAAATTTCTTAAGTATGTTTTTGAATTTTTGCAATAAACATTTCTTTTGAAGAGAAAAACACAGGGAAAATAGAATTAAAAGATCTTAAATTTCTATTGTAAATAAGAAAAGCTCTAAAACCCTATTGAAAGTAATGGGCCAAAGTATTAAAACCAAACGAGAAAGGCCACTTTTGTTTGTCCCACTGGCAAAAATGAAAGGGAAAAAGACAGCGGTAGCTAGAGTGAGCGAAATGAGATGCATCAGTTATATATTGCTGTATAACAAACCACTCAAAGCTTAGCAGTTTGAAGCAATAGCAGTCATTTATTTTGATCATGATTCTGCACCTTGAACAGAGTTTAACAGAGAATGGCTCATCTTTGCTCCATGCAGTGCATCTGACTGTGGTCTATCTGGCAAGTTGATGCTGGCTGTCACCTGAAACTCAGTTAGGCAGTGGGCAGGAGGCCTCAGTTCCTTTCTATATGGGCATCTCCAGGGGCAGATTGGGCTTCCTCATGGCATGGTAGCTTGTCTCCAAGAGCCAGTATCCAAAGAGAGCAAGGTGGAAAAGTGCATGATATTTTTTATGTGCTAGTTTCAAAAGGCAAATAGCATTACTTTTGCCATCCTTCGCTGGTTAAGGCTGACCTGAAGGCTCACCCAGGATGCAGATAAAAAGGCCTGCCCAGGTTCAAGGAGAGGAGTCCTAGTCTCCACCTTTTGATGGGGCAGTGATAAAGTTCTGGAAAGCTATATGAGATGGAAGAGATTGTTGAGGTCGCCTGGATACAGTTGGCCACAAAGCACTCTCAAACGCTGCTAGAGGTAGTATAAACTGATAGAGATTTTGGGAAATATGTAATTTTTAATGTAACTGGTAATAAGTTTTAAAAGCTTTAAGAAAGTATATAACCTCTGAGCCGACAATCCTATTTCTGGAATTTATCCTAGGGAAGTTAATTGAGGATATTTACTAAGATTTGCTTCATGATGAATATTTATAATACCAAAATAAGATTGACCTAAAGTCCAAAATAGGAGATTGATTTAATTCTGTACATTATTACAATGGAATACAATATAGCCAACAGAAATCATCTGAATGTGTGTTTTTTAACCTGAAATATTTCCACACCATATTGGTAAGTGAAAATATGAAGCTGCAAAACATAGTTCTGCATAGTTTGATCTTATTTTTGAAAAATAAAATGCACATATAATTATAGATACTGAATAGAGAGGTGAAAACCTGGAGTATATACACCAAAATGTTAAAAGCAGGTAATAGTCATTGGTGGGTTTATGGGTGTTTCTTTTTCTTATTACCTAGCTGTACTTTCTTATTTTTTCTGAGATAAATATTTGTTACTTGTGCAACTGGAAACGCTTTTAACCAGCCAAGAATATGAATTGTCAATTCATAAAAAAGAAATACAAGGATCAGTAAATATATGAGATAGTATTTTTCAGTAATCAATAAAGTGAAAGATTAATGTAATACTAGTTTTTAAATATCGTGCAACAGTAAGATTTGACACTGGAAGGGTAATAATGTACGTTGGCATAATATTTCCGAAAAAAAACTTAAAGATGTTTATACCCTTTGATTCAGTAACGAAACTGCTCAAAATCTGTCCTAAGGAATAGTTAGAGATCCTGATCAAAACCTGGAGCCACCTGCATATCCACGCATAGAAGACCTGCCCCCAGCGGGTGCAATTCCCACAGGGTAGCTGGGTGCCCCTTTCCCGGGACTATAGTTCCCACCTCATCCTTTGGCATTCCCGATTTGGAGGTTAAGGGGCAGTTACCATTTATCATAATGTTTGCACTGTTGATTTAGAAGAAGGAAATATTTCCCTGAACTCATATTTCTACCAACACGAGTCATCTTTGAAGGAAAATCAAAGAGCACCATCTGTGTGAAGAGAGTATCTGGTGCTCAGGCAGAGCCTATCTCCATCTGAGAATGGACCTAGCTCACTTTATTCCTTAGCTCAGCTGCCCGCCCCACGGGCATTTGAGTTGTGACCTGATTTTAGACTCAGCTGAGACCTCACCCCAGCAGGGAAGCCCTCTGAGACTCTGAGTCGGGCGCACCCACCCAAGAGCCCTTTCCACCCGGCAGCAAGGTTTCCTGGCTGTGGCTCCCTCCCCCGCTCCTCTGAGCTCCACAGGACAGGGACAGTTTCCTCCCTTCCACCGCAGCGCCAGGAGTTCACTTGGGGCCTGGCACATCACGGGTGGCCAGTGGATGTCTTTTGAGTAAATGGCCATACACGCTAGGATCTGCATCTCTCAAGCATGCTGTTCCTTTTTATACCCCTTTCAGTGCTGCTCAGTGAGTGCTTTAGGCATCAAAGATGCCTAATGATCCTAGGATGAGTGAATAACAAATGATTAAGGATTTAACAAGTTACTACGGCTATTATTACGGAAAAAGGATATTTTAGACTTGAGGAGACCTGGGATAGGCAATGAGATCCTGCTGTGTATCACTGGGAACTATATCTAGTCACTTGTGATGGAGCATGGGGGAGGATAATGTGAGAAAAAGAATGCATATATATGTGTGTGTGACTGGGTCACTTTTCTGTACAGTAGAAAATTGACAGAACACTAAACCAACTATAATGGAAAAAAAATCATGGAAAAAAAAAAAAAGTCAAGGAGACCTGGATTAAATCCCACTGCTGCTCCTTACTGGCCATGGAAACTTAGCAAGTGCTTTTCTGAGCCTGAGCTTCTGCATTTGTAAAGAAGGCAGTATAGGATTAAAGGTGGGTCATAGCGCCCAGGACGTCACAGGGCTTCAGACGTAGTTTCATGATTAATACCATCAGCCTTCCCTCCTAATCATAGCAGGCCAAGGATTGGAAGGGCGGTGGACTTTAGTGACCTAAACAACAAAGGACAACCCTTTGTGCCATATTTTAGATTCTACAAATAAGTGATATCATATGGTAGTTGTCTTTCTCTTTCTGACTCATTTTACTTAGTATGAGAATCTCTAGTTCCAACCATGTTGCTGCAAATGACATTATTTTATTCTTTTTAAGGCTGAATAGTATTCCATTGTGTATGTGTACCACATCTTCTTTATCCATTCCTCCGTCAGTGGACATTTGGGTTGTTTCCATGTCTTGGCTATTGTGAACAGTGCTGCTATGAACATAGGGGTGCATGTTGTTGTTATATCTTGAAGACCCTTCTGTGTCAACATATCCAGAATTGCCCAAACATGCATGATGTCACTGTCTCTTTGACTTGCAAATCTTTTATCTGCTCCCCAGACTCCCTTTGAAGTTCTAGTTCCGTCTTCAGTCACCACTTACTCATTTCCTAGGAAAGTCTCTGTTTCCTCCACCTGTCCAACTGTCCAAAGCCCAATTCCATGTCTTCCTCCCCAAGCCTCTTCCCTCTCTTGACAGCCAGTGGGGTACCTTTCCCCTCTCCCCAGGACTGGACTCCTGTTTCCTGTGGATGAATTCTCCTCTCCATTCCCCTTTGCTGCCACCTCTGCTCCATCACCTCAAGGCCACCTTCTCTGGCCTCTGCCCCACTGCCTGTGTGAGTCTCTGACTCCCTTTCCTGTCACCTGGTCCTGCTCGCGGTCTCTTAGACTCTCCCTTTGCCTACAGGGATAAGGGCCAAATCTCTTAGCACCATGCACTCCACTGTGTGACCTCAAGATGTGTTTCATATATCTTCCATTGTGAATCTGGCCCTGTGGCCTTGTGACCTTTAGAAGTTCAGCTTTTCTGACCCTTAGTTGCTTTTAGCAGTAGAGTGGGGTCAGTGACATAGAGGCATGGGGGACACAGGTGAATAAAGAGGGATCTCTGATTATGTTTTGTAGCAAGATGTTAGGAAGAGACAGACTATAATCAGGTAAAGGAATGAATGAATAAGAATTATCACAGTGATAATGCTGTGAAGAAAATAAAACAAGAATGTCTTATAAAGGACAGAAACAAAGATCTCACTAAAAAGAAACAGTCTGTGGTTGTGGATGAGCAGATCAACATAGTAGAGATGAAAGTTCCCCTCCAATTAACTTATAATTCAATGTAACACCAATCAAAATTCCAGATGCTGCAACTGAAGTACAGGTTCAATCCCTGGCCTGGGAACTTTCATATACTGTGGGCATGGCCAAAAAACCAGTCTAGACAGATTTTTCTTTGGTAGAACCCAGCAACTTTATTCTAAAATATATGTAGGTAGGCATTCCCTCTGTGGCACAAAGGGATCGGTGTCCTCTTGGGAGCCCTGGGATGCAAGTTCAATCCCCAGCCTGGCATGGTGGGTTAAGGATCCCATATTGCTACAGCTGTGGCTTAGGTTGTAACTGCAGCTTGGATCTGATACCTGGCCTGGGGTCTCCATGTGCTTCAGGGCGGCCAAAATTGAAAAAAAAATGTAGGAGTTCCCTTTGTGGCGCAGCAGTTAATGAATCCGACTAGGAACCATGAGGTTGCGGGTTCGATCCCTGGCTTTGCTCAGTGGGTTAATGATCCGGCATTGCCGTGAGCTGTGGTGTAGGTTGCAGACGTGGCTCAGATCCCGCATTGCTGTGGCTCTGGCATAGGCCAGTGGCTACAGCTCCGATTAGACCCCTAGCCTGGGAACCTCCACATGCCGCGGGGTGCGGCCCTAAAATGACAACAGGCAAAAAAAAAAAAAAAAATGTAATTGAAGGTCCATGGATTGCTACATCAGTTTTGGGGAGAGGAAAGAGCAATGTGTGGGGCTTTCCCTATAGGAAATTTTTTTAAAGTGTGATTTTACCATAGGAACAAATAAATGGGCCAACGAATTACAATGAAAAGTTCAAAGGAAGACCCGTGAATATATGGAAACATGAGATACGATAAAGGCAGCATCTTAAATTGACCAGACAGTCCATGGTAATAGGAAACTGGCTCATTATATGGAGAAAAAGAAAACTGGACCTCTGCCTCATACCTAAGGTGGGCTCGATCTGGCATTTACATATACACACTACTGTATATAAAATAGATAACCAAGAAGGAATGACTGTATAGCACAGGGAACTATACTCAATAGCTTGTAATAACCTATAGTGGAAAAGAATCTGAAAAAGGATAATATATGTATGTGTATACTTTGCTCTACAGTTGAAACTAATACAACATTGTAAATCAACTACACTTCCATAAATTTTTTTTTTTTAAAGATGGGCTCTAGGTAGATTAGAAACCTAGAGAGAAAAGATGAGAAATTCCAAAGCTCTAAGCTCCTGTCACGGCTTAGTGGAAACAAAGCTGACTGGTGTCCACGAGGATATGGATTCAATCCTTGGCCCCACTCCGTGGGTTGGGGATCTGGTGTTGCTGTAGGCTGTGGTGTAGGCTGGTGGCTGTAGCTCCAACTCGACCCCTAGCCTGGGAAGCTCTGTATGCTGCAGGTGTGGCTCTAAAAAGCAAAAAAAAAAAAAAGAAAAAGAAATTCCAAAGCTCATAAAGGCAAATATGGGAGAATGGCATTGTGACACAGTGGGTCTAACAAGACCCAAACACACAATGGTAAGAAATGTCAATGGACTTCTCACCCCACAGTGAATGGTTTCTGTTGGGTGGAGGACACCGTGGGCTAGTGAGCAGAGAGGGCACAGACTGAGAGAAGATGTGTGCAGTGTCTAAATCTGCCTCTGTTGTCAGCAGTTGGGAACCCGACGACAACCCTGTCAGGGAGGGCTGGCAGGAGGCTGTCCTCGCCCCAATCAGGCAGGCGCAGGGCACAGCGGGCCGGCGACGGTGCCAGGCCAGCAGCCAGGAGCGCCGGTCAGCCAGTCAGCTGTCCACCCTCTCCCAGCCAGGGGTGAGGGGCCAGCCCTTGATCTCCCCAAGGCCAGGTTCATTCACGGTCCGCCAAGGCCAGACCACGAGTACCAGCCTGAACCGTGTGTGGTAAAATGGACAAATTACCCTGACAAGTTCCAATTTTCCCTCTCCGGGAGCAATTCCCCGCAGGCCTGTTCCAGAGCAGCGAGTGTGAAATGCGGCCTTCACGGTGCATTACCGCCTCAAGGAAGCTGTCACCTCCAGGCGTAGGGCGGGGAGTGGAGCTAATTCTGTTTCTTCCTGGGAGAATTCCTTTCCGTGTCCAGCCTGTGGCCTGAGCAACCCTTCCTGTCACCGCCGCGCTGTTTCTGTGACTGAAAAGACTGGGTCCGTGTGGTGTGTGTGTTTGAGGGGACGAGCAGGGGCTTTCTGGAGCGGGCCGCAGCCACGCGTGCCGCACACTGGGGAACCGTCCCCTGTGTAGCGCTGCTCCTCACGGCTTACTCCCCTTCTAGAAGGAAGCCTTGGGTGGGCTGCTTCTGAGGTATTTGCAGCTCATAGCAAACACGCGTGTGGTGCCCTGCCTTCAAGGAGTGTGAAGTCTAGAAACAGAGGCCTACCTGCAGAGAGTAGAACTGTAATTCAGCCACGGAATGTCTGAGGCGCTGTGGAGACCCAGGCCGTCACCTCCTCTTCAGGGAGAGTCACGCAAGAGAAGCAGGTGTTCACTGGGGTGGGAGTGCAGGGAGTGGGAGGCACCGTGAGTGAGCGGGTGGGGTGTGGTCTAAGCAGAGGACCTGAGGAACAGCCTGGAAGCCCAGACTTAATCCTGTAGGCAGTCGGGGGCCCGTAGGGTATTTCAGCAGGAGAGGGCACAGTCTCAGGTGATATTTAGCAAGTTGTCCCTGGTGTGAAAAGTTCAGGCCTGAGGTCCAAGTTCTCCTCAGCCAGTAACATGGTAGACCCTGGTGCGATCGCCTAGCTGTGCTCCGATGCCTGCCTGCCCACCTCTCCGGCTGCCTCTTCGGCCACCCCGGGGTGGACAGCAGGACCTGTGGGTCCCCCAGGTCTCGGGGGCCTTCACATGTGCTCTTTTCCCCACCCGAAATCCTTCCCCACAGAACTTGTGTCTGGGTCCCTATGTCACCTCCTCTGAGAAGCCTTCCTTGGCCCTCCCCACAGCCCCCTGCAATCAGGTTCTTCTCCCCTCAGCCCTGTGGATCACAGCAAGCGCCATTTTTTCCCTCTCCTGTTGTTCCCACTGCATTGCTGAAGGCGTGTGCTGACCGCACGACCTGCCGCATCAGACTGTGAACTCTGGAAGCGGGGGGAACTGCATCCAGTCCATCCGGTATCTCTCACCCTGGCTGCTCAGTGAGCGGCTGATGAATGAATACATGGCCTCACTTGCACTGGTAGGCAGGGAAAACCCTAACTGCCTTTGCTAGGACTCCTCTCCTTTCTGTCCCAGCCGATTCAGCTCTCTTTGCCCTGGCTGCACTCAGTACCCTGAGGAGAGAGAGTTGTCTAAACTATTTTTTGTCTTTTTAGGGCTGCATGTGCAGTATTTGGAAGTTTCCAGGCTGAGGTCGAATCAGAGCTGTAGCTGCGCTGGCCACAGCAGCAGGGGATCTGAGCTGCATCTGTGACCTATGCCTCAGCTCATGGCAGCACTGGATCCTTAACCCACTGAGCGAGGCCAGGGATTGAACCCACATCCTCTAGGACACTATGTTCTTAACCTGCTGAGCCACAGCAGGAACTCCCAAAACTATTTTTTTTTTTTAATACTTAGGTTCTGGAGTTCCCATTGTGGCACAATGGAAACAAATCCGACTAGGAACCATGAGGTTTCAGGTTCCAGCCCTTGCCTAACTCAGTGGGTTAAGGATCTGGCATTGCTATGAGCTCTGGTGTGGTCTGGCAGCTGTAACTCCAATTAGACCCCTAGCCTGGGAACCTCCATATGTCATAAGTGTGACCCTAAAAAGCAAAAAAAAAAATTTAGATTCTGGAGTTCCCACTGTGGTACAGTGGTTTAAGGATCTGGTATTGGTATACATCGCAACTGTGGCATAGATTTGATCTCTGGCCTGGAAACTTACACATTCCATGGGTGTGGCCAAAAAATAAAAAAAATTTAAGTTCTCAGAAGCATCGTAAGGTTTGTCCATGGGTAGAGCCTCTGTGGTGAGCTTTTTGACACGTGGTCTCTCCAGCAGAACAGTTGAACATCTTGTAATGGGGGCCCCAAACCCCCTAAGTGCCATGCCCTCTTAAACCTTAGTCCCAGAACTGGCCCAGTGTCATTTCTGTTGCTTTTTATCAGTTAACATAAGTCACCGTCCCAGCCCAGATTCAAGGGGAGGGGACCCCACAAGGGCACAGATACTGGAGATGTAGTTCGTTTGGCGTACCTTGTGTGACACATGACTACGTGGCCTTTTATAACCAGTATGAACCTCCAAGTTCCACCCCATGTATGAGAATGTGGTGTGGTGTGCGTACTCTTTAAGGGTGTGGTCACATAAGTGACAACCAGTCCTTGAAAGCAATTCATTTTTGTGTTTCAGAAAATAGTCAACAATCTAAATTTCAGTTAAAAGTCATAGCACATTTTGAAAAAGCAAAGCTCTAACTAGGAGTTTTGGAGATAGCTCTTCTCATTGTAGGTTAAAGACATGGTGGAAAAGCAAATCACTTCAGATGGTAAAGTTATTTTGAAAGTATTTACAATAATTTACTTGCTAACTATAAAGCATATGAAACGCACACACTAGCAAAATCACACTTTCAGTTGAATGTTGAATACATTCAAAGGCAAAACTCTGTAGGAAGAAACAGTCCTGGGCAGAAATGCCTGGAAATGGTCCTGGCTGCTTCCGAAAAGGGAGCCCCCAACACCTGCTGTGTTCTCAGAGAGGCCAGATGCCCGCCATGCAGACTTCACTCTGTAGGGCAGGCAGTGGGCTAGAAGTCCTCGCAGATGTGTCCAACCTGAGGATCTGGGCCTGCGATGCCAGAGGTGGGCTTGAGGAGGGGCCAGGACCTAGAAAGGAGGAAAGCAGCAGCGTGCACCCTGGCCTGGGGCAGCACCCTGCGGGCTGTTTGGCAGGAACCCTGTAACCTCGTCCCAGGCGGCAGCCTGAAGCCGGAGGCTGGTATGGCTTTTCCTGTGCTTTGGTGTCTGGGTCATTATCCCAGGCTTTCCCCTTCTTCTTTAACGCTCATTGCAGGGACCACGTGGCACATGTAATAAAGTCCGAAGAATGCCACGGGAGAGCAGGAAGTACATAAAAAGCCAGGGACCATTAGGGGTGAGAGGTAAGTGGGTCCCTGACAGCTGAGTAAGCTTGTGTCCCAGCCAGCGACCACACCAGTAACAGGTCCTGCCGCCTAACCAGGCCTGACAGGGCCACGCAGCTGCTCTGGGAGCAGCTGCTGAGAATGTGCTCCTCCAGGTCTCGGGCTGCAGCAGTGGGTTACTCACAAATGCACTCGCTCTTTCATCCATTCATTGTACGCAGAGTTATTAAGACACCGTCATACGCTGAGCCCTAAACTTGCAGCTGGAAGCATAACAGTGAACAAGGCAGTTTCTTTTTTTCTTTTTTTCCTCAAGGACCCAAATTGCCTTATTTATTTATTTATTTATTTATGTCATTTTTAGGGCCTCTCCCATGGCATATGGAAAATCCCAGGCTAGGGGTTGAATCGGAGCTGTAGCCTCTGGCCTACACCACAGCCACAGCAACGCGGGATTCAGAGCCCCGTCTGAGACCTACACCACAGCTCACGGCAATGCTGGATTCTTAATCCACTGAGCGAGGCCAGGGATTGAATCTGCGTCCTCGCAGATCCTAATCAGGTTCATGTTCCACTGACCCACGATGAGAACTCCTTTTATTTTTGTTTTTGACTTTAGTTCACTTGACTTGAGTTTCTGTCACTCGCAAAACAAGAGCCCTAACGAATCCAACCAAACTGTGTAGACACTCTGGTAGGATATATTGATGGATATTAAATCGCATTGCCATAAATAGGGCTTAGGCCTCTGTGATCCATTTTGAGATGCTCGCCTCCTTAAAAACAAAAAAGTGCTCCAAATCCTGTGGTATAGACGGCTGAATTTGGTTGGGGGGACACAGAGGCTTCTGGCAAACAAAGCCAGTGGATGTCATCAGTCAAGGTGACACAGAGAGAATGGCACAACAGCAAGGCTGCAGTCTCTTGTTAGGGGCTGATACCTCTCATGGACAATAATTTATTTCTTTTTATTAACAGAGGGTTGATTGTTGTTCCAAAGCCAACCGTCCATTGACGTGGATCTGCTTTATTCCTAAAGCAGTGCGCTGCAGTAACAACCCCTAATCAAGGTGGCCCCACACTGATGTACGTTATTGTGCCAAAGAGAAGCTTGCCGAGGCCAGGCAGCCTTGGCTGCGAGGTCCACGGGTGTTATTCTGTTAACTGTGACTGGAAAAACTCGTGCTCCGCGACCATTAACTTTAACCGACAGACGAGGCACGTATTGATAAGGCCCTGGTGTTCCTTATCTTGTCATTTAAGATGCTATGGATTTTCCTTTCTTACTGCCCTTGGCTCCGGAGAGAGGAACCGGAACACCATAGTGACATCTTCTTTCACACCATCTTCCTCTGGAGTCGGCCTGACTCCTTGGTTCTTGCTATAGTGCTTGTTCAAGGCCGAATCTATAAATATCTCACCTGTGAATGCTGGGGCCCCTCTCCCGGAGTCTTGGTTATAAGTGGTCCAGAGGCGATCTAGGCATTCGTGGCGGTAAAAATCTCCGCAGGTGACTCTGATGTGCTGGCCTAGGTGTCTGGGGTAGACAATATTGGCCTAAAACTAAGATGCGCCACTTTCTATGGAGTTTTAGGACGATAGCGTCTGCCCCAGATACCTAGGCCAAGCACATCAGAATCACCTGCGGAGGTTTTTACCACCACGAATGCCTCGATCCCCTCCAGGCCACTCAGACGCAGAGCCGAGGAGGGACCTGGAGCGAGGCCTTGAGGGGCTTTGGAGAGAACCTTGGCTCAGTGCTGGCTTTGAAGCCTATCCTGCTGCTCATGAGCTGGACGACCTTGGAAAAGTCCATCAACCAGTTTGAGCTTCCGTGTTCCAGACTCTAAAACCAAGGTATTGATGCGCTCTTTGGAGGGTTGTAAAGATGAAACATACTTAAAATTCTGGGTGTATTTTGGCGATAGGCTGCCGGTGGCTTCCTAGCCCCAGCATGGCACGTCTCCGGTTTCTTTGGCTGTAAGCACAGGGAAAAGGGCTTACAGCCTTAGGAAAGAGCTAACACTTTTCTAATTGTTGTTGATTGTGAGCCCTAGAGTAAGTCAGGGAGGAAGAAAAAGGTGGTTTTGCAGGTTTAGGTCAAAGTTGTGTTACTCAGCTCACATCAACAGAGAAGGAGAAAAAAAGAACACGCCTGGTTTTGGTCCATTTGCACAGAGTTAATTAATTGTCTGCCAACAAGACAGTTTCTTTACTGTGAGCAGAGGTGTCAAGAAAGGGGCCTGAAGGTGCCCTAACAACATTATTACCACCTATGGGGGCCTGTTAAGGGCCAGGCCCTGAGCTTGATTATTTCAGGTGTAAACCTGGGAGGCAGGTGTTCCTCCCTCTGTTTTCCTGTGGTTGAGTACCTGGCCCAAGGCCTCCAGTGCTGAGGCCTCTTTTAAATGAGGTCATCCCCGGAGAGCAGAGCTGGTGAGGATCAGCAGCCCTAGGACGCCTTCTCAGAGCCACCCAAGAGGGTCCTCGTGGCTGGGTGGCTGGGACAAGGTAGGGGCACCCAAGTCCGGTTCAGGGTGGGAATGTGTCTTATCAGGAATGCTGTTGTCAAGAAGATGCTGGAACCCCAGGAGGGACCTGCCCCTTGTTAGCACAGGGCTGGGGGAGGGTTTCTCAGGGAGCGGGGGCCTGGTCCCATGGCTTGGTGTGTCTGAGGCCAGAAAGCCTAGACCCACCCTCCGGGGCCTGGGCAGCCTCCCCCGGGAGAGCACTAGCTCCCGCTCCCTGCCAGCTCCAGGGCTCCCGGTACCTTCAGGGGCTAAATCCTTGCCGACAGCTTGGCAGCAGGCAGGGGCAGACAGGGTTCATTGGAGCCCATCCCTGCGCAGGAATAGCTTCTCGGAGAGAGACCCTGGGCTGCAGGGCCTGGGCAGAGCAGTGCCTCCTTCTCCCTTCCTGTCACAGCGAACGGCGTGACTCTCCAGGACGCAGCCTCGAGACCGGGACACCCTGTACCCAGCACAGCACGCACTGCCTCTTTCTCCCCCTGGGGGGTGGCGGGGTCTTTCCTTTCTGAACACCCCTTCTCTCCCCCTCCATCGAACACAAATTTTTCATTCTTTGGGCTAGCGCAACCCCCGCAGCAATATGAATACAAAGTTTAACCCTTGGTTTAAACGTCCAGCTCACTTGGGTCTGAAATTCCGTGTCCCCAGGGCTTAGACGAGCCTGTGAGGGGACGGGTCACATACACAAGATCAACTCGGGCCGCAGGTCAGAGGAGACATTTTAGACACCGTTGCGTGTTCTCAGAACTCATTTTCTCTTGCTCATGTGTACTGATGTTTCTCCTTGTTCTGGAACCTGTGACTGGCTCTCTTCACGACGCGGGTGCTTTTGTTGAGCAGATGAAATAATTTCAGAGTCAGGATGGAAGGAAATCAAGCGAACTCTTTCAGTACGAAGGAGAGGAGGGACCAACTCCTCATGGGGCTGATGGCCAGCAGGGTCCAGAGGCTGGTCCAGCTGGTTGAGCCCGGCCTGTGAATCAGGGACCTATCACTGGTGAATCAGGAAACAGGGGGCTGGTTAGTGGGCCCCGGTCAGGGGCTTCCGTCTACACCCTCCTGCCAAAGCTGGAAAACAGTGTGACATGTACTAACACACGATCAAGAGCTAAGAAGTCCGAACATTTGTTGAACTCAGTATGAGCATTTAAGCAGCACAGCAGCCCCATGAGTGCGTGTTGATATTATGCCCATTTTACAGGTGAATTTATTTTCACATTTACCGTTACCTTACATTAATTCGTCATTACAGAGGACATTCTCCAAGTGTCAGCCACTTGTGTTTCTCCATCCCTATTCCCTGATTCCAGATTCTGCAAATTCGAACCCCGCCTCTTGTCCACCTCCTCACTTTTATTTGTGTCCTTTGACTCCCTGGACCGTCTTCTCTTCCCCCACTCCCCGCTCCATCTATCCAGACCGCTTCTGGCCATCTGACCACCCGGTACCCAGTGGTCCCCCTCATCTGACCTCTGACCTCCCTCCTCCCCGCCCCAGGTTTAAGCAGTGTAAACCCGGGCTCTGTTCTCTCTAGCCTTGTTGGTCCTTGTGTTTGCTTAGCCTGTGTTCTACAATATCCGGGTGCTCATGCCCTCTTGGCCACTTTCAAAGAGCCTGGGGGCTGTGAGTGGGGAGAGAAGGGTCCTCCCAGGGTGGGCTGCGGGGGCAGGAGAAGGGGGCGCAAGGGTGGCTTGTCCCCCAAAGGCTGCAGGCCCCGCATCCGGAGCTCAACAACAGAGCTCGTCAGGCTCCGGGGTGGAGGTGCCGGACGGAGCTAATCACCTAAATGGACGAAGGCTGTTGAGAGACAGGCTCTATTCCCTAATAGAATTTGCCCTCAAGTGCAATTTAATTTTCTCCGAGGCGGTCTCCAGCCCCTCTGCTACCCTCCCCCAGACAGACCCTCATTTCCCCAGCTTCCAAGGGGGCGCAGAGCACCTTCGCTCAGAGAAAAGAGGAGAAGGGCCTCCTCCAGGCTCTGTCCCCCGATCCGGCCGGCTGTCTGGCCTCCCTCCTCCTTTGCAAGAGCCCCCACCCCATGCAGCACGCCCCTCCCCCAGCCCCCACCCTACATGGGGGTGCTGCTCCCCTCTCAGACGCTCTCTGACTCTCCTCTAGAGCCGCCTGCCCTCGGCACTCAGTGAGAACGGCCGCTCCCAGCCTCCAACCCTCACCATGAAGGCAGAATCTTCCCCTGACCTCTGGTAAGTTCACATGCTTCGAGAATTCTCTTTGTCTTGCTTCGCGTCAGAGGCGTGGAGAGGAAAGAGTCAGGAGGAGGGTGTGGGTGATATTGATGTGTGGGAGGGTAAGGGCCCCACGTGGACACACACACGCGCGGGCCCGGTGGAGGGGGCAGAAATGCACTCGGAGCCTGTGGTTTGGGGCAGAGCCCAGCTCCCAGCACCCGGGGGGTGGGGTTCCTGGCCCACCACAGCCTCTGCTGGGCTGGTTTCCCTTCCCGGGACCTTGCTCGTTGCTCCTATGCCAGATCCCAGCCATCACTGCCCTGAAACCTAACTCTGGTCACTGGGAATATCGGAAGATGTGGAAATCGGGCTCTGAGTTGTCCTGCTAATATCAGAGGGAACATGGGGAGCCTCTTTAGACGCCCTCGAGCTGTGACAGGGGCTCAGGGAGGTGTGTACAGGTTCCGACCTGGCCCGTGCCCTTGGTCCTGGACTTCTCTCCCATCCTTCCCCCATCCCCCACCCCCATCCTTCTCAGCAGGGATGGGTGAGGGCCGCAAAGAGAACCCTGGGGGAGGAAAGCAGAGGAAAGGGGTGGCACCCCTGGTGTTAAGTGAGGTGGCTTTCAGGGAGGGTTAGGAGCCTGGGGCACAGGCTGGCCCCTGGATTAGGGCAGGCCTGTGACCATCCCCTTCATCTGGTGAGTCCTGGGGAGGGAACACTAGAACTCCCTCTTCTTTGCCATCAGAGCCTTGAAAACAGCGGAAGGTGGGGCCGAGGATGACGGAGAATGGATGGGTGGCAGGTCAGGGTCAACTGCAAGGGGTAGACGGTCATTCTTCAGGCACAGCCACCTGCTCAGCCCCACCGGCTCCCCCTTGCGCAGCTGAGGTCTCCTCACCAGCACGTGGAGCCATCTCTCACGGGGCTCCATCTGTGGGCGTCCTCCCCACTCAGTCACCCAGCAAATGCTGATTTGCCCTTTCTTCAGTGCCGGGAACTGTGCTAGGGGTTGGGGGGAAGGGACCGCTGTATGCACGTGGGCACAGCACAGACGAGTTAAAACGCCTGCGGACAGCACTGTCCAACAGCTAATGTCAGGCACCCGAGTGATTTTCAGTTTTCTGCGAGCCATGCTAATAGAAGAAGTGAAATGAATAATCGATGTTACTCATTATATCCAAAAGATATACTTTAATATAACCAAAAGATGATCACTTCAACATGTAATAAAAGTTTTAAAAAAATCTTAATGAGATACTTCACACCGTTTTTCTTTGAATTAAGTCTTTGAAATCCAACATGTAATTTTATAGCACATATCATTTCTGATCAACCACATTTCTCAGTAGTCACAAGTGACTAGCGGATACTGTATTGGACAGTGGCACCCTTGAGCCTTCCCAAAGGCGGTGAGGTCCACAGGCCAGCAGCGTCAGCATGGGCCTGGCAACTTGTTAGAGATGGAGGATCTAGAGTTCTGTGGTGGCTCAGTGGAAAGGAATCTGACTGGTATCCATGAGGATGCGGGTTCGATCCCTGGCCTCGCTCAGTGGGTTAAGGATCTGCCGTTGCTGTGAGCTGTGGTGAAGGTCACAGACACTGGTTGGATCTAGCATTGCTGCGGCTGTGGTGTAGGCCAGCAGCTATAACTTTGATTTGCCCCCTAGCCTGGGAGCCTCCATATGCCTTGGGTGTGGCCCTAAAATGACCAAAAAAAAAGGAAAGAAAAGAAGTGCAGTCTCAGGTCCTAGACCTGCTGCATTAGAATCTGCATTTAAATAAAACAGTCAGGGGATTTATGTGCCTCATCAACTGAGGAAGCTCTGTGTGCAGGGGGAGGGAATGGAATGAATATTTGAGAGTATTTGCTAAAACCCCTAAAGGGGCTTTTCATACTGGTTCTTCTGTGATCCCCAACAACCCCTTCTCGGAAGTGTCATTTGAGTATTATCATCCCCAACTAACACAGGGAAACAGAGGCTCCGAGAGTTCAGCTTCTCACGGCCATAAAGCTCCGATTTTGAATACATCTAGGATTATGTCCGCTATGGAATGCTTCCTTGCTCGCATCTTGGGGAAATCCTTCGCCTTCCAAAGTTCGCAGTGTTTCCTCCTTGACCATCAAAAGTGGCCATAGTCACCAGGTGTTCTGGTCCCTTCGCCAAGGGCCAGTGTTTTCCAGCAGAAAGGTTTGGCGACCACGGGCAGGCCCCTCCCCAGTGACCCAGGGCTGTGAAGAGAGGGCCGAGCAGTGAGAAAGGTCAGAGGTGCCTAATTCCTTGTCCTGAGACAGTTACGATGGCTGGCATTTGTGGGGGACTTTCTAAGTGCCAGGCCCTCCTAAGGACAACTCTATCAGATAGAAACTATCACTACCCAGATGCCAGCCAGAAAGTGGAGGCCCAGAGAGGGTCACCCTCTGGTAGGCAGCGACAGTAAGTCCATCTGGTTGCAGGGCAGGGAGTCTGACCCCCTGCTTCTTCCACGAACCGCTTCTTACCTTTCTCCTGTCGCCTCTGCCCATGTCTAGCGCATCTACATTTTTTGGTTGTAAGTCAGTTCCGGAGAGGAAACTGCTGAGTTAAGCTCCTCCAGTAAAAAAAAAAAAAAAAAAAAAAATTCTTTCGCCAAGATGATGACGGGGTTGTTTTATAGATCAGCCTTGACACCTGCAGCTATTTTCAAAAGGAGCCAGGCTGGACTTCCCACCCCTCCCCCCCTTTATGGCCTCCTACTTAGAAGCTGAGAAAACGGGTAGAGGCTCTGGGACCGGCCCCTGGTACAGGAGTACAGACACCCCACTTTTCTGCGCTGTTTCCTCATCGGTAAAGCGGTTGGATTATGATGGGTCCTACCTACCTGGCGAGGCTTGGGTGAGAAAAGGTGTGTGAAGGGCCTTTATCAACTCTAAAGCACTGTGGGAAAAGGGGCCTCTTTCTATAATGGAGTGGCAGCTTCTCACAAGACAGATAACAATTACCCAACGGGTAATTTTGACACCTCGACCTCAGATTGTGATCATGTTGTAACAGTAGGTTTCCTCCACCCCCGAAGGGAAAACAAAAAAACAATGAGTGGTTGCATGATCACTGGGTCCCTCTCTTCCAACCAACATTTTTAGGAAAGAAGCTCCCAAGTTCCAACCTTTGCTTGAAAGCATCCAAGAGAACTTCTTGTCCCTGGTTTCTCCCATCAATATAAAACAAGATAAAGAACAAAAGGCAAAATACTACGGGGGGAGGCATATAATAATGATGCCAGCCAATGTTTCTAGGGGAAATCTTCCTAGGTGCTTTGGGCAACCATCTGTGAAGACAGCCCTATCATGGTTTAGCCCCTGAGAAGACAAAGTAAGGAACCCCCCGATCAGGATGTATACAAGTTGGGATTAGAAGGCAGGCGCACTGAGCCCAGAACCCAACTGTCTGCTAACTCATTCTCTAACTCCTTCCCAGCCCAAGGAAGGCAGATGCTCCTGGGGAACTTTGCTATGCTATTTCACAGGTATGCTGGGAATAAAGGAAGCTCTGGACCCCCTGCATTGTCTTACAGGGCCCAGCAAGAACTGGCATCCAGTAGATATTCAGTGAACGCATGAATTAAGGAGTAATCTAGGATACTGTGGATTTTTTAATAGGAAATAGAAAGAATAAACCTTGAGATTAGAATGAGACCAAATTCCCTGGTTCACTCCCCATACACATAGACCCTGGGGTGTGATGGCCGTACAGATGGCTCTCAGAGGACTTGGCCTTGCCAGGTAATAGCCTCTGTATGGATCCACCACTTGGGTATGCCTGGACACCTTCAAATAAAAATTATTTGATAATGCCGGTGGTGCTGGCAAAAATCGTCAGACCACCTCTCACTGTTCTCTGGCGCCACTGCTTACTGCCTGTGTGACCTTGGCCATATCACATGACCTCTCTGTGCTGACTTAGTGTTTTCATCTGTAAAATGGGGGTAATAATATTTCCTGCCTCAAAGGATTTGTGAGGATTAAATGAGTTAATAGCTATGTAGAGGTGGCCTAGTGGGTTAAGGACTTGGCATTGTCACTGCTATTTGATCCCTGGCCCAGGGACTTCCCTTTACCATGGGCATAGCCAAAAAGAAAAAAAAAAACTGTTCCGATATGGAGGACTTAGAGCAGTGCTGGTGATATAAGTGTTAGCTATTGTCACTTTCCTCTGTCCTCTAAGGATCCCAGTGCCCTTTATGTATTCTGTTTCTCAGCCACTTACTGACTCAGAATCTCATTCTGAGAGTAAGGTGCCCAAGTACAGGAGCCATCCCTTATCCGCCTCCCTTCCATTCCTGTGTCAAGGACACGGGGCCGGTTTCAGATGAGCCGCAACTGCCTTCTGATCAGCATCCCCAGGGGGAGAGATCCTTAGAAGATTCTGGGAAGAGAAGGAGACAAATGACAAAGCGGGGGACTCACGAAAGGGGCCTGTGACAAATGACGGGGAGGACCCGGTGGACAGATGGAGAAGAGCAAAGGGCCCTGTCCTTTTATTGGAGAACTCCTTGTGGCTCCCTGAACAAGACAGTGGCTCCCCAGGGGCTGGGCTAAGGGTTGGTCTCCCTGGTTTTCTCTGCTGGGATGAGTAATATGGACCGGGGCAGAGGGTTTATATCAATCTAGCCCAGCAGAAAAATGAATGAAAATTGAATTCCCCAAGGAGAATCGGGGAGCTGTTATCCAGACAGAGATAAATCAAGGATGCCACAGAGATGGGGAGAGCAGATTTCCAACAGCAGGAGAATAATTAAGGAAACAGTTTCGAAATGCAAATGACAAGAGGGTTTGAGAGGAAGAAGGACAAGGAGGAGATGATTGGAGATGGGGTGACAAGGAGCAGGGGCAGTGAATTCGTTCCTCGGTGGAGAAGGAGACTGGGGGGTTCAGGATTCCTGGCGTCTGAGGGTGAACTCGCCCACCCTGCGAAGTCTCTAAAATGTAGGGGTTAGAAGACACACAAGTCTGCCGTGTGCAGTGGAAAGAGCACCAGATTGGGAGTCAAAGGCTGGATTTAATTTCCAGTTGGCTCGGCAACTTATTAGCAGTGTGACCTTAGGCAAACCACTTAACTTCTCAGTTTCCTGATAATCAGACCCAAGCCGGGGCATGATTATGAAGAGCAAATGAAATAAAACATGTGGATAAACTTTGTAAAACGTTCAGTGCCAGACAAATGCAAGCTTTAATCATTTTCTTAAATTGGGTTTCTGGAGATGCTTCCCTCAGAATGGATCCACTGACTTGTTGGGTTTGGTTCCCAGAAATGTAAAATGTAAATGACCAGAAAGTACCGGGACCCTCTTACCGGCTACTGATCGGACTGCACCAACAGAACTCAGGCCTGGAGAAGGCCACACCACCACCTTCCCATCTTCCGGTACCCACCCTCCTACTCGGTTGTAGCTGAGAGGTGCAGGTCTGAGGTGGGCTCTCAGAACCATGGCTCCTGGGAGGTTACCTGCCAGCTGTGGGCAGCCTTCAGTGGAAAAAACCCTGAGTCAGCTCAGAGGTTTAAGTACAACCAGATCCACCCCCTGGTCCTCCTCCGTTACTCCAGTAGAGGTTACATGCCTTCTGTGGCAACCAGCCACTCTTCCATTCTCTGGTGGGTAGAGACGAGCTTAGCCCCTAATAGCCTCGGGTTTTTTTCATCCATCAATACCACTTTTTTTTTTAAGGCAAGCAAAGCTTTTTATTAAAAAGGGACAGCTTGTGCACAAGGGAGAAGGCAGGGGGGAAATTAGTGCCAGCTACCAATATCCTTTATTGCTGTGAGCAATAGATGGAATTATACAGGTAGAAGGACTTGGTACCCGGCGCAGTTTTAAACTTTCAGTATATGTTGGTTATTATTGTTACCCCCATGTGCTATTATGTTATTGTTATCTCAGCAGTAGGCAATAAAAATACATTTAAGGCAAGTTTTTATTGGGGTTTCATTATTAGATGGGAAAGCTGAGGCCCCAGATGGAATGTGAGATGCCTCGGCAGATGTCAGTTTTGGTGGGAGACCTTGGGAATGAGACCCAGCCTCGTATCAGGAGGCAAATGCCTCTAGAAAAGACTAGGAATGTGAAAAAGGGCATTTGTTGGTGGAGCTGCGTTGTGTGTATGTGTGGGAATAGAGAGGGGTGCAAGGAAGCTGCTGCCCACAAGGTCAAGAGAACCAAGTGAACCTGCCAGAACACTTTTGCCATTGGATAGAGTTGAAAGTGGCATCTGTTGAATCAGCCCTGGATACAGGAGACCCCCCACCACGGCAGTGCTGCCCCCCACCCAGCGACAGGCTAGTGACATGCAGTGGGGAGAGGGCAGGACCTGAGTAGATTCACACCAGGGGAGCAGAAGCTGCAGAGAGCATTTAAAATATGTAACATTAAAATTTAGAAGTAATTATTACATAGGCTCTACATTTCTTTGCATGGAAGCATTTCATCTTTTACTAATATCATTGAAAACATAAAACAACTTTATGGAAAAGAGAAAAGAAAAATTTGTAGAATATATCTTCCTAATATACTGTTTTCCCTATTAGACTTGTGAATAGCATGCTAATATATTTCCTTCCAGTTTTTCCCCAATGTTTTTGAAAAGAATTTTTATTGGTTTTCCCCCTGCTTTATAAAATAACGTGCTCATTGAGGAAACTTAAAGAAAAGGCAAAAAGAAAACAAAAAATCCAGTATACAGATAACCACTTTTATATTTTAGCATATTTTTCTACATTTCTTAAAAAATATCCTAAAGTTCATACTGCTTCATAGTCTGTTTCCTAACTTCCTAATACATCTCAAACATTTTCCTACATTATTAAATATCCTTATGTTGTATATTCTAATGTCTATAACATTCCATTTTATATACTCTAATAATCCCCTATTATTGGATATGTAGGTTATTCTCTTTTTTAAATGTTATAAACATCCTTGCTACTTTATCATTATAAATACTCGATTATTTTCCGTGGATAAATTTCTATATGGATTAAATCAAATCTATCACACTGTTAGGCTATAAAAGATATTGCCAAAATGCCCTCAGAAGACATCGTTTCTCTTTGCATACTCACCAGGAAATTGTTTTCTAATTTCCGCACACCCTAGCCAGCGATGGGTATTATCACTGCTTTTATCTCTGGCTGACATTTTTACATACTTATAATCATACAATATTGCATCCTGCTTTTTAAAAATTTAGTATTTCACAAGCATTCCTGTGTTGCTAGACTTCATAATTAGTTTCAATAATTGTATAACATATTACTTTTGTTGGATATTTAGATTTTCTCCAAAATGTAATTCTGTAATGAGCATCTTCATGTATGAAAAATTTTCAAATTATTTCTATGAAACAGACACGCAAAAGTGGAATTGCATGAACTAAATGGTATGAAAAATTTATGGGTTTGATACATATTGCCCAATTGCTTTCCAAACGAATTTGAGTTTACAAGCCCCACAGCAGTATTTGTGAGAGTACCAGTTTCAAAGTACATTTACCAGCACTGAATTCTATGATTTCCCACCCCAGCCCAGCTTTTCATTTGACAGACAAAAAAAAAAAAAAGTATGTACTACGATGTTTTGTTTTGTGTCTTTGTTAATGAGGCTAGCATTTCTTCGTGTTTGTTTACTAGCTAAATTTGTGTAGAAAATATTTTGGTAAACTCTGAAAATGTAACCATGTTCTCAGCTTTTTTCTTGCGCACTGGAGTTACTTCGCAGGTAAACAGGGTAGAAATGATGCCAGCCCAGTACCAGGACACATAGAAGTCACTGTGACTTCATTGAAAACAAATTCTAAGCACTGACAGCCCTGCCATCCTCCCCCACTCTCCTGCTTGTCCCTCACCAACCCTGGTGTCCCCTGTTTGGGGACAACGCCGGAAGAAAAAGCAGGGGACGCGCTGAAAGGCTGGAGAAGGAAAACAGTCCCCCTTCCCACCCGAACTGGACCCCACGAGGCTGGGAGGACCTATCTGTGGAATAAGATTCAGAATAGGGGATTCTCAAAGGCTGGGATCCAGAGAGCCGTCGGGTCCTGTTGCAGGGGGGATGGGCTTCCTGCTTCTGCTGTCAGGCAGCGTCGAGTATCCGAGGAAGTAAGAGGGACCCTCGACGAAACCAGTCCCAGCAATGGACCTTCTATTTTATTTCCTCCAGAAAGTTGCGTTGAGAATTTGTGTTTACGTGTGTCTTGTAAATACCGTAAGCCAACACCTGCGCCATCGCTAGTTAGCCCCGAGGGTGAGTGTGCGCGCTGCTGCCCCGCACGCACGAGGCGGAGAATTGTTCAAAGCGCCCGCGATCGCAGCGGGCAAGGCAGAGCGGTTTCTCAGGACCGAGCTGAGAGGACGCCGGCCGAGCGGCCGGGACTCAGCAGAGGAGAAGGGAAAAGCGGTCTCAGGGCTGCAGGCCGAGGCGTGCGGGGGCGCGCAAGGGGGGAGCCTGCTCCCCGCCACCTCTGCGCGCAGCCCCTGCCCGCGCCCCCCCCCCCAACCCGCCGCCGCCCGCTGCGTGACTCGCGCGTCCCGGGCTGAGTACCGGCTGTCCCTGGCTCGGCCTCAGCCAGACGCGGGGGAGAGAGAGCAAGGGCTGGGAAGCGCCGGCGGGAAAGGAATTGGCCGGAGAAGAGGAGGAGAAGAATGGAGTCATCTAGTTACGGAACGCGCTCGGTCCGGCCAAGACAAGCCCAGGACCGAGAGCGCGCGCTACGGGAAGACATCGCCGTGCGGCTCCAGCCTCCGGAGGGCCTGCCCCGCCCTTCTCTGCCCCTTGGTCCTAATGGAGGGGCGGAGAGGACTCGAGCCGCCGGCTGGGATCGGAACCCCTGGACGAACCACGGAAACCGGCGAGGCCCGGACGCCGCGGTCTGGCACCACCTGCTGCAGAGCCGGCCGCAACATTTATACCCCGTGCGCGAGCCCGCACCGCGCGGTGCTGGGGGCAGGGGGGCTCGTGAGGCCCCGCCCCGCTCCATGCGGTCCCGCCCTCCTGCCCAGCTGTCCTCTCTTGGGGCGCTAGGACCCCCCACTCCGGCCTGGGTCCGCGGCTAACTGCCCGGTGGAGGGCTTGGATGAAGGGCGGGCCTCCCTGCGGAAAGCGACGTCACGGCCGTTCCTGCAGTGTGAATGAATCAAAATGCCTGGGTGACCGCGGCCTCCCGGGCGGCCGGCACGCGAAGGGTGGAGGGGGAGGGGGAGAGAAGCGGGCGGGGGAGGGAGGAGGGGAAAAAAGCCAGAGCTGCAGCAACGGCGTCTCCTCAACCCGGGAAGTGCACCAACCCGGGAGAGCGAGATCAAAGGGATTTGAAACAGACTGAGGACTGGCGGGGGGAGGGGGCCAGGCAGCCTGTGGAATCCTCCCCGGGAGGCGGAGGGTCCGGCTTCCACAGTGACTTCGGCGGTCTGGTTGGGTTTTTTGTTATTTTCAAATTTCTGAATACAGCTTGAGCGAGAGAGCGAGAGATCTCCGTAGACTGCGACTCCCTGGCTCTCGCTCGGAGATGATGCAGAGCGCAGCTGTCCCCGCGGAGGGGGCTGTCAAGGGGCTCTCGGAGATGCTCGGTGTGCCGATGCAGCGTAAGACACCCCCCTTTCTCGCTGATTTAATTTGATAGCAAGACGGCCAGCAATCTTGGCCGGTTTGGGGCGGGCCGGACGCTGCGCGTAGCCTGGACCGGAGGGGCCGGGCGGGGCGAGGGGCCGGCGGCCGGGGCTCAGGGGCGGTCACAGGGCAGGGGCACCAGCCAGAGTGCGCTTGCAGGGCCTGGCCCTTGGCTTTTGGGGTCGAAGGTGAAAGCCTCCCGGATCATGCTTGAGGCGAGTCGAGGGTACCAAATCCCGCATCCCCAGCTCATAGCTTTTCTAGGAGCGTTGGGAAGAGTGCTGTTTGGGGATACCAGGGGAACGAGCTGCAGGCCAGGCCTGAGGGCTAGGGTCGTCGTCCCAAATCATCCTCTCTCCCTGGGGGTCTGCGGTCAAAGCTCGCAGTACCATCAGTGCAAGTTCACCCCAGCTGGCGGGAAGTTCGAGCGCGCGTCTCCCGCCCCCGGGGCTGCCGGCGCAGAAGCCCAGGCCACAAGCTCTGGGTCCCCCACCACCCCGCCCCCGCGCAGGGCGTGCGCGCCTGGTGCGTCCCCAGCCGCTGCTGCCCGCAGCGCTAGCCGCCTGCGCCGCGGGGGACTGCCGGCTCCTAGTGAGGAAGTCCTCTCGCCATATTCCAGCTAGCGGAGAAATGAAGGAAGCGGGGGCGGGGGGAGCGCTAGGAGAAGTTATGAACTCGGGGTACAGCCTTGGCGCACCGGAGGGCAGGCTCTCGGGATGGCTCAGACTCCGAAGAGGAGAGGCTTAGGGAGTGCAGGCGCCTTGCTCACCAGCCCGCGTTCTTTGCTGCGCCCGATATTAGAAAGGCAGCGGGAGCTCAGGGCCTGTTTATCCTCAGGTGTGTGTGTGTGTCTCTGCGTGTGCGCGCACGCGTGTGTGTGCGCGCGCGGCACACGCAGGGATTTTCCCGTTGGGAATCTGTTTCTGTTCCTCACTCTCGAACTGAGTCTTCCGTGGAGAATCCGTGCGGAGGCCAGAGCAGGTCCGCCGGCGTAGCGCGTGGCAGGCGCCGTGTGAGCCCTGCCCAGGCTGCGGAATGCCCCTGGGCAAGGTGTAGAAACCAAGGACTGCCTCACTCCGCTTGCCAAAGGGGCTGTGCTTCCGCCCGCGACTTCTTCAGTGGAGCCGTAGCTACATCCTGGAGGTTTAATTTAAGTCAGGAACCGCTCCATCCAAGGATGGTGCCTACCTACAAACTAGGGCGCACGAGCGCGCCCTCCTGCGCCCTGGCTCTCCATGACAAGGTTTCTGCCCCCCGCAGTCCCTCAAAGGGCAGGCTGGGGAGCGCGTGCCCCCAAACCCAACTTCCTGGGAAGTTTGTGAGAAGGGACTAGAAGAGGTTAGCTTCATTCAAACCTGTATAGGCTGTTCCTTGATTATATCCTACAGTCATCCTTTGTGTCTTTTTCTGCCAAGTCTTAGCAAATAGTTCTACGTCTGCATTATGCCCTTAAGGAGCTTGCTGACTAAGATGTGTCTTTAGAAGGATTGGGGGTTCACTGCCTGCTTCCTGCCCCCACCCCACCAAGGGCAGGGAGGGAGTACGCTGTCAGCTCCTGCACAAACGCGAACCCTGGCGAAGGTGCTCCAAGTCCTTCAGCTGAATGTAATTCTACCGTGAGTGAGTGAATGTGAAGGCACGTGTGACTCGTGTCCTTATTATTCAGGACAGCTGTGCTCTAATAGTTGCGGTCCATAAGTGGCCCGTGTGTTAGAACCACAATGAAAGAGGATGGGTTTTGCTCTGACAGTGTTTCTTTGGATGCGCCACCCACACTCTGAGATGGTCTCACTTTTTATTTATCTTACTTGGAGTCAACTTTGATTTTGACATCAGAAACTGATTTCCTAAAATGCCTAGAACTAGGCTTCAGAGCTACGGTTCATCAGGGCTCTATGGCTGGGTTTGAACTGTGGAAACCTATCAGGCAGAGAAGGGGCCTCTCACCTCAGGGCAGCCCAGCCACGCAAGGCTGATCCCAGACAGGGTGGTCTGTCCTTCCTTTTGTCTTGGCCTGGGTTGGAGGAGGCACTGGCCAAAACTGAGGGGACCAGTCCCCAAAGGTTGTGGGGTCCAGGTTTTTTTTTTCTTTTTTTCTTTTGGGAATGTGTGCAGATTGGCCTCTTCCCCTTTGCAGCAGATCTGGCATCTGGCTATTAAGCTGCTGGTGCTGGGATTGGGTTGGGGGGCGGCTGATTCCCTCTCCACATATACCCAACTCTTCTCTTCCCTGGGACATGGGCTCCAGTGGCCTAAGAATTCCACCCACGTGGGGTGATAGGCCCTTGGGCATCAGGGAAGAAGAGGGGGTGCTCCCGGGCTGTGGGTATTTAAACCTTGAAGGGGCGGGAGAGGAGACAACGGAAAGTTCTTCAACAGGGTCCCTCCACCTGGAGGGCTTACCCCCCCCCCCCGCCCCGTCCATCCCTGTTCCACTTCTTCCGTCTGAGCCACTGCAGATGGAGCACTGGGGCGCAGGTCTAGGGGTCCCCCTCTGTGTCTCTGTGGTGCCCTGGCCTTTAGGGGCATTTTAGGAGTCGGAATACTCTTGCTTTGGGAGGATGGCCGAGGTGCCTTCCCTCTGGAAGACGCTACCAAGTAATGTATGTAGTAATTTCTTCCCCCTCGGTGGCCCTCTTCCTGGCCCTTGTCCCCCACCCCCACCTCCACCTCCCACACTGCTGGCCCCTGGGCGGTCTGGTGGTTAGTGCGCTCGCCCTCCTCCCGCTTCACCGTGCCAGTCAGCCTCATGGCTCTGACAGCCCCTGGGTCCCGACCCCCGCACCCGGCTCGGGCTTTTAGGGACAAGCTCGGGGCTCTTTATCCCTTTGAGAGGCGTACACCTGAGCCAGAAGCCCAGAAGAGTCCGGCAGGAGGCTGGGAGCGATCCGAGAGCAACTTGGGGTCGAGAAATAGAGCACGCCCCTCTTAAATATCGAACTGCCCAGCAGGCAGCCCTCCTCTCCTCCTCAGGCCAGTGTTTTTTAAGGAACCCAACCCCCGACTCCCTGCTCTGGGTGGCGGGAGCGCTCTGTTGGCTGGAGGCGGCACCCTCGGGAGTCACTTATCAGCACGGGCAGACTTGGGTGGTTTGTGGGGGCTGGTGGATAGGTTCAGGAAATAATTTTGTCCTAGTGGGTCCTAGTGGCTAGTTTCTCTGGTTCTGGGCACAACCTTTCTCTGTCCAGGGTCGTCTCGGCTGCCTCAGGGCTGTAGCGACGCCAAAGTCCGAGTCCTTGCAGCACCTGACTCTGAGCAGCGCTGGGTGCGCTGGCCTCTCGTCCTCCTTCAAACTTCTCTCCTCCCCAAGTGCAGTGGTTCCCCCACACATCTGGGTCTTGCCCACCCTTCTTGCTCACCAAGACTTTGGGGAACAGTGTGGGACATACAGGGAGGTGGGTGTTTTATCCACCCCTTTCTTTCTCTCTCTTTTTGCCCATCACACTCGTAGTCTCCCAGGGCACTGAGGAAAGGACAGCAAACAAACACGGATGCTGGTTGGAGAGCCGGCCAACCCGAGGGAGGAAGGATGATTCCTCCGAACCAAGCTGGGGGTGGTAAATGGGGAGCATGCCTGGCGGTCACCCATCCCTTGTCTCCAGAAAGATCTGTCTTGCCGCCCTAGTGAATCCCAAAGCGGTGGGGGAAAGGCATTTCATTTTGTATTTGGTAGGATCTGGGTGAAGGACTTCACACCTCACTAACCTTGCTTTCCTTCCTGGCGCTCCTGCGTGGGGTGACTCTCCCAGCAGGGTTTGCTGTCAGAATCTTTGCCCCGACCTTATCCTCTTGCAGGCCGTTTCTTAACAAGGGTGGAGGGGACTCATTTCCCGGCCAGGAATTCTCTCCAACTCTGGAGCAGCGATTTGGTCTTCTTCCTATTCCTGCCTTTTCTCCTGGTGCGCTGGTGGTAGGGCAACACAGACTGAAATTCCATCAGATTCCGATATGGAAATTCAAACAGCCTCCCGACAGCACAAACCTCCTTCTCCGCATCACAGCGATATCGTCAGGCGCAGACCTACTTTTAAAGGTCAGACTGTCTGTCCCCACCGCCAGATTCGGGCCTCGCGGGTTGGGAATACGGATTCTCTAACCGCGAGCATCCAGTCCCAGGGTCTGGCCAGAGCTGCGCACCAGCCAGAGGGAATTTGGAGAAACCGGGGCGACCGCGGCCGTGCCTCCCTTGGGGCGACAGGGGCCGCGGGCGCCCGAGGGGGCGCGCGGGCTCCGGCCTCCTCCGTTCCCCTGCTTGGATGGGAGGGGGCGGAGGGGAGCCCTCCTGGGAAGCCGCAGTCTCAGGGCACCCAGGGAGCAGAATCAAAGATTTAACCGGGACAAGGAGCAGGCAGGTGTGGAGGGGCGCGGGGTCTGCATTGAGCGGACCCGTGCTGGTGTCCAGAGAAGACGAAAAATCGGGACTGGAAGAGGAGGCAGGACCTGACTCCAGTGGTTTCCTCGCTGGGTCGCAGTCAGTCCTTGCGGAAAACCAGAGCCAGGAGGGGCCGGGCGGGAGCGGCGTCCTCAGGTCTGGGAGCGCGACCTGCGTGACCTCGCCGCCCCCAAGGCAGAACTCCTCCGTCCCCAGGGCAGGCTCTGGTCTGGGTGGCCCGGGAAACTGACGCTGAATTGCTTCTAAAAGCGTTTGCTGCGCACCTGCGGGCGACACACGGTCCTGAGTGAGCCCGGCGCGTGCCCTGGATATTTGAGGGCCCGCCAAGGGAAGGGGGACCGGGCGGCCCTTTGCCGGGAGCCGGCTCTGCGCGCACCGCGTCTCGCCGCCCCGAGTGGAGGTCGCAGCTACGAAGAGGGTAAAAAGAGGGACGGCCACCGCGCGGCGCATTCGGCTTTCCTGAGCCTTGGCCTTTTTCCTCCGTCCACCTTGAGCGTTCTTCTTCCTAGTTATTGCGAGCCATCTGGGATTGGCCAAGACTGGAACCAGTTTCCTCCCTCTTTGGAGCGGGGCGTACTTTCTCGATCCGGAGAGGCGCGGCAGGTGGGAGCGCGGACAGCGCGTCCTAAGAGCGGAGGCTGTAAGCCCTCTTCCCCCGCCTACCCATTTCGCGCCAAGAATTTGGGAATGCGAAAGTAACCCCCCTATGCTGGCGGCACAAACCTTTCCGTGACTTTTTCACCCTTAGCGCTTCTCCCATTTTAAGAGCGGCTCCTCCAGCACGGAGCCTGGAGGCAAGCAGCAGGTCCCCGCGCCATGCGCGCCCTGTCGATGTTTTTGCCTGGGTCCCCCCACCCCCGACCCTGCTCCCAGCGCTTAGCAGACTTAGAAGAGCGCTTAAGACATGCTGGGTTCAAAAGAGATGAGGTTTCTACCTGGGCAGCCATTGTCGTGAGTTAAAGACCTGGGCGGGGG
>PVHT020000175.1:14094520-14154995 GCA_004024745.2 Catagonus wagneri
TTTCTTTCTTTCTTTTTTTTTTTTTTTAAAGTAGGCAAGGTGGTGTCTTTTAAAGATTCTGAAGGGTGAAACTAATCAGGAGGAAGAAGAATTACTAGCAAAGCCCCGGGCGGGATGAAACAGGGAGCGGCAGGAAGTTAGAGGAAGGAATACCGAAGCTAGGTGTACCCTTCTTGACACGCCAAAAAACAAAGCGGGGTTAAGGCAAGAATGCAGGCTGAACGCTCTGGGGATTAGAGCAACGGGAGTCCTCAAGACGTCTTGGAGACGGCCGCCACCAAATACCAGGACTTTAAAAATCGAGTCCTCCTAGAGGTGAGGTGGGGGTCGTGGCAGGCGGGCAAACGGCAAAGCAATGTCTTTCCATTGAGTAGACAAAGCAGCCCACAGGGGCGTCTTGGATTTTGAACAGTGACCTGATGACCCCGCTGACCAGGTGTAGACAGCCTCCAGTCCTAAATATTTCCATTGTCCTAACACTTCCCTTTTGCCTCCGATTTTACTGTCCTTTCAGTCTGTGTCACAGTCAGTTAGTGATTACTTAGCACCGCATGAGCGGGCAGAACCCGGAGAGACACAGGTGCTGGGAGGGCTGCAGTGGAGGGAGGGGAGGGAGGGTGCACCTGCAAAGACGGGAAATTGGTTAACAGGGACTAACCTTTCTTCCCATCACATTGTTAAGAAATCTCCTCTGAGCCTCTTGATTTAGTCAATAATGGTGGATGTTTTGTGAGTTTCTCTGGGAATCTAGTCTTCTGCAAATTGAGGGGCCTGGGGGGCGGTGTTGGTGGATTTGGATGGAGGGACCTTGTGCCATCTCTTTCAATTAAGGAAATTTATCAGGATTTGAGATGAGAAGCTTAGGAATGCAGAGACTTGGAACCGGTATAGCTGCTGAGAGGACGGAAAGGAGTAATCTTCCCTTTGGGAAACCCAGGGTTGGAGACCGACCGAAACAGCACTTTGCTGTGGCAGCATGACTGCGTAGATTGCTGGCTTTGGGGATGGCTGGGGAGGCGGGGGTTTACTGGTGTAATTATTCTCTTCTCCCCCTCCTGGGATGAGTGTTATTAACACAGTGCCCATAACACAGATGTGAGCAAACCGGGTCTGTTGCTTTTAGTAGAATTCCATTGTGGCTTGAATGTCTGTCTTGCTTGGTTCTCTCTCCTTCCTTTCTCGCTTCTTTCCTCTGTCTCCTTCTTCCTTCCTTCTTCCCTTTGTGAGATCTTTGCGGGGAGGAGCATGGCATTGTGCAAGAATTCTGAGCATCAGTGTCTCCTTCGGGCTTGAGTGCCCAGTGGGCTCCTGGATGGGGTGGGGTGAGGGTTCATCACTCGTTCTGTTTCCAGGGAAGAGCAATTTCTGGGTCCAAGACAGAAGTAGTCCTGGAGGTGGGCTATTGTCCTTAGTGGTAGGAAGAAATCAGCTAACAAATAAATAAATAAATAAATAAATAAATAAATAAATAAATAAAATGACGCTGTAAGGGCTTCCCTTTCTTAGTCCTCAATTTTATAGGACCCCTGATCAAAATGGAGCACAAATCAAACGTTCTGAGGCACTGCAGCTGGGGGTAGGAGGACGGATTGGGTTTAATTGGCAAAATCGAAATGGATGCTCCCTGAGAAAATGTACTTTGGGTTAACTGTGTTTGTGGCGGACTGGAAAATCATCTTGGGAGGCAACTCTTAACTCCTGCTGTGATTTTGGTGGCTTTCTTTTCTCAGATGTCCCCGCTCCCCTTCCCTCTGTCAGTCTGAGTCTGCTCACAGATGTTTTACTGTGGTATCTCACCCCCAAATGCCTTTAAAGCATAATTTGCTTTAATTATAATGTTAGGGGGTTAAAGGATTGGTTCTGGGAAGAGCTTAATAGAGACAAAACTTGCAGCCAAATTAATTGAAAGTTTTTTTTTTTTTTCTTATGAGGGAGAGGTTGCCAAACATATGGACTATTGCCACGGAATGAGACATCAGAAAAATACATTGTGGGGATTTAGCAATGATTAAAATGTGAAAAGTGGAGTGGAAATAGATATGTCTACAGCATTTCCATAGACTGTTATGGCTTTGTTTAATGTGATTTTCTGTTTTATTTGTAATTACTGAGAATATTCGATAGCCTACTGAAGATTATTACTTTTGTGCCAATAGAAGATAATTCTATACCTGTAAATACATTTTTTACCTTTCTTATTTTATTTACTCTGGGACTCCTTCTATTAAAATGTTATCCAAATTCAGCCTTAAAATGGTAACATTGACATTGTCTCCAAGGCACTTTTTGAATTCGATCTTTTATTGAAGAGGCTACCATTTTTGAGCTAAGCAGAGAAAGAACAAAGGAGATTGTCAAAGGGACCTCAAACCACCAAATGAAACAAATAGGACCTGTGGTGGGAAGGGTTCTGGAGAAGAAGTGGAGGGAAAAGACAATGTTTGGTGTGATCATTTCTGATACGAAAAGGGTGTTCTGACTTTTTTCTGGTTGTTAGTTATTTGTCAAGGCAAACTGGGAAAAAACTTAGAAATTAGATAAGACATACAGATTGATGTATTTTTAAAGTATGCAAGTGAACAGAATTATAGACAGAGAATATAATTTACTTTAAATGCGATGCCAGCTTATTGTTTTTTTAATTTGACTTTCCCCAATATTTATAGCAGATCACTCTTATATTTAATGCTGTCATCACCATTACAAAAGACCACGATGTTCGATAAACCTTTTATCTTTAAGTTTTAAAGAATTAATATAGGAATTCTGTGCTTCAGCTAAGTTGTTTATGAGATGATTCTTGCTAGATTATGGAGCTCCCTTAAAAAGTTTATAAAAAAAACATTTAGGAAAATTACGTTATGGTCTTTTCAAGATACATTGGTTTAGAATAAGGGAACATATAAATAAAGAAGCTATACATTGTTTGATAAAAAATAAATTGTCTTTAATAGGGAAATAGCAAATAAAGAGCCAGGAGGGGAAAAAACAGACCCATGTAGTTAGGATTTGTCATATTAAACTCCGTCCTGGGTCTCAGTCCTCTGTTTCTTCGGTTGCAGTTATCAGGTGGTTTAAGAGGAGAGTCGTGACCAGAAAACAGAATTTTATTGTCAGTGATGATGGCAGTGACTTTGAGTTGGAAAGTTTTGTTTTTAAAATATGGATCGAATAACGGGACTATTAATTAATTTAACTGTATCTGTTATACTTTTTAGACTCGCGTATTCCAGAACTTAGGTATGAGCTTAGACAGGCCTGGTACCATACCTGATATGCTCTGTGGGCTTTATGTTGATACACTTTAGAATTAGCCATTCCTGGTCTAAATTGATAAGTCCCCACCAAGAGTATTTCCTCAGCAGCATTAGCTCCGTTAAGTAGGTATTGTTTTCTCCCCTTTATATGTGGGGAAGGGATGGAGAATTCCAAGAAAATTGTGTTTCAGTTATATATGCGTTTCCTTAAAGCCCTCTTTGGCTTCTCCTTTCAGTTTGTAGTCAGTAAAGAAACTTAACAAATAAATAAAACTACGTATTTTTGAAAAAATACATCAGCCCAGTATTATTTAAAACAGAGCTCATAAAGTGACTTATTGGTGTGAAATCACCAGCAAAAGGATTTGGGGTGAAACCTACCAGGTAGATAATGGCTTTGGTGAGCACTGTCAGAAGTCTGGGTTTTCAGTTAGCCCCTGAATCTATCCCAGAGAAAAAAGAAATTTCTAGCCCTAGTTTGGCCCCCAACTGTGTACCCTTAGGGAAGCTCATTTAAATATAGAAATTCACTTTTCTCAGGACCTCTAGGAGGAGTAAACAAGCTTGCAGATGTGCAAGTACTTAACAAGGTTCAAAGTGCTGGCAATCTTAGAGACCATGGTCACGGTTTCCATTTTGCAGATGGAGTCGCCCTAAGTGGGCTGGAGTGTCCTGGGTGTCCCAAAGAGGATGGCCAAGCTGACAGGGAGTATTGTGGTGTCTGCAAATAGGGAAGCATGCAAGCATCTCCCTCGGACTGGCTCTCTATCCCAAAAGAAACCAGGAAAACCTTTTCTTGGGCATTAGGCTGAAAGGTCAAATTGTTTGTGAATCAAAAAGAGGAACTCTATTTGTCCAAAAAGTTCATGAAAAAGCAGTGCCTTCAGAATTCCAAAGTGGCCCATCAAAAGTCCATATTTTACAAACTATTAATGTGCTCTGAGACCATGGTTAAATAAAAATTATTCCTACCAGTACAAAACAACTGTCTTTAACACATTAGTCACCAGCATTAGGAGTCCAGTGGAACTCTCTGAAATTCTAAATCATTTCCCCCAAAAGTTTCACTTTCTTAGACATTTTAGAAGTCATTATCAAGTGTGTTGATTCAAGTTTTAGTCTTTTTAGTGGAAAAAAAATGCTTTTCCCTCACCTTGTTGATCTTCTGTGACCAAAGAGATAGAAGGCACAATTTTTCAAAGAATGAAAATCGATCAAACACAAACCATCTCTGAAATGTTTCATGGTGGCCCTTGGTTCCTTGAGAGCAGTTTCTTGGAAATGAAGAAACATGAATGGGGAATGAAAATGCACAATGCTTACATATTGCCAGAGGGGTGTGGGCAATTTCGTTTACCAGAGACCACTCCAGAGCTTTCAGTCTCTTTCTGCAACTTTACTAATGGAGGGCTTGGGAGATTTGAAATGGAATCCGTTATTAGATGGGCCACCTGAAAAATAAACCCTGTGTGCCCTCACTGCGGCACTTAGGTGATTTGAGGGCTGGGCTTTATAAGCTTCCTTGATGAAGAAGTAGGGTCTGGCTACAGGCAAAGGATTTTTAGCTCTGTCTTATCAAATAGTCACTTAGCCACTGGGCATTTAGTTGTCTGCAAGAAGAATCCTAGATGCCTCAAATGTTAATTTGAACTCAATCCACTTTTACTTGAATACCTTACAGCAAAAGTGAAGGCAGTTGGTTGACCCAGTCCGGCCATTCTCACCTTTCACATGCGGGGAGGGGGCTGAGATCTGGCAAATTTGCCCTCATTCTGTGAAGGAAAGAATCTGACTGGATTTCTTTCTTCCCCAAAGACTGAATCTTGTAACATTGCTGTCATCTGCTGTTCATACTCGGGGATTATGTTGATTAGAAAGTGTTGTACATTTTCCAGATGCTTTAGAACTAGAGGGATGGAGGAGAGTTTTGAGTGTTTTGGCAGTGGGGACAGGGAAAATTGTATTGGGAAATAATGAAGCATGAAATAATTTTGATCCACTTAAAATCTATAAATCCATCTTGTTGGTGATTGGCCATGACAGAATGGAAAAGGGAGCTGACCATGGAGCTTGGACCAAGGTGTTTTGGGGCTTAGTGTTTTATGCTCATTAACTGAGAGCCTGGTGTTTTTATCTCCATTTTACAGGTAAGAAAATTGAGACTCAAAGAGGTTAAGCTGTTTGTCCAAGATCACATACACGATTGAATTAGGGTCTCAGACTCTGGCCTGGGTTTTATTGTAAACGACTTGGCAGACCTAGAGATTTGAAGATATAAACTTTAAACAGAACTGTGAATTTTCAAATTCACCCAATAGTTTTCCAGAATGGTATTTGAGCAAAATGTTTCTACTTCCCCCTGGCTTTCTATTTCACTCACTGCCCACTCTCCCCTCTGCTCCAGGGTTGGACAGCTAGCTCCCTCATTCAGAGATGGCTTTCTTTCCATAGACAGGGATTGACTTCAGAAGAATGGGCATTTTTCCAGAATCACAAAGCCTCAGCTATTGTATGAAGATATGTGTGTGCATGTGTTTGTATCGGTGTTAGTCCCTGTGGTATGTGTGTGTGTGCTAAATATGTGTGTCTGAGTATATGTGCATTTGTGTGTGTGTGTGTCTAAGTGAATGTGGTATGGGGGGGCCTTTGTCTATGTACGAGTGTGTATGTTTTACATGTCTTTATTTGTGAGCCCGTTACTGCATGTGTCTGTCTGTGTGAGTGTGTCTGTGCTACGTGTGTCTTTGTCTATATTGTAAGTAAGTGTGAATATGTGTGTATTGTCTGGGTGAGGGTGTTCACCTGTAGACCTGTGTACAGGCAGGTGTTCTCCATGGGGGCTTGGGTCTGTGCCTTGAGCCGTGTCTCTCTGCTGCATACAGAAGACTTTGATGGAAGGTCCTACTAATAGGACTGTATTGTACTATGTGGCATCTCCACAGGTTCCTTGGCTGTTTCAGGGGTGTTGCTGTCTTTTCACGCTTGGGTTTACCCTCTGCAGAGCCCGGCAATAGCATGCATCGTCACACAACCCTTTCCTACAGATAAGATAAAAATTTTCATTTTAAATGAAATGACTCCTCAGATCAGGAACTGAGTTGATCAAATTCTTAGTGACTGCAAGGATCTGCTTAAATTCCAGATTTTAAAGTAAAATTTTGTGATATCAATTGCTGCATGAATAAGTTGAGTTTACTAGGGATTTGGAAATCCTCTCCCTGGAAATTTTGGTTATAATTTTGTTTCTTGTAGGAGACCTATATAACCTCTGTTCTCTTCAGATTCTCCAAATTGTTTTTTTTAAAAACTATACTTTATTGTGGGTTAAAAAACCTGTGTTGCTTTTTATAAATTTCTAGATAGATTTCATTCTAATTTAAATAACTGCACAGTGCTGTCACCTGAAGTGGGGGGGGGGGTTCTGAGTTCACGGGTATCCACCATTCCCTCACAGGCAGGGATGAATCAGAACTTGGCAGGTGCCATCAACAAGCTGGCACCTTGCAGCTGCGTGGAGGGGGTTAGCTGGACAGGAGTTCCCCCTCCCAGGCCTCCTTGGGCATCAGGTGTCTGTCCTATATGATACATGCACACTCCAAAGGATTGAAATCTATGCCTCGGACATAGGTTTCCTTTGCCCAGTCATTAGGGAGATTCAAAAGCCAGTGGCTCATCTACTCTTTGTCCCTGTACCCAAAGCAGCTTTGAGACTAGCCCTGCACCTCCATCTCCCCTCCATAAGGTGGTGGGAGGGTGATGTCTCAGACCCTCCAGCTCTCAAACTGGGTGAGTCTCCCTCACGCGCAGGATTGGTTCAAATCCCCATTCCCCCCTTGTGGGACCTTAGGGTATTTGCTTGACCTCTTCCAGGCTCAGTTTCCTCATCTGTAAACTGGGGCTAATAACACCTCCCTTACCAGGATGTGTGGATTACTGAAGAAAAATACATTCAGGACCTGGCACCATTTATAACAGGCTCTTGTTGCCTGGCTTTACTATTCCTATTGTTATGTTGTGGATCTCTGAAGCCATTGCTACATTATCTTTGTTTTTTAAAAAAATGCTCTCTCTCAGAATCTACAGTGGAACGCAGTGGGAAAGCTTTTCTGTCCTTTGAACTTAAAAAGCAACTTTAGTACATCCCTTACATTTTTGCCAGACTCAAGCACCCCAGCTGGGTGCCCCGGCCTCTCTGAGAACCCCTAGTTTGGGCAGCCCAGCCTGACCCTGCAGGAAGCATCCCCTGCAAGCTGGAAATGGCTCATCCGCCTGCTTTTAGTGTTGTTCCTAAACGCAGTGTTGTCTCAGCTTCCGAGCCTCTAAAACTCTCCCACCCGCCCTTCCCGCATACATTAGCCTTAATGTATTCTCTCTTGAATACTCATCGTATTAAGGCTCCGGTAGATACCTTGCTCGAAATAAATTTTATGGGCAGGCATCCTCGCCCTCATCCCCAGGCATTTGTGGCCGGGAGGAGAAATATAGTCGTATCTTTCCTCGGAGGCCAAACAACAATTAGGTGGGAATCGGCCGCCCTCTGGCCCCAGCGCTGGGCGGGGGTGCGGGGAGGGAGCTGGCTCCCGCGCAGGGGCGCTTCCCTGTCGGGGGTTCTCCAAGGGTTAATTTGCCTCTGCTGCCCTGGCACCTGGCTCCTGGGACAAAGAGTTCCCTAGTGGGTCGTGTCCCCACGCCTCACAGGGCCACACGGGTCAAGCTGGGCACGCACAGCTGGGGGCCGGATGGGCACAGTTCCCGGAGCTATGCACCCGCGCGTTCTGCACACCTCTCCCCTCGTCCTTGAGCGGGAGGGCTTCTGGCTTAGGGCTTCCTTCTCTTTCCTTGCAAGGAGGTGCCCGAGCAGTCTTCTTCCTCAAGCCCCTGGCTCAGCAGCTGCCATGGCTTCAAACCCTGCAGGGAAGATCACACCCTTTTCCCCTTAATGGCTCTATTTTTTTTTTTCCTTTTTGGCTGCGCCCATGGCATGTGAAAGTTCCGGGGCCGCAGTAGCCACCTGAGCTGCAGCAGTGATGACATTGGGTCCTTAACCTGTTGAGTCACACATGAACTCCCCTTAGTGGACCTGTTTACCTGAGTTGTCCCCACCCCTTACCCAGGCTGGACCTGTCACACTGCAGGAGTTCCAGGTAATCTGCCTCTCACTCCCCACGTCCCACCTCTTCTTATCCAAACCTGTCAGCTGGTAAAGCCCCTGCTGTCAGAACCTCCCCAGATGCTCCAACGATGCCCTGATGGTCTCTGGAGAGAGGCAGGCGTGGTTAAGGGCCATCCTCCGGGAGGTGCCAGGTGCATCAGGCACAGTTGCTGTGTGATGTTGGCAGTCTCTGAACCTCCGCACCAGGGTCTTGCCATTTATGCGGGAATTCTTGGTGGGAGTTCATTGAGATCAAGTCCATGAACACGGGCGCCTAACTTCCCTTTCCCTCAGCCACCGGGCACCACGGCCAACACTTGGTTACCGCAGTTATCTCATCTCCCAATAATAGCAAAACTTTATTGAGCGCCTACTGTATACCACATCCTGTCCTCCATGTATTGATTCATTTATCTTCATAACGATTCTACCAGGTATTGTTTGTCATCATCATGGCACTTTACAGGTGAGAAAAATGAGGCAGAGAGTAGTGAAGTAACTTCTTCAAGGTTAGAAAGCAGAGCCAGGATTCAAAATTTGGTGATCTGGTTCTAGAATTCATGACATTAACCCGTGTCCTTCCTATCTCCTCTTATTTGATGGAAATTCCTGTGGCTGTCATGTGCTTCATACTTTGCTGGGACTCCTTTGTATTTATTGGTTGAACAATTTCTTTGTCAAGGAGGAAACTTTTGAGATTAAAAAAAAAAAAAATCCCATGTGACCTGGGACAGGTAGCGAATGTCTAAGCCTTCACGTATCTAGTAGTTTTCATGGGGCGTTTTGGTCTGAGAATCAGATCAAAGGGCAAGACATCTAGTAAATCCAAGTAAATGGTGGTGGCTGCCAAGGCCGTGAAAGGAATAGGCTGTGCTGGGGTAACTGGATCTGAGATTGACACTTCTGTGTGCAGGGCTAATGATGACGGTTCGTGAATGTCTCAATAACCTGTCTGTAAGTTTTAGATACAAATGACTTAATACTTGAGAAAGCTTTTTCTCTAAACTCCCTAGATTTAGATGTGTTCAGAATTTTCCCCTGATGCTTTGAGGCTAATTCCCTTATGTTAACACTTTCACGTTATATCACAACCAACAAACACGGTAGGAATCAAGAAACACATACGATTCATGAGAGATCTGGTTTTACCGCTTTCGTTAACATTTTGGCATGTTCGGGAGAAAGGAGTGAAGAACCGTTTCAAGGTGAGCTTCTTAGAATTTGATCAGTTCTTTCTTTAGTGATAAATATCTGTGCAGTTACTCTTGTGTGCCAGGCCCTGTGCCAGGCAGGGAGGATACAAAGCTGAGAAAGAAACATGTTCCTGCTTTTCGAGGATCCCACCTTCTAATGGGAAAGACCGTGTATAAACAATTAGCAAAAATGCTATTTATAATAAGTGAGAAACCCCAGGGTTACCAGCCTCATGTGCTATATCAAGAGGCTACCATAGGAGGCCAGACACTTGCACCTTTATGTTCTTGTTTGTTACCTTCCTCTTTTTTTTTGAGGAAAAGGACAAGAGAAAATGGCTAGGGATGCTAGCGCTATTTGTGTATTCAGTTGTGGAAGCCTGACCACTTTACACACTTTGAAACTAATTCAGTGACTCAAAATATTATCAACCCCCTAAACGGTCCCTTGACAGAGATGAGATGGCAAAGAAATAGACCTTGAATAGGAAGTCACTGCCCCCTCCCCCGGCCCCCACACAGGAACAGAGTGGGGCAGTGGTTAGGGTTCAGTTGCAGACAACAGAATCCATTTTCACTGTTTAAGTGGAAAGTGATCAATTACCAGGTATGTATTTGATGACTTTAACTCTGTGGAGCCAGCTCTGGGCCAAGCTTCTGAGAATAACTCCCAGCCCCTAGGATGCTGCTGTTGCTTCTGCCATGATTGATTAGGACATTCAAACCACAGAAGCTCACAGCCTATGCTATGCTCCACGCCAGCATAGTGGGAGCCTGCCTCTTGGCTGTGCCTTCATTCAGCTTAGTTCTGAATTTGGCTGTCCTGAGGGCATCTGATTGGCCCACCTACTCTGAATCACATTCAGAACCCAAGCTGCAAGGGAGCCTGGAAAAGCAGTTTCTGGTTTTCCCACCTGTAGTATGTATTAGTTGCAGACGTTGATGGAGTCCATCCATGGTCTTGTTTGCAGTTCATTAAAATGCTGAGGTTCTCTCTCAGGAGATTCTCTCAAAATACTGAGTCTTTTTCCAAGAACAACTTTGAGACCTTGATCAATACCCATCCCCCACGCATATCATTTACTTTTAGGCCAGATGGCCTCTGAGTCCATGCCTAGGCAGGGCTCACTTTGTTTGCTTATTATTATTTTTTTTGCTCTTTATGGCCACACCCGTGGCACATGGAGGTTCCCAGGCTAGGGGTCGAATCAGAGCTACAGCTGCTAGCCTATACCACAGTCACAGCAACACAGGATCTGAGCTGCATCTGCAACCTACACCACAGCTCACGGCAACGTGGGATCCTTAACCCATTGAGCAAGGCCAGGGATCTAATCCGGAACCTCATGGTCAGGTTCCTAGTCGGATTTGTTTCTGCTGTGCCACAATGGGAACTCAAAGGGCTCCCTTTCGAGCTTCAGGTTTTTAGCACGGATTCTACCCAGTAGTGAAAACGTCATAGAAATTGGAGTGAATGTTATTGGGTCTTCTTGGCCATTGACTGTGGAATTGCAGCTGGCATAAGTGGGCTTAGCTGATGCTGCTAGCCTTGTGGAGCTCTTAGGCAACCTCTTTGGGCCACAGCCACCAAAACTGGCCAGCAAAGCATGGACTGGGTTTCAGTCTCAACCTACTCCTTTGACCAGGCACCTTCGTGCAGTGCACAACCTGTACAACTGTATGTGGCATCCCTGGGAGTTTGGGTTATGTCCTTTCCCAACTGGGCAGAATGGGAAGGCATCCACACAGCGCCCGGTCTAATTAGCAGTGCTGTGCAGAAGGCTCACACTGCCTCTCTCACCTCTCTCCACAGAGATCCCCCAGTGTGCTGGCTGCAACCAGCACATCCTGGACAAGTTCATCCTGAAGGTCCTGGACAGACACTGGCACAGCTCCTGCCTCAAGTGTGCCGACTGCCAGATGCAGCTGGCTGACAGGTGCTTCTCCAGGGCTGGGAGTGTCTACTGCAAGGAGGACTTTTTCAAGTAAGTTGGAACTTGCTCTCCTTGCCTTGACCTGACTGCCTCTCCCCATGCGGTGAAGAGGGAGCTCGCGGTGAGGCAGGTGGGGTGGGCGAATCCTGGTGATGAGAGGCTGTTCTTCCCTGACGTCCCCCTTCTGATCATTGACCCCATCACTTCTTGAGGTCCAGAGTCTTGGCCTCAATTGAGCTTTGCAAGGCGTAGGGGTGGGGAGCTGGCAGAAGGTGGGAGCCAAACTCTCCAGGGCTGCTGACACAGGATCCCAGCAGGTCCTAAAAGGAACTGCCTTTCTGGCTTGGTGAGTTGATGCCTCTGGTCACTCGGCTGTATCATTCCTGCAGCTTTCAAAGTGGTGCTTTGAATTTTGTGCCCCAAATCCAGAGGCATCTCCATGGTTGCTTCAAGCGCCCCAGAGAAGCGTTGCTCCTGGTAGGGGTGGAGCCAGGCTCAGACAGTGTCATCGACCTCAGTGGAAATATGATGAAGAGACAGTTTTGTGTGATGGTTTAGAGCCCAGATACTGCGTAGGTTTGAACCATTTATTAGCTGTGTGCTCTGGGAAAGTTGCTTAACTTCTCTGTGCCTCAGTTCGCTTATCTGTAAAATGGGGCTGATGATAATAGGGTTGGTATTAGTTTTGAATGAGGCAACATTTGTAAAGTCCTTAGGGCAGTGATATTAATACATGAGTATTTGCTCTCAAGACCGTCTTCAATTTCTCATTCTGGGGTTGGGTCCATCAGAAGAGACTCCTGTTGGCACTTTAGGTCACAGTGAGGGGATCTCCTAGAATTTATTTTCCGTGGCATTTAGTCTGGGACTTCTCTCCCAGAATTTGTTACCTGAGGCACTCAGGCTGATGCCTTAACCTATGTGGACCAGCTGGTAACAGCAAAGCCAAGGACAAGGGGTGTGTGTGTGTGTGGGGGGGTCTGTCGGTGACACGGAGCCCAGGGTGGGTGGCCCACAGGGTGTGTGGAGTGCAGTGGGCCTGCAGGGAGGCTGCCAAGGTCCGGAATCATTGGGCACAAATGAGAAGCCCCGGAGAGCTGGTGTGCATCCTTCAGAAGAGTTTTTCTGTAGACAGGGAGGAGGAGCAGGCAGAAGTGCCAGCCCTGGGTACCTAACACTGTTTCTCACAAACCCTTAACCGGTCAGAATAAGTGGTTTGCCTTTCTTAGGATTCTCTCTCTTTTTTTTTTTGCATTTTATTTTATTATTTTAAAAATAATTTTTGTTTTTCCTATTATAGCTCGTTTACAGTGTTTTGTCAATTCTCTACCGTACAGCAAGGTGACCCAGTCATACATACGTGTATACATTCTCTTTCTCACATTATCATGTTCCATCCTAAGTGACTAGATAGAGTTCCCGGTGCTGTACAGCAGGATCTCATTGCTTATCCATTCCAAAGGCAGTAGTTTGCATCTGTTAACCCCAAATTCCCAGTCCACCCCCCCCCCGCCATGATTCTCAAATTTTGTTAGTCTAATATGAGTTGAAAAGCACTTTAAAGATGAACTTGGTAACTGCTGGGACTGCCTCCATGGCTTGTGTTGAGAGGGCAGCGCTCATTGCCACCCTCACAATTCAGCCAAATATGCAGTGCTCTCTCCTTGGAATGTGTGTGTGCACGCGAGCGTGCATGCATGTCTGCGCTTGAGCTTCCTAGGACGGGCCAGCAGCTGGTGCTGGCACACCCACCAAATCCTTAGTAGTTCCAGCTAGGGGACAGGCATCTGGTTGCTCCTCTGTCTTTTCTGGGGCCTGCTGCCCTTCCTCCCCGCCTGCCTTTTGCTTTCCCGACCTCTGACCCTCACCCGTCTCCTTCACTCTGGCATTTACGCAGTCTCGTGCCCTCATCCATATGCTTTCTCAGCAACCAGAGTCTGCCTCTACCTGCCCGCCCACCCCCCCCCATGCGCTGGCCAAGCCCCAGGACAGCTCTGAGGGGTCCCTGGATCGAGCCGACTTCCCCCTGTGTGGCGGGAGGAGGGCGAGCCTGGCCTAGGCGTTGGCTGAGCCGTCCCTGCTTCCAGGGCCAGTGAGGCACCTCCCGTCAGTCCCTGTTCCTTTGGAAATCCCCAGTGAGCTCCAGGGGGCAGCAAGAAGCCATGTGGCCTTCTTGTCCATCTGGGGACAGGGTGGGTGCCGAGATGTCCCTGGCTCAGAACGCTGGTGGGGGAGCGGGCCAGGCCTATCAGGACCACAGACGTAGGGCTCTGGCACCAGAGAAGGTCCTTTGAGCCCCGGCATTGCCCGGCGCTCCCTGATGTTTGGACCTCAGCCGGCGGGCTCCAGGTCTGAGAAAGAGAGCTGGCAGAGGCTGGAGTGTATGTTTGGGTTTGGGAGAAGGAGTGATAAGGAAAGAGACCACCCTAGACGCAGGAGGAGCCCAGGGTGCAGGATTAGCCCAGGCCCCTGAGCCAGAAGCCCAAGACCAGAAATGACAATGACAGTTCCTCCCCTCGGGCCATTGCCCTGACCCCCTGCCTCCCTGGCCTTGCTTGGCAGTCAGGTCCCCACTGATCTCCCCGCCCCGGCTGCCCACGTGCCTCCCCACCAGACCGGCATCCTCCCTCGGCTCAGGTCCCCCAGCTCCTTCGGCAGGGCCCCTCTACCTACAGAATATTCCAGAAGCATTGTGCCACCAGAGCCTTCCGCCCCGTGCCCAGTCCCAGCTCACTGCTTTCCCTGGGTGCCCACACCCCTCAGCAGGACGCCCCCTTTCCTAGGCACGCTCTGCATCTCCCGTCTCCACACCCTGGCCCAGGCTATTTCATCGTCCGGGGATGGTGCCCACCCTCTCAAGGTCTCCCCAGCCTCCCACGGCGCTGCCTCCAGCTTCTCAGAGGAGGGAGCCCTGCAGAGGCTGGGCCACTTTGTCCCTTTTCTCTCCCGGTGACTTGTTTTGCTCACCCATCATGCACCTGTTTGATCTTCCCTGCTGGCCCGAGCAGAGGGTTGTTTATCATTCACTTCTCTGTCCCCACCACCTGCCACACACCTGCCGTGAGCCTTGCCCACAGGCTGTCACTGGGTTTGATACAAAAAAGGGGTAGATTCCGTGGTGACTTTACAACGCACTGTGGGGACTAAGTTCTTCTGTACCTGGCTCGGCGTCCTGTGAGTCACCGAGGCCCAGGCCACCGGGGAAGTGCACAGGCTACAGTCATTCCCACTGTTCCGTGGGACTGCTCTGCTTCCTCAAGTGCCTGGTCCCCAGAGCTGGATCCTCTGGGGAAGCAAGGGGAGCTGGCCGCACATTCTGCGCTGAATCCAGGTCATTAACTCTGTGGTGGGGTTTGCTGCGGGGAGAGAAATTTAAAGCAAAAGGAGAATCCTTTTGCCCTTGGAGGGGCAGTCGGACATGGAGACCGGACAGCTCGGAAGCCCCAGGCGGGACGCTTGGATGTACAGGCAGTCGGGCCTCACTCAGCTTTTGGGGACCATGGCTTCAGCACAGGAAGGCACAGCTGCAGGTCCAGCTTGCTAGAGCAAGTTACCGTCCTAGGTGAGGACAAGGACGGAGAATTGCCTTGGGTCCCAGTGGCTTTACCTCCCATCCCCAGGGGTCTTGGGAGCTGTTGCCCACTGGGGGCTCAGGCTGTGACTGGGCCACAGAACCAGGAGGTCTCCTTGTCATTACAGCTTCTTAAAGGTCACCAGGGGAAATCCTTGGGTTAAGGATCCAGCATTGTCACTGCTGTGGCTCGGGTCATTGCTGTGGCATGGATCCAATCCCTGGCCCAGGTACTTCTGCACATCGTGGGTGCAGCAAAAGAATAAAATCAAGGTCACCAGGCACTTGCTTTCAGACGGCACACGGGCAGAGGGACACAAGGCAGGGCAGGAGGGGAGGGCAGTCCCAGGAACCCCAGGGCCCTCCCTCATCTCACACTAGGCTGCAGGAGCTACTTCTGACGGCCTCGAGAGGGTCGGCAGGAACCACGCACTTGAGTTTGCCCTGCCCGTCAGACCTCAGAATGCGTGCAGCTGTGGCCCTTGGAAGATGCCTGGTCAGAGACTATGCTCCTTGAAGACAAAAAGAAAAAGCATTATCCTTTTATGATATCTGCCCCGAAGCCCTGCTCAGAGGCAGAGGACAGGATTCATGGTCCCTCTCCGATCAGCATTGTGATTCTGGGTTCCAGGATCAATATTTTGAATCTCTTTGCCTATAACAAGGGGCAGGGCCACTGCTTTGCACAATACCAGGGGCATCTTTTATTCTGTGTGACGTTTTGTGGATCAGGACTGCAGCGTGATGAGTGCCCCGCTGGAGGTGTGTCATACCCCAGAGGTGGGAGGAGGACGGAGGGAAAGCTGAAGCTGGGCATCCACCAGCCTCCAGCCTGTGAGACACGGCAGTACTAGTGGCTGGCAGCAGAGGGCGATGTTGGTGTGCACACAAAGAAAGAAGTATTGTAAGGTTGTACTTTGTGGTTGTTGTGGGTTTGTTTTTGTTTGTTTGTTTGTTTTTTGGTTGGGGTTGCTGTTGGACTCTGCCTTACTCGGTCACATTGGCTGATGTTTGCTATTGTTTGTTGTTTTTGCCTCCTGTGTCCTTGGCTCCCCTTCTCCAAAGGAAATAAGGTTCTGAGGTCTGAGAGGAGAGGCAATACATGGAGTAATTCAGTGTGCTTCCAAGGCTGTTAGAAGTTGGATCACAATCCAGGGAGCCAAAAATTCCTTGGGTTGCGTTTGCTAAGCAGGTTCTTTGTGGACTATGCCTCCAGCATGTGGAGGGTCGCTAGCTCCTTGCAAAAGGCCCAGAACCTGGGGAGAGCAGGGCTCCGGGATTTGGGCTTCCAGGTCCCCTCCTCATCACTGGCTGGGTCCTGGAACAGGCCTGGAAGCATCCTTACGCTGAAGAATCATGAAATCAGGACAGGTGTGTTTTCTGCTCCAGGAACCGGTTCAGGTGCTGGGGGTCCTTAGGCAAGTTCCTTAACATCTCTGAGCTCTAGCATCCTCTGCAGGCAAAATGGGAATGCTAATGGTGGCTGCTTTAGAAGACCTGATGCACAGGTGCATTTTGCAGAAGGGAGTTGTTTTATGAGCCAAGGGTGTCTGGCGGACACAAACAGAGCTTGGTTGAGTTCCTGTCTTTTACCAGCTGTTCATCAGCAAACAAAAGATGGTGACTGGGCTTTCCTGAAGCTCACTCCCTTATCTGTTAAGAGGCGACGTTGTAACCCACTGAGTTGCTGTGCAATGAAAAGAGTATGTAAACTGTTCAGCCCTGCTGGGTCTTCACGCTAGTGCCATATCTCTGGGTTTCTGGCCCTGGGTATGTTCGCTTACCTGTGGTCCTGGAGGACTAGCAGTCAGAGTCCCCCCACCGGGCTGGGCCTGCACCGGCTTCTCCTGCCCCCTGCTCCCTCCAGCCCTGAGACCTTCCCCCTGAGATGACTTTTAAAGGCCTAGAACTCCTTGGATGGAGGTGGAGGTGGCCTGGCCAGGGGAGAGGGCGCACGGCAGTGTGTCGGGGAAGAATCACAGGGTAAAGAGGCCATGTGGATTTCCATGAAGAACTGAGAAACAAACCAGCGATTATTCTAATGCGAAAATGCACAGCTATAGAATCAAAGGGAGGGTAACATTCAACAAATTTTTAAGGTAAAGCACAGCCTTCAAGAACATTCCAGGAGTTCCCGTCGTGGCTCAGTGGAAACGACTCTGACTGGCATCCATAATGATGTAGGTTCGATCCCTGGCCTCGCTCAGTGGGTTAAGGATCCAGTGCTGCTGTGAGCTGTGGTCCTGGTCACAGAGATGGCTCGAATCCCATATTGCTGTGGCTGTGGTGTAGGCTGGCAGCTGTAGCTCTGATTCAGCCCCTAGCCTGGGAACCTCCATATGCCGCGGGTGCAGCCCTGAAAAGATAAAAGATAAAAAAAAAAGGAACATTCCAGACTTCTGGGGGAGCTTCAAGCTGTGCCCTGGCCACCATGTATGTGTTCTCACACCTGCCTGCCGGAGGGGCCGTGGGGAAGGGTTGGAGGTGTTCTGGGGGTGACCGCCATTCCGGGGGGTTCCTGTCTAAAACTTCATGCTTCTCTGAGGGTGGCTCCCTGCCCCTGAGTCTCATCTGCCTGGCACAGCGGGGACCCGGCGGGCTGGAGGGCCTCTGGAGCTGCGTCCCCTCCCCCAGCCGGCCAATCTCCCGGCAGTGAGCGGGCTCTCAGCCAAGGACAGGTAAGCGGCGTCCTTGGAGCCCAGAGCTGCTGATTTATCCCCGCAGTTCAGAACAGCGTGTTTCGGCTCCAGCAGGCTCTGCGTCTGGCCTGGCCGCGGGGCGGTTTCACTGGCTCTGGCCAGGGCTTCATTAGTGACCTTGGCCCAGCCACGCCGGTGGCCAGGGCCTCCATCCCTCAGCTGGGCAGACGCCCACAGGACATCGCTTAATGCGGGGAAAGGCCCGTTCAACCTCTCTCTGGGGTGCGGGTCAGAGAGGGAACAGGTGCTGGGTTTGAATCCAGGCTCAGTGTGAACTGGCGGCATTGGCCCTCTCTGAGCCTCACGCTCCCATCTGGAAAAAGGGATGGGAATAAAACTGTGTACTTTTCTAAGTCACTGTGAGAACCGAGTAAAATGAAGTGCTTAGTATCCACCATGAGCGGTAGCTATTCCTGTTAGGGGCATGCCGGTGTATCTATACAGGGAAGAGAAAAAAAAGAAAAAGAGAAAAGGAGGGTCCTGGGAGCAGCGGCTACAAAAGGCCTGGGGCCGACAGGGTCCTGGGGAGGGAAGTGGAGCTTGTGGCAGTGGCAGTGGCAGGTCTGGTGACTGGGAGAGCTGTCTGTCCACCTCTTGGCATCGGCATGGTGTGTGAGCTGCCGTGGTTTTCCCCAGAGGAGGCCGTCCCTTCCTGTGTGGTCCAGGGCTCTGCGGCAGCGCCCGCAGCCCTCGCCTTCACTTCCCAAAGCAGGGTTCCCAGCTCTGGCCGGAGACCAGCCCGAGCTTGTGTGGCTGCCTCTGGCTAGCCTGTACCCTGTCGCCCCAAGAAGAGGCCACTGCAGTTCTGGGGTTGCTTGTGGATCCAATCTGGGGCCAGGTCCTTGCTGAGCCATTTGTTATTTTTGATAACTACACACCTACTAGGCCACACACACATACATACACACACACTCTCCCTTTCTCTCTCTCTCTCTCTCTCTCTCTCTCTCTCTCTCCCAGAATGTGCTTGAGGAACTCACAAGGAGTGGGTTTCTTTGATGTGTGACTTTCCATACTTTCTGAATAGGTTATAGTCTAATTCCCTCGCTAGGCAAATTAAACCTTTTAAGGTAACGATCAGATGGTCCAGATAGTAGTTGCGCATGTGGACATTTGTAAGATTCAAACACACTGGTGGGACCAGGCCCACAGTCATTTGCAAAGGCCTGTAATCAAGGCAGAAGCAATTACTTAGCCGAGCAGCTCCCCCTGGGACCTGAGGCCATATATCAGGCGCTGATGAGGCTACGGATTATCTGTCTGCCGCCCGGAGCGCTCCCGTCAGCGGCGCCCACCCTCCCTCCCAGAGTCCAGCCTCGTGGGGAGGACCTCCTGACGTCTGCAGGACCTGCATCCCAGAGACCTTTCTGCCTTGGGGGGATCTGTTTGGAACCAAACAGTTGCAAATCAGCCTGGGAGTCAGATGGCATCTGGCCTGCGGAATCACGATCCCCAGGCCAAGAGGGATGGGGTGACGTGGGAGTGGGAGATGGGGGCAGCTTCTTTTAAAACACACCAGCCTGAAGTTCCCACTGTGGAGCAGTGGGATCGGCGGCAGCGTCTTAGGAGTGCTGGTCGCAGGTTCGATCCCGAGCCATGTACAGTGGGTTAAGGATCCGGCGTTGCCGTATCTACGGCTTAGGTTGCAACTGCGGCTCAGATCTAATCCCTGACCTGGGAGTTCCACAAGCTGTTGGGCGGCCAAAAAAGAAAACAAACAAACAAACGAACAAAAGCACTGGGGCTCAACCTCCTCCCTCGTTTTCCTCCCACTCTCGCCCATTCAGGTACCAAGACATGGGATCCCGCCTCCAAAATACCCTCTCTTTCCATTTCTGCTGCCTCGGTCCTCTCTCAGGCCCCAGTCACCACACCTCTGTGTGCTGGAAGCTTTTCCAGTGGGCTGTCCTTGCCCGCCCCTACTCCCGGCAGCTAGCGCATGTCTTTGGCCATGTTGTCCCCAGGGCTCCTGAGACTCCCGAGCCCAGAGCTCCACCACATTTCCTGCTGATTCTCTGGCCCTGGTCACATGAAAGTCCAGTGAGAGCCAGTCTCTGGCTTTGGCTCCTGGGATCTGTCTGTGTCCCTGGAAACCCCACTCAAGCAGAAGCCACAGACCAGCCTTGGGTCCCGTGGTGAGAGTCATGGGTCAGTGAAGCGGGCTGGCCTGGGGGGTGGCGTGGGGGGCGAGGGATGGGGACTCTGCCCCTGTGTGTGCCGCTGCCTGTCCCCGCACCTGCTGTACCACCATTAAGAAGGAGTCCTTAGGTACGAAGGGCTCAAGAATCAATAAGCAACCTGAAGATGCCGCAGGAGGACCAAGAGCGCCCATTACACAGGGTTTCATAAAGAATGATCCACGCAAGAGCTGCACCAGGGTCTTTCATGCGGGGCTTGTTCAGAGTACGGACCTGGAATTCGGAGTCCACGATGGCTTTTCTGCTTTTCAGCAAACATCCCAGGTGGCCCTTTGGCACAGGGTAATTTGGTAACCGCTGAGCTAACACCTTGGCAGAGAAGAATTAGCCTGGAGTGAGGAAGGTGGTGGATTAGGTGCTTGGAGGAAAGGGCTGGAAAGCAGGGAGAGTGTTGTTGAGCCAGCTGGCAGCCTGTCTCCGTCTGTGAAAAGGGATCAGTGCTGTTGTGCGCTCTCAGTGAGATAGCGCACGTGAAATCCGCAGGTGCGTACCTCCTGCTTAATGCGTCTTCCCCAAAATTAAGAGGGGGGCTGGTGTCTTGCAGAAGAGGGTCAAATCCTACATGTCCCAGTGTCGCTTGGGAAGCAAATCAACCCCCGGCAGGGCAGGGAACCTGGGGAAGTGTGGCTAGAGGAAAGGAGTGGGCTGTAGACCCTTTTTTTTTTTTTATTTGTCTTTTAGGGCTGCACCAATGGCATATGGGGGTTCCCAGGCTAGGGGTCCATTTGGAGCCGTAGCCGCCGGCCTACGCCACAGCCACAGCCGCCCAGGATCTGAGCTGCGTCTGCGACCTACACCACAGCTCACAGCAAAGCCAGTTCCTTAACCCACCGAGCGAGGCCAGGGATCGAACCCACATCTTCATGGATGCCAGTCGGATTCGTTAACCGCTGAGCCATAACAGGAACTCCCTCTAGACCTTTTTCTGCCACTGTCAGGGCTGTGTGGTCTTGGCCAAGTCCCTGATCCTCTCTGGGCCCCAGTCTCCTTCTGTGTTAAATGAGGGAGTTGGACTAGGTCACTGGGTCCAAAGCTTTTCCACTTGCGTTCATCTCAAAGTAATATTGAGTGCCTGTTGAAAAGGAAAACGTCCTTTCAAAAACTGCAAATAAGGAGTTCCTGTCTTGGCTCAGCAGAAACAAATCTGACTAGCATCCATGAGGACGCAGGTTTGATCCCTGGCCTTGCTCAGTGGGTTAAGGATCCAGTGTCAGTGTTGCAGTGACCTTTGGTGTAGGACGCAGACTTGGCTTGGATCTGGCGGGGCTGTGGCTGTGGCGTAGGCCGGCGGCTACAGCTCTGATTTGACCCCTAGCCTGGGAACCTCCATATGCTGCGTGTGTGGCCTTGAAAAGACAACCCCCCTGCCAAAGCCAGCAAATAAAAGGCAGCGGCTGTGGGGCAGTTCTGAGTATGTGCAGGGAGTGGGGTGGGGGGAGCTGTGCCCCCCATTCTGTAAGGCTCTAATATTCCCTGGCCTTCTCCAAATGTGGCCCCTGTCTGTGTCTGGAGGAGGCTGCCCGTTCTTGGACAGAACTCCGTGTGCCGTGACATGGCTTCGGTGGTGATATATGTTGGAAATATCGGTACATACAGTAACAGTAAATATCAGTGGCTTACCTGTCAAGTGCGGTGATAGATAAAAGAAATACATGGAGGGAAGTGTCAACCAGAAAAAAAATATACGGCCGGCAGTAAATTACCTCCAAGCAATTAAAGCATAAAATTAAGTTGCGTGGCATTTTGTTTCCTCGGGCTGGTGCACTGCACTGGGGCAGCTCCCGCATAGTGGAGGCTGCCGTGGGCCCGGGCTGACCCCCACTGACAGCTGCCAGTGACCCAGGGAAAGGAAGAGCGTTGGGTTCAAATCCCAGCTCCACCTTCCATGGTTGTGAGGCCTCTGGTATCTGTCTTACCTTCTCTGAGCATGTTTCCTCATCTGCAAATGGAGGGACATACATTGATGCCTACCAGCGGAGTGGGTCCTTCACTCCGCAGCGTCAAATATTCACTGAACACATATCCTGGGCCAGGCGCTGCTCTAGGCGCTGGGTTCAGTGCTGAGCCGGGTACAGCCCTGCTGTCGTGGGGCTCGCCTTCCGGAGAAGGGTAATAAACCAACAAGAACTGAGCGGTACATTCATGGGCGGTGAGCGCTTTAGAGCAGGGATAACCAGTGCTGGTGTGGGCCCATAGATGCCCCCTGAGAAGGCAGCATTTGATGGGGACCTGTAGAAAATGTGGCACTGAGCCACCCAGATGTCTGGGGTGCGAGCTCCAAGCTCGAAAGCAGCACAGGGCCTGAGAAGCCACGCCAGTGCCTGGGAGGAGCCACCAGTCAGCGTGCTAGGACTGAGGCTGGAGGGGGATGGCGTGGAGCCTTGGAGGCCAGTGAGGGGATTTGGGCTTTTCCTCTGAGTGCAAAGGGGGCCGCTGGAAGGTTTCAGGCAGGGAAGTGAGACGGTCTGAGTCAGAATTGCAGTGGCCGCTGTGCAGAGGATGGACTGTGGGGCAAAGGTCAAAGCTGGGGGGCAGCTGTGGGCAAGTGGAGAGGGTGGCCTGAACTGGGGCGCGACGGGGAGACGGTGAGGAGTGGTCCAGTTCTTGATGTAATTTTGGGTAGAGCCAATGGGATTCGCTGACGGGTCAGAGGGCGTGTCCAAGGCTGTCGGCTTGGCAACGGAAGGTTCCCCAGGGGGGCAGATGCTGGGGGAAGATCAGGAGTTTGGTCCTGGGCATCCAGGTCGAGATGCTGAGCGGGCTGTGGGCTGAACGTCTCTGGAGATGAAGTGGAATCCCAGTGGGGTGGAGAGAGAGGAGCTGTGGGTGGCGGAGGAGCGGCCACCAGAGGAAGCAGAACCGGGAGAGCTGGGCCCGGAGGCCATGTGAGCGCAGCATTCTAAGGAGGAGGGCTGGCCGAGGTGCTGGATGCTCAGGGAGGATGAGACCTGACCACTGGATTCAGCAACGCCAGGGTCAATGGTAAACCTGGTCAAGTGCAGTTGGGGTTGATTGGTGGGCGGGACCCTGATTGGAGTATGTATTAGTCAAGGTCCTCCACCGAGAAACAGCCAATAGCGTGTGTGTGTTCATGTGCGTGTGCATATAAAGAGATTTAATTTAAGGACTGGCTGATATGATATTGCAAACTGAATAGCCCTAAGGTCTGTAGTCAGCAGGCTGGAGAACCGGGACAGCTGATGGTGTCAGTTCCTGTCCAAAAGCTGGCCGGCTTGAGACCCAGGAAGAGCCAGTGTTTCAGTTCAAGTCTAAAGGCAGGAGAGGCGGGATGTCCCAGCTCCAGGCAGTCAGGCAGCGGGACTTCCCTCTCATTCTCGGGAGGCTCAGCATTTTCGTTCTCTCCGGCCTTCACCTGATTGGACGAGGCCCACCACACTGGGGAGGCAGGGCGGCCATTGGCTTTACTGTCTACTGATTCAAATGTTAATCTGTCCAAAGCCACTGCCACATACCCAGAAACATCTTTGGCCAGATATCCGGGTGGCCATGTCCCAGTCAATTGGGATATGAAATTAACCCTGTGGACATTAGAGAAGAGTGAGAGCAGGGGCATTAGAAATAGGGCATATGGATGCCTCTTTGGAGGAGTTTTGCTCCAAAGGGAGTAGAGCCAAGGGTGGGAGACGGAAGGAGGTGTGGGGCTGAGAAGCTGCCGTCGTTGCTGTTGTTGTTTAAGCAGCAGAAATAATAGCATGCTGTAAGCTGCCGGGTAGGGTGTGGTCAGAGGGGAAATTAACGATGTGCGAGGCCAGAGGGCCAGTTGTTGGAGGAATGATCTTATTAGGCCGGAAGGAGTGGACTCTGTGCCCAGGTGGATGCTCGGCCTTGACCAGGAGCACAGACGGTTCAGCTGTAGGAAGCTGAGGGTCGTGGGCAAGTGGCGGGGGCGGGGTGGGGGGTGGATGGGAGAGTGGGAATGCCTGGCAGGCTTTTGCTGAGCGCGCCTCTTTTCTCTTGGAAGTAGGATGCCAGGCCACCAGCTGAGAGTGGGAGGATTAAGAGCGAGAAGTTCTGGGAGGGGTCAAGGACCAGGAGTCATGGATCCTGAGGTCCAGCCCCTGAATTTAAAGGGAGTCCAGCCAGCGAGGTTTCCCTCAGCCCTGATCAGACCCTTGGTGGGTTGTAAGGTCCTGGGAGCCGGGCTGCGGTGGGGTGAGCTGGGAGGACACGGGGGTGGCGGCCGGTCAGAACAATAGTTGAAAGTTATTCCCGGAAGCGCTGCAGTTGCTGGTAGCAAGGTCTGGGATGGACCGTGAGAGTGAGTGGCTGAGGCCATGACCTTCAGGAGAAGAGGTCAAAGAACTGGGAGAGCAGGGGCCCGGAGGGACTGCTGAGGGGATGTCAGTGTCACTGAGAATTATGGCAGCCGGGACAGTGAGAGTAACAGTGAGCCAGGAGCAAAACCTGCCCAGCGGGGAGAGGGCGGGCCGCGGGTGGCAGTGACCGCCGCAGGGAGGTAGCAGGTGTGGCCTGAGGGCTGTGGTGCAGGTTAGGTGAGGTTATGTGCCACGGGGCACACAGCAGGTGCTTGGTAGATGGGAGCTGCTGTTTAGTCGTGATGGTGACCAGAATATGGTACCTGGCCTGATCGTAGCGCAGAACTTAACATTGGGAATATGCGGGAACACCTGCAGTATAGGATTTATACGCACCTGTTTCTAGAAGGTGTGGTGCCTGCCAGGCCTGCCTGTCGCCCTTTCTGCAGGATCCAGACACCTGGCACTGGAGAGCGGGCCAGCGAGTCCTGTTAAGAGTGGCAGGGATGGACAGCAAAACGGGCAGAGGGAATCTGGCCTGAGCACGAGAGCAGAGGGCGAGACCGAGGACACGAGCCTGGTCTTCTCCCCGGGGTCGGGGCAGCTCCTGAACAGCAGCCATGACATCTGGTGCGCTTCCCCAGCCAGCAGCTCCGGTCCCTCGTGCCTGACCCGCGGGTGCAGTTAGATGGTGACAGGGACCGTTGTGTGCTGGGGTGACACCTTGAGGGGGCGGTTCCCGGGGCAGTCCCCGCAGTGCAGGGCTGGGAGCAGCATGCTCGGTGGCTCAGAGCAGCTGGGGATGCCTGAGGGGGCCAGGGTCCCTCCACCCCGGGTCCCGTCCATGGCTGGCTTCTCGGTGATGCTTGCCGCCTTTGGCACCTGCCTCGTGCTGGCTGTGCTGTCGGAAGCACCGAGTTCCAGTCCTCGTCTTTTCACTCGTTACCTGTGTAAGCTGCAGCCAGCACCTCACCAATCTGAGCCTCTGTTTCTCGTTTGTCAGAAGGTACCATGATCCCCGCCTTTCGGGCTGGGCACTCGGGAGACATCTTTGGGATGAGCTGACGATGAGAGCCAAGTAGGGTGGGAAGTCTCTTTAGTAAACTCGGGGCCTCATTTCAGCAGGGCGTTCACTTCCCTTAGAAATGCTTTTGCTCGCAGCTGCCGTGACCATGACCGTGTTGAGTGCTAACCGTTTCCTGGCTGCTTCAGGCCGATGATGGTTGGTGCGGTCTGTGCCTTTGTTCCTTCGGGCCTGCAGGCACCCGCTCCTTGGTGGGTTTTGCTGCTTGCCCGCTGCGTGCTGGGCGAGGGTACAAGAATTGCCAGGGACGCTGATCGAGGAGGAAAGTGACGTGAGCCATTGGCAAGTCCCTCCTGGCATTTTCTTTGTCGTTTTGATCAGCGCCAGCTGCATTCCCTGGGGAGACCAGCTGCCCCCGGAGGCCTGGCCAGGCAGGGGTGAGCAGAGAGATTGTCCTTCTGGCGAGTGAGGCCAGGGCGGTTGGCACCAAGTGGGCAGGGTCCTGAACACATTAGGGGCTCAGTGATAGGATGAGGTGGGTACGGACTAGAAAGTTCCTTGGAAGCCTCTTCCTTCACCAGTGCCCTGCTCTGCCTCCACCCCCAGCATCCTTCAAGTTTGGTCAGGTTGGCTAGACTCTGGGTCCTCTGTGTAGCAGGCAAGTTCAAAGTTTTGCCTCGTTTTGAACCAGGGACTTTTAACCTTGGCCGACTCATTATTGCCTGTCACAGAACAAGGCATGCAGCCTCTGCAGGCCGTGTCTGGCTCATCTGTGACTCTGGCTGCTCTAAGATCTGGAAACCCGGGACACTGTCTTCATCGCATCCTCACCCCCAGAGCACAGCCCCCTAGTCTGGGTCTGCTGGCTCTGCCCAGAAGTGGGGAAGGGGTGACCCTCAGGGCTGTGGGGCCCCAGGGGTGCACACAGTCCCCTCTGAGAGGGTCCCGTTGGCTGTGCTCCAGGGGAGAAAGGTAATAAGGAGCAACTTCCACTTACCATCGGTATAAATCCCACAATCAGGAAAATTGCTTCAATTGCTAAAACACGCTGGTGGGAAAGTCCATTTATTTTTCATTTTTCTTGTGCACTTGCCACCCTCCTGCATGAATCACTGTCGGTATGTAGATTAAATTTATACCCCCGTTATCTTTCATGTCTCTGGGGCTCTGGTGTCAACTGGGTTTCTGGTTACTGAAAGCTACTGCCTGCTTTTTAGTGGGGTGAGGACGTGGTCCTCCCCATGGGCGGGGCCACGGCGGGGGCTTCTCTCTCCTCTGCTCAGCTCTCCTCCCCCTCCGGTCCCCCCCCCCAATTCAGCCACAAGATAGGACTCGCTTTTTGGACAACTTGAGTTCCTCACCAGAGCTGCTTCTTTTTCAGCCTTTGAAGCAAAGGCTTTGGACACCCCAGGGTTTTGGTGGTTTATTTGGGTGGGTTTGCAGTGAGGAGGATGAAGGCATGGTTTCATTCTGAACATCTGCTTTGTGCATTGGCCTGCACCATGTAGAAAAACTACAGGCAATTTGAAAACATACTCTAGTAACGCACATGCAGGCTTCTATTCTCTTTGAGACACACACACACACACACACACACACACACACACAGAGAGAGAGAGAGAGAGAGAGAGAGAGAGAGACACACACATAGACACACAGTGCCCGCCTGCCTTCCTCTCTGATACAGGCACACTGGTTAGACAGCAGCTGTTGTTCTCGCCTGTACTCGGGGAGGGACAGAACCATCTAGAACTGACAGCAGACTTTGTTCTCTATCCCCAGACTTAGCCATCTTGGTGCACCTTCCCTAAAAGCATGGTTGTTTATTCGCTGATTTATTTATTCAGTGTTCCCTCTTCTATTCTGGGTCCTGGACTTGAAATCTGATGAAAGCCCAGCCCCACTCCCCACGCACTAACAATTTTGAACAACTTGGGGGTGGTTTATAGAGCCCATTCTGAGCCCGGGGCTGGGAACACCTGCTCTAAAGAGGCCTGCTCCCTGGCACACCACCCTCGCCCCCCCAAAAAAAAACTGAGAGGGACTCCAGGAGTTCAGAAGTCTGGGGTCCTTCCAAGCCAGATGTCTCAGCCCCTCACACCCTGACACCCTCCTTAGATCTCGTCTCTGAAGAGCAGTCCCCAGGGGCCACACTCTTGGCTCTTTGGAGGTTTCCCATCTAGACATAGAGACCCCCCCACTTCTCTCTGTGACACCACATCTCTGGGGGGGGGGGAGCTGAAGCCGCAGCTCCAGGCCCCTGCAGCCCCCCAGCAGGTATCATTACTGCACAAGAGACCCATCATTCTGCATTAATCTGGGATTCATCATGATAGCCATGACCATAATTAATTTATTTGGTATTAATGTGGATGAAATATGTACTGTCCTTTCAGGGGAAATCAGGCTGCCTATAAGCATTAGTTAAAAGGACCATTAAAATCAAACCTTCCCCAGATCCATTAGGCGAAGTCTTTCATCCTGAAGAAGATAAAGTTCTGCTGTGTGAAATGTCATGAATAATTAGGTTGATTGCTGTTTTAAACTCTGCCCCTTCCTCCCCAACCCCTCCCGCCTCCATCCTGAAGCAGAGAAGGCTCACCTGCAGGGTAGCACCCCCTTCTTCACCCTGTGTATGCTGGCCCCCAGTTCCCCTCTAGCTTCTGTGACCACTGGCGTGGCTCTGGGTGAATGGCCACAATGGGGAACGGGACTTAAGTAACCCACCGGCACTGAATTTTCAATGAGTCCACTTGGGCGTGCGTGGCGGTGGGCACCTTGCCGTTGCCTCGGTGCTGCTCCAGAAAGTTCCGAGGCAGCATTTTTCCGGCTGAAGTCTGCAGACTCCTTGCCAGGAATGGTGTGTGTGGGGGAGACATGCACCTGCAGATTCCCAGGCCCCCGCCTCAGGGGCTGTGCGGGGCGGGGAGGAGATGGAGGCGGGCGCAGGGGGCTTTGCTGTGTGCAGGTTGGAGGGGAAAGGCAGGAGGCAGAAGCCGGCGGCGAGTTAGCCCCGCTCTGCTGCCCAAGTGCGATGACACCAGAGCTCCCAGGTGGACCCTAGCGTGTACAGTGTCCCGGCCGCACACAAAGAGGTGTTTTGCCCCAGGCTTTGTGCACACCAGCCATGGGCATGTGCAGTTCCCCTGTGAGCCTGGCCCTCTGGGCCTCGCCTTAAAGGCTAAGGAACCAGGAGGCGGAGGGGAAAACAGCCTGCTCAGCGGGCCTGGGGAACTCCTACAGCCCCCGTGAATTGCCGGGGTGTGAATTGGGCCATTTGGAGCCCAGGGCACGAAGCCATGAGGCTGGTTGGAGGCTGCGGTTGGGGGGGTTGCAGGTGTAATCTCCGGGTGGCCCAGGGCTGGGGGCCCATGGACATCTCAGAGTGGCAGGGTGGGGGACGGGCCGATGAAGGTGGGGGGTGGGTGGGGGAGCCAGACCCCCGACATACACACGCTCCCGTGCTCTGATGCTTTCTCGCTGCCCCGCCAGGCGCTTCGGCACAAAATGCACAGCCTGCCAGCAAGGCATACCCCCCACCCAGGTGGTCCGCAAGGCGCAGGACTTCGTCTACCACCTGCACTGCTTCGCCTGCATCATCTGCAACCGGCAGCTGGCCACGGGGGACGAGTTCTACCTCATGGAAGATGGGCGGCTGGTGTGCAAGGAGGACTACGAGACGGCCAAGCAGAACGGTAATCAGCCGGGCACTTGGTGCCCCCCCGCCACCCCGCCCGCCTGCCCAGGTCCGGCTGCCCGCCCTCGCAGCCTTTGCACTTGCAGCGTCACTGAAGCATCAATCGGGCTGCTCCTTAGTTTACATCTCGGGGTGCGTATTTACCTCGGCACCCCCACACTTCACGGGCTTCAGTCAGCGAGAGCCCCCCGCACTGGCCCAAGACACCCTTGGAACAGGTCAGCTCGTATTTCAGTTAGTTGTGTTCTGTCTCCCCTCTCAGCCTACGGGCTTCTCCAGAGCAAGGACTTGGGGTGACTCCTGTGTCTCCCGAAGCCCTTCATATGGGAGCAGATGCTCAGCCAGGCTCCACATTCAGGGAGACTCAATCATCTCAGCTCTCTGTTCCCACCCACCCCGCCACCCTCCCCCGGTTGCCTCAAGGCCATGGCGGGCTGCACAGCTCACAGACAGGCCGCAGCAGGCAGTGGCCACCGCTGGAAGGCCTACCTTCTTCATAGGGGCAGCTTAGGCCACAACAGCTCCAAGGCCATGTTCTTGCCTGGCTCTGGGTCTTTCACTAGCCTTTCCAGGGCCTAGAAAGGGCTCAGTCCCTCCCAACCCCCACTCTGCCTTCTCCGGGGCTCCCCTCAGAAAGGCCTAGCTTGCCTCCCTGCCTCCTGCAGCCCCATCTCAGGCAAGAGTGATGCAGAGGGATCAGCAGCATCTTGGGAGCGCTGGGGACTCAAGTTCGATCCCCGGCCAGACACAGTGGGTTAAGGATCCCACGTTGCTGCAGCTGCAGCTTAGGTCGCAATTATGGCTTGGATCTGATCCCTGGCCTGGGAACTCCATATGCCACAGGGTGGCCAAAAAAAAAAAAAAGGAATGACCCAGTGGACTGTTGCCCCACAGCAGATCTCTGCAGGACAGTGAAAAGACACTGGATTTGGCCTCAGAGTCTGGTGGGCACCTCTGCTTGGTCGTAGACTAAATTAGGGGTCCCCTGGCAAGTTGTATATTTGGTTGAGCCTTGGCTTATGAGCTTCATGTGGGAGAGAAGAGGACCTGCCACATAGGGCTGTTTTCTGAAGTTTAAATAGGTTGAGAAATGGGACGTTACATGAGGCAGAGACCAGCATGGAAGAGAAATGCAATCAGGGAGGTGAGATCTGCTGTAGGTTTTCCAGCAGCTGGAGGTTACGCAGTGTTTCTGCTGTGTTCCTCCTGCCCCCGGCCGCCTGCAAGGCAGGGACCCCTCCCCCCTGTGGAACGTAGGTGACTCGTAGTGCAGCAGGGGATCTTGGTCTGCTGGGGGACATTGGACTTCCTCTTTTCATGATTATTTCCTCCTTGCTCTTCTAAGCTCTCTTTCAGGCTTTGGGTTCCCTCCCTTGGGCTCCACAAAGGATGGAGGATCAGCTATTTGTACCTTGGTGTGAATGATTTTGTTCGTTTTGTTATGTCTCCCTGGATATTTGCATTTTCAATGTAATGAGGTTGCCTTCTATGCCAGGTACAAGTGCTAAGAGACTCTGCATAATTCAAAACTAACATTTTAAGACTAAGTTTCCCATAGGAATTAATGTAAAAAGTGGGAGGGGGGTGCATTCTGGGAGCACATAAATCCATAACCAGTGAAGTGTATCCTTGCCTTAATGCTCCTTTTTATTTTCTCAGCACTCTCTCCCATCCCTCCCAGATGCTCTTCTCCTAAATTAACAGCCTAGGGTATCATGGTCTCACTTGGCCTTCCTTATAGCATTTTATCACATTTAACTTCCGTACCAAAGTTATTGATTTCTGGGTACATTTTTCAGCATGAGCACTGCTACCGCTACTTAATGAATACTTGGATGACATTGTTATAGGATATAAAAAAGATTTTAAATTATAATAACAGCGAATGTTAAAATAACAGCATAATAGTCCCCATAATCACGAGAAGAAAGTTCTGTGCACGTAGCCAGCAGTGTGGAACCAAGGGGCCACCAACCTGGGATGATGGGGGTTTGTCCCAGTGGCACTGCCGCCTGGCCATGGTGAGAACAATTTCTAATTGACTAGGCCAAGCTATTTTGAAATTAAGCAGTCCTTGATGAATTAAAAAAAGTTTTTGGTGGTTTCATTATTTCAAATTTTGCATACAAAGACTATACAGATATTTTTTTATTAAAAAAAATTTTTTTTTCTTTTTAGGGCTGTACCCACAGCATATGGAGGTTCACAGGCTAGGGGTTGAATAGGAGCTGTAGCCATTGGCCTACGCCACAGCCACAGCAATGAGGGATCTGAATTGTGTCTATGACCCACACCACAGCTCACGGCAATGCCGGATCCTTAATCCACTGAGCGAGGCCAGGGATTGAACCTGCATCCTCATGGATACTAGTCAGATTCGTTTCCTCTAAGCCATGACAGGAACTCCAATATACAGATATTTTTAAAGTGCGCTATTTCATATTTGCATCACATGGCATCATGTTGTCATCTCTATACATACTGGCCGAAGGGAAAGATTCCCTATGACAGAACTTAAACAACTGGGGAGGCTTTCTTCAGCGTCCGCCTCTGGCATCCTTCCTCTTTCCCAGGAGCCCAGGGAGAGGCTTGGGTGGCAGGGCTATGAGAATGACAGGGGCTCTGCTGGGGAAGAAAATAGCCCGAGGAGGAGAGAGGATGGGGCCTCGTCCCCGCTCTGCTGTGTGCGTGAATGATTGTAGTGCGAGCCTGGGTGCACAGAGACTTAGGTCCTACTAGGTGCCACCCACGCAGGCCTCAGAGAGGTGAGGGAGCTTGCCCACGCCACTCACTTGCTGAGGATGGTGAAGCCGGGTCTTCTGACTCCGAGAGACACCTTTTATTTTTTATTTATTTATTTTTTGTCTTTTCTAGGGCCGCACTTATGGAGGTTCCCAGGCTAGGGGTCTAATCGGAGCTACAGCTGCCGGCCTACACCACAGCCACAGCAACGCGGGATCCGAGCTGCATCTGCAACCGACACCACAGCTCACAGCAACGCCAGATCCTTAACCCACTGAGCGAGGCCAGGGATCGAACCCGCAACCTCATGGTTCCTAGTCGGATTTGTTAACCACTGAGCCACGACGGGAACTCTGGAAGACACCTTTTAGAATTGTCATGAGGACTGTATGCCCATCAAGCTCTTAGGTCAACACCACGCACATAGTACATGCTTAATAAATGTTAGCTATTGTGGTTGTTCCTAAGAGAGGGTATTCTTGGGTGGAAAAAAGGAACGGAGGAAGACAGGCGTGGAGCAGACCCCCTTCGAAGGACACATGTGGGAAGGGCATGGAGAATCCAGAGGGTGGATTTGCAGTTGCCCAGGGGTGCTGGACAGGGAGCAGAAGTACGTCTAAGTGCTGGGGGAGGAACCACCCGTTTACACCCAGAGCTTCTCTCTGAACTTGACTCTGACTGAGAATAAAGGGGATGGGGACCTTGTCCTCACTTTTCAGTGACTCAGGCAGGGCCTGCGGTGTGGGAGTGGGCTCCACGGGGGTCGGGACCACTCCCCTCGGCTGGTCCCCATTCTCCCCCTCTTGCCCATAGCAGGCAAGATTCCGCGAGGTTATGTATGCACGGCGGGGTCACTTTGCTCTGCAGCAGAAATTGGCACAAAACTGTAAATCCACTGTACTTTAATAATAATAAAAACAGGTTATGTGAGGAGAGGAGGAAGGCAGGGTGGGACCCAGCTGCTTCAGATGGGCTGCACCCAGTTCTTACTGGTTACTGGTTTTCATTGCAGACGACTCGGAGGCGGGAGCTAAGCGGCCTCGAACCACCATCACGGCGAAGCAGCTGGAGACGTTAAAGAACGCCTACAAGAACTCCCCCAAGCCCGCCCGGCACGTGAGGGAGCAGCTGTCCTCGGAGACAGGCCTGGACATGAGGGTCGTGCAGGTAAGACGCCAGCCACCCCGGCCCCCAGGGCTCCTGTGCCCGAGAGGACATGGGGGCTCGGTGGCACCACCCAGGCCGGACCTGGGGCAGGGATGGAGGGGGCCTGCTGGTCCCCGCACCTGTGCCCTCCACGGGAGGGAGGCTTCAGGAGCAGTAGTGATGACATCACCGCATCAGCGGTGTCCCTGATCCCCTTGGGGCGTTGGGCTCAGGACCAGGAAGTTTTTTTTTTTCTAATTCGAAATATGTTTTTTTTCCCCCATTACTTAATGAGTTTTATTACAATTACGGGTGTACAAAGATCACCACAACCAGATTTTATAGCATTTCCAACCTAAACCCTCAGTGCACCCCCCCCCCCCCCAACTTGTCTCATTTGGAAGCCATAAGTTTTCCAACTTCTTCTGCAAAGAAGTTCACTGTGTCCTTTCTTTAGTTTCCACATGTAAGTGGTAGCATTGGATGTTGGTGTCTCATTGTCCGACTGGTTTCACTTTGCATGATAATTTCTAGGTCCATCCATGTTGCTATGAGTGTTGTTACTTCGTTCCTTTTAATGGCTGAGTAATATTCCATTGTGTGTATGTACCAGATCTTCCCTATCCACTCCACTGTCCATGGGCATTTAGGTTGTTTCCATGACTTGGCTATTGCATAGAGTGCTGCAATGAACACAGAAGTACATGTGTCGTTTTGAGTCATGGTTTCCTCTAGATAGATAGGGCCAGGAAATTTGCCAAATCCGAGAAAGCTTTCTTTTTTCTTCCTTCCTTTCCTTTCCTTTTTTTTTTTAAGTTTTATTGACATATAATTAATTGTCAAGACTGCGATCATTTCTGCTGTACAACAAAGTGACCTGGTCATATATATACACGCACGTCTATTCGCAGACAGATTTCAGAGGCACGGCAGAGGGAGTGGTGGCCACGGCCCACTCCTGGCCCTGACCTCTGCTGCGGCTTCCGACCTTGTCTCTCGTCTCGGGGGACCCCAGGGGGCTTTGGGTTCGTGGTGGGGACCCTCGAACGGATCCCTTGTGCTTGTGTGGCAGGTCTGGTTTCAGAACAGGAGGGCCAAGGAGAAGCGGCTGAAGAAGGACGCGGGGCGGCACCGCTGGGGGCAGTTCTACAAGAGCGTCAAGAGGAGCCGTGGAGGCAGCAAGCAGGAGAAGGAGAGCTCCGCGGAGGACTGTGGGGTCAGTGACAGTGAGCTGAGCTTCCGAGGTGAGCACGGCGGGAGCGGGGCGCGGCCGAGGCCGGGGGACGGGCCCCGGGACACAGCGATGCCCACACTCGGGAGGGCTCTGCCTCGGGCCTCGCCGCCGGCTCCCGCCTGCACAGGGCTCCTCCGTGTCGCATGCACTGAAGGGTGGGTGGCCTTTCCCGGGGTGGGGGTGGGGGGACAAGGCGGAGGAGACCAGAGCTCTGCTGCGGGGGCGTGGAAGCTGCGTTCCCAGGCCCGTGGACCCCAAGACCGGGGCTCCCTCATCAGCCCACGTGGCCGGGAAGGATAGCGGTGTCCCAGCCTGTGCCCTGAGCCCTCTCCCGGGTTCTTCCCCGCCCCCGGCAGGGACACTGGCCTCCCTCCCATGATCCTCTAGAGAGCCCTCCTCCAGGGGCCCTCTGCCCGGGGAGTCAATGCTGTGAATGCACGTGAGGCGGGGACTGGCCTCCTTCCGAAATCCCTTTCCCCACCGCTCGCCTCATCCTGTCCCCCAGCACGGCAGGTACGCTTTGCCGCATGCGCTACAGCGATTTGCGCATCAGCAAAATTGCACGTGGCTGCATGTTTTGGATCCTTAGGTTGTTTGCAAGTAGCCACAGCTGTTCTCATGGGCTGAGCCCTCAAACGTGGAAGGTCTTCTGCTGTGGGGTGAGGGAGGGGAGAGTCCTGAGCATAAGGGTCAGAAATCTGGTTTCCTGTGGCGGCTCCGTCAGCTCGATTCACTTCTCCTGAGCCTCGGTTTCCCCCTCTATAAATGCGGAATAACCGCATCCCTGCCCATCTCACGGCGCTGTCGTGGGGGTCCATGAGCACAGCTGACCAGGGGTGTGTTTGAGGCAAGCCCAGTGCATTCTATCCTTGGAAGACACGACCGTCCCCTTCGGGAACCTGTGACTCCCACAGGGAGCCCCGGTCGTGTGGGGTGACAGGTGTAGGCAGAAGGGCAATTAATGGTCATTTTACGGTGGAGCCGAACCTTCATCTCCTGCCCCCTTTAAATGGCATGGGGCCCCTCTCGCGTTTCATGTTCATGGGTGGAATGGGGGGTGGCCTGGGACAGAAGGAATGGGCGTTGAAGGCCACTTGGGATGGCCTTGGTAGGAATTGATGCAAAGGCCTAGGTGGGAGTAGAAAGGAGGTCTGCGGGGGCAGCTGATGGCATGAACTGCCTGCCAGGAGCGCGGTCTCCAGAGAGGACTGTGGCTTAGGCCAGGCGTCTGCTGGTGGGGCTCTGGGGAGGGTTGAAAGGGCCTTCTGCTCACCTTCCAGGCCTCTTGGTGGGGGAGGCGGTGTGGAAAGCCACTTAATCTCCTCTGAGCTGCTAATCAATGTCTGGGACATACAGGACCTTTGAGTCTTGCATTATAGCTCCTTTCTGTTGGGTGCAGGTGGGCTCCCAAGTTGACACATCATCGGTTTCTCCAGGTCATTGATTTCTATGAGGTTATAATTATATAAGGGTCTTTTTCGTAAGACTAAAACGCTCACCTCCGTTGGAAAGATGAATCCTTTGAGGGGGAGAACTAGATCCCCTTAATGAAATTCTTTGAGAAACAAGAAGGTCCATTTGCCTTAATCGGGTCAATATTTTGTCCCCAGTGAAGAGCTTAGTAATAGAGAAACCAAATCCTTTGGCATGGAGCCTCTTTCCCAGGTAGACCAGAAGGCTTTTGTGCACATCTTAGAGGGGCCCTCCACGCCTCTGCCTGTGGGCCTGCTTGTTTCCCAACCAATTGAACCCAGCGCCTTTTCTCAGCTTGACAGCCTTCAGACTAAATCTCGTCTGCACCGAGTTTCTTCCGTTTGCGAAGCGGATAACACATGACCCCCTGAACCTCAGGCGTTTGTATTCCTCAGGGTAGTGGCCACGTGGGACTAACAGGCTCACCAAACACTCGTCCAGCCTGCTGGGACCTGGGCGTTCGGGCTCGTCGGGTGCTTGTCCTGTTTCCCCTTGACGTGGGTCAGCCGCTGAATGCCAGGCTGACGGGTCGGTGCCGGGCTCACGCCTGGGCTTCTTTCCTGGTCGTGTGTATTCCTGGGTTGTGAAGAGCAGGGGACCACCCGAGTCCTGGCGGCTGACAATCTATCTCCGTTCTTTTGTCCACAGAGGATCAAATTCTCTCAGAACTTGGCCACACCAATAGGATTTATGGCAACGTGGGGGACGTTACAGGCGGACAGTTAATGAATGGGAGCTTCTCCATGGACGGGACAGGACAATCCTATCAGGACTTGAGGGATGGGAGCCCTTATGGGGTCCCCCAGTCTCCATCGTCCATATCGTCCCTGCCATCCCACGCCCCTTTGCTCAATGGGCTGGATTACACGGTGGACAGTAACCTGGGCATCGTTGCACACGCGGGGCAGGGAGGAAGCCAGACGCTGAGAGCCATGGCTGGGGGACCCACCTCTGACATCTCCACAGGAAGCAGTGTAGGCTACCCCGACTTTCCAACCAGCCCGGCCTCTTGGCTCGATGAAATGGATCATCCTCCTTTTTAAGCGCCACTCCTCCCCGCCCTACCTGTCCTTCTGGCTTGAGAGAGTATCGTCAAGGATCAAAAGAGACTTGCCTTTAAGGATCAAAAGTGCGCCAATGTGAATTTCCATTATTTTCAATGGAAGTCTTCTGCCGATCCCCGGGAGGCTGAGGGACCCCAGCAGGGCTTGTTTTGCTGGGACGTGGTGGGAGAACAGCCTCCTCTCAGAACACAGCACAGGGGCGCAGAGCCCAGAGCGCTAGGGTGCTGGCTTGCTGGCTCCTCCCCGTCCTGCTTACAGGCTTTGGCTGCTCAGTGCTTGGTTGATGGGTGACTGTGGCCGGCCACCTTGGCCTTCGGGAGCTCGGCTCTGACTGGAGGGTCTTACAAGGTGCCTCCCGAACCACTGGTCTCACTGGGACCGAGATTTCCGAGGCAGAGGCCTCATGGCCCTTGAGTATTGATAAAAGTGATTTCAGGACCACCCTTATTGAACTCTCATTTTTCAGGATGAAAAGTCACTTATTAAAAAGTCAGTGAAAAACTTCGATGGCCACAGCTTGATATTGAAAACATTCTCCCTTCTCTCTCTCTCTCTCTTTTTTTTTTTTTTGCGTGAAAAATATGACCTCTTCCCTACCCAGAAGTACACGCCAGAGACTCTTTGTCCATTTTGGTTGTTATGAAATCCCATCCATATCACTGAATCCCTGATGGCAAGAAGTGGTTTTCATTGCAGGTGACTCTGAGGCTGGAGCCGAGTGGCCCTGGACCATCACAGCTACTGCCTGACAAGCCCCCTGGCGCGCAGTGTGCCTTTTTAATTCGCTTATATTGTTTATCCACAAGACAGGCTGTGGGATCCAAAATGATCAAAGCTGAAATATGGAGAGAACAGGACGACAATCAGTGAAAACATTTGTAGACGTTTGGACTCGCAACATGCGGTCTGTTTAGCCAAATCGGCAGATGCCAGGCTCCCAGAGTCCTCATCCAGCACGGTGAAGTGATTTTCTGTTTTGAGGGAGTTGGTTTCGATGAGCTGGTCAACCCACTGCCCCTCCTGCCCCCTTCCCCACCTGCAGCCCACCCTCGTCAGCCCTTTAAAAACGAGAGCTCTCTCTTCTGCACTTGCCGATGCATTTGGAGGTCAGTCTTGGTCTCTTTCGGGTACTAGCAATGCCTTTTGGCCTGTCTTGGTTGGGAGGAATCATTCAGGGAGCAGTCCTCAAATTGTCCAAAGGGTTCCAAGTGGTCCTCTGGGTTGCTGGCCGGACCTGACACATCCCTGCGCTGCTCTAGTCCTGCGCCCAGAAAGGCAGAGCCCTATGGCCAGTGGCAGTGCAGAGACTCGGCTGGTGGGTTTGCAATAGCACATCACTGGGCCTGAGGCAAGGCCAAGGCCAACCCCCGCTTTCTGAGCTGCTGTCCCTGCCACAGACCGCACTTCTGTAGGAAATACAGCTGCAAATGGTGCTGCAGCTCCCCTTTTATGCCACACATCTGTCCATCAGGAAGCTTTCCTTTGCACACTGGAATGTAGCCAGGAGGAATTTCTTTCAGTCCCCTGGGGAAACGGCGGTTTGCTTCTCTGAGGCTCCCATTCTCTTAAACGAGATCAGCAGAGTGGGAAAAGGGTAGAAGAAGGCCTTGCCTTTCTTTCGTAGCAGGTGATGGGGCCAAGGACCCCAAGGACCTTTCCTTCTGTGAATGGTTTTGAGGACCACAAAGATTTATGTGTATGGTAGGCAGGCTAAAGGAAGAAATGAACACTTGCTTTTTTGGATGCTGCGTCTTCTGTAAACCCCTTTCTAGGACTGACCGAAGGACAGTTAAGCTTCTTTAAAATTAATAGTAAATTCCTGGGTCAGCCTTCAGGCCATCTTTCCCTGATCGGTTTTGCGGTGTACCCTTATTTTTTGATGTGCTTGATTGTCCTGACTTTTTGCTTGAGGAGCCTGCACACGTGGACTTTCTGCCTGAGATTCTAGGGAAGGGATGATGGTGTGTCAAGTCTGGCTGGTTCTGTGCTGTTAGGAATTCCCCTATAACGTGAGTATTTGGGGTAGGGATGGAGACAGAAATGCAAGGGCGCGAGCTAACGAGCCATGTGAAGAAAAGGAAAATGCGACCGTCTTTTGGAGGACAATTTCTTAAGTGCACTCTTTTTAGCAGGCTGCTCACAAAACACAGGAGAAAGGCTGTTAAAAACCGCGCCTCCCAGACCGCTGCCTCAGCTTTGATTATTTGGCGGAGTATTTCACGGGACCTCAGAGGTGCTTTGTACTCCGCTGAGTGTAGTTCCGGGGAGCAGGCTTCTTAAAGGGGGTGCCCCCTTCTGCATAGCACGACTTTTTCAGATCAGGTGAGATTGACCAGTTTTTTGTTTCTGTAGGTGTGTTAATCAAGGTCACTCCCTATTCACCAGGGGGAGAAGGGGCGGCCTTCCTCATTCAGACAACGGCAGGAGTCTCTCGCGGAGCCCAGGGAGAGCGCAGGTGACTGTCAGGTCTTTGGTTTCGGTGGGGTTGGCCAGCTGGGAGAGCTCTTGCGTGAGCACTGGTCAGAAAGCCAGGAGAGCTGGATTTAAGTTCCCCAGGGCCACCTCTCCGGGAAGCAGGCATCCCTGGGGCCGCGTTTGGAAGCACAGTCACAACTGGTCGCAGATTTTAAGTCGATCTCCTTGCAGGTGGGGTAGAATTAGAGATGGACCGATGGCCACCAATGAGCCACCAGCCGAAACGGTTCCTTGGCTCTTCTGAGGCTTGGGGATGGGGAAAAACAGACCACTACCTTCCCTGGGTAGAGGTCCAGGTGCTCGGCAGTCTGTTACTAAGGTATAGGGTGTAACCTGGGAGCTGTTTTCCCCCTTGCGAAATGACAGGGGTGAATTTTAAACATGAGATGAGACCTTCCAGGGGCGCCGACAATATGTGGACCTGTCTTTGGCTCTAGGCAAGCAATTAACTAGCAACCGTTAGCTGCAGTGCCTGGCTGAGAGACCCGAGGGAAGCAGGCTTCCGAATTCAGGAGCAAATTAATATTAAGAAAAAGAAACCCAAGTGTCCAGTGGTAACTGATATGAGCAAAAGTGGGCTCTGCGGGGGTATGGAAGGATCTCTGCTGGCTGAAAAGTCATAAGACCGTGGAGGAAATACCAAATGCAAGGTCAAAGCTGACCCCCTGGGTAAATTGCACCTTGGAGAAGGCTGGATCCTGGCCCTTTCAGGGACTTGGTGCGAACGCTGAGGCCAGTTCCTGCCTGTCCTTGTGCGTTCTCTTTCTTGCCTCCTCTGACAGTTATAAAATGAAAACTACCTTATCGATGACATTATTCCTGCAAACTAGTGCAGTGAAACACCAGACAAAGAGGACAAAATTAAGACATAAGGAGAGTATTTGGCAGTGTCTTTCAATAAGGTTTTTTTTTTTTTTTGGCCAATATAAAACATGAAATCTGATAAGATCTCTGGGGGCCAATTCAATCTTCACAATGAAGTGCACGTTGCAAGAACTGTAAGAAATCTGACAAACAACAGACATTACCGTCTCTGAAGTTCGAGCTGGTTCTTCTTGAAATCACCGCCTCCTGGCAGGAGGGGTTTAAGGCTTCAGCTTAGCAAAAGCTGTGTGCTGTGCCACAGGGCACGGGCGTCTCCCTCACCCCCACGCGGCCCCCTCCCGCTCGCCACCCTGACAACTTGGTTCTAACCGTGGAAATAATGACCATACCTCCTCAGCCAGCAGGGTCTGGAAAGACCGAGGAGGCTCATTTTTAAACATTGCACTTTAAAAATTGGAAACCGTGAGATGAAGACAAATTCAATTAAGCGGAAATGAGTTTTGTTTTATTGCCTGCTGCTGAAGGGCTCTGGGCATGCTGAAAGCTAAATAAAAAGCACACTGCTGCCTCTCTCTTTCTTGAATTGGTCAGTTGGCCCTTTTTGCCGTAGTCGCTCCAACTGCTTTAACACGGTGACTGGCGGGGCCAAAAAAGAGAGAGAGAGCAGCAAAGGCATCGCATCCACACACTGCTTGGTAGGGCCACACCGAAAGCACAGTTGCACGCTGCTAGCTCTGGGGAGGAGCCAGCCGCGGGTCTGGCAGGTACGCCAAGCACTCCTTCGCGCTGGGAGGCAGAGCACAGGTGGGCAGAGCAGGGCCCCCCGCGCTCATCGGCCGCCCACCTGGAGACAAGCGTCATTTGTACGTTCTGCACTTGACGACTGTGTTAACCAAACATGCGGGTTCAGGGCTGCAGGATCCCAGAGGCCGCTCTGAACTTGCAGTCAGACCTCAAAGCCCCAGATCCCCTAAGCTCTGGATTGTTGCCCTCACCCTTCGCAGTGTAAATTTTGTACAGTTAAAAAGACATGAAGTCGCCATTTCCTGGAAAAAAAAAAGAAAAAGAAAGAAAAAAAAAGGACCCACCCACCCTTATTTATTGCCATGTGACTCTGGAACCGAAACTGGTGCGTTGGTTTGTATGTGCCTCCTTGTGTTGGCATGAGATGTGTATGGTAAAACTATGTCAAATAAATATGGACTTCTTTAGAAGCCAGTGTGTCTTGCTTTTCATTTGTTTCCTGGAAGTTTTTTTCTCTTGATGTACTGGAGTGAAAAGCTGTGCGGACGGGGGATCCTTTCATCACCAGAAGGAAACCCCAAATTCAGCTCTGAATGCAAAACTACTTAAAACGGTGAACACTAGCACTACTCAGGAAAGGGCTGGGTAGAGGAAGTTCTCCGATTTCTCTAATACCGATTTTCTGGAGCCCAGTCCTCTGCTTCTAGACTTCATGAAGGGACAGAGAAAATCCGCTGATCACATACATTTTAGTTACTGTTTGTTCTGTTGCATTTTCAGTCCTTTCTACATATACGTTTTCTCCCTGGAGAAAATAAGTGCAAATGTCTATATTTGGGCGAGAGGTGGACAGAGGGGTAGGAACATTTCATGATGGCTCTGGACAAGCTTTTCGAGGAAAATCTCCATTCAATTTTTTTTTTTCTCTGCAGGAGGCTTTATTAGTGTGTAGCTCTGAGGTTTAGCTAGAATGGAAAGAGCAAAAGATTCTTTGATAAAAAAATTTAGGAGTTCCCATCATGGCTTAGTGGGTTAAGAACCTGACTAATATCCATGAGGACTCAGGTTTGATCTTTGGCCTTGCTCAGTGGGTTAAAGCATCCGGCGTTGCTTCGAGCAGACACGTCTGGGATCCTGCGTGGCTGTGGCTGTGGCTGCGGCTGTGGCTGTGGCTGTGGCTGTGGCTGTGGCTATGGCTATGGAGTAGGCTGGCAGCTGCAGCTCTGATTCAACCCCTAGCCTGGGAACTTCTGTGTGCTGCAGAAAAGTCATAACATTTCTTTAGAGCTGGGGTTCTATCTAGGAAAAACCGAGGCTTTTTCCATTAGTGATTCATTTTGTTTGGTTAAAGAGGAGAAGCAAACAGAGGTGCCCTGACCAAAATAGTAGCTATTAGCCACCTGTGGTTATTTCAATTGATTAAATCAAACATTTAGTTCCTCACAGGAGCCATATTTTATGTGCTCAATAGCTACATGTGGCTAGTAGCTACTGTATGTGGACACACAGATATAAAACATGTCTATAGTTGCAGAAAGTTCTGTTGGACAGGGCTGAGAGAGTCAGGCTAAGGAGAAGGAGCAGAAATAACTCGTTTATCACCTGTTTAGCTACTAGTTATCCTGGGGTACTTGGTGAAGCATCCTCAGTTGCTTAGACAGTTGTAGCACTGACTTCTCCGCCATCATATTTGGCGCGTGGTGACACACACCAGAACCACCTGCTTAGTACAAAGTGGGAGGCTGGGCTCTGGGCCTCCGAGCCGTTCGATGTCCTGTCTCAACCTAAATCCTAGACCCACTTTGTGCTCCATAGTCTGCCCCAGTTATATAGGAAAGCTACTACCTCCTAGACAGGATGTCCAGTAAGATGCTTAGAGGGTTTAACCATTTTTCGGTGGCAACTCAAATCTCTGCTGTCAAGGGAAAGGATTTGTGGTCCTTTGCCAAATCCTCTCCTGTGGGAAATAATTTACTAGGTTGAGAAAGGCAAAAAAAAAAACCCCCCCCAAAAACAAAACCCTACTGGGTTATGCACCAAGGAAGGTGAAGATGAGAGCAACTAATGGAGTGAGGTGTAGGTAGAGACACATAAGAGGAACATGAGGACTTTTATTTTTCCCTTCACTGGCTCAGTCCCTTGGGTGGTTGTTTGGGAAATTTGCAAAGAAGCTCTGAAGGGCTCTGTTGCTCCTAAATTTAATTACGCGTCTGAGTATTCCTGAGGCGCTAATGATGGAGCCAGAGAATTCTGCCAGTGTACCCACTGCACACCGTGTCTTTGTCTTGTATCCTCAAGTCCCTCATCCCCAGCCTGTGTATGTTGAGTCTTTGCGTTCCATACCCTTGGGACTGTTTTGAGTGTATCAGTTGTGTATCAGGCTGACAATTCATTGGACCATTTCCACCTTGCACACACGGCTCCCACCACAATGATAATCTGGTAACTTTTTGGAATTAAGCAATGTGTTCCCAGCTCCCAAAGGAAGGAGAGGATCTGTTTTTGTTTGTTTCTTTGGTCACTACAGACCGCCTCCTGAGCAGTGTGCTTCTCTTTCTGACAGTGGCTTTTCAAAAGGACAGTTTAACGAAGAAAAAAAGGAAAGAAATCACCGGGCAGAAAGAATGAAATCAGACACAAGTCCTAAGAGAGGTGATCCTTGACTATCTGGGGGGTTGCCAGTGACCTATCTCCTTAGATTTGATGTTTGAGACATAGTTTTAAAAATTGTCCTTTACAGCCTGGAAAATTGTTGCAACCCTTTGCCAAGCCTCCTAGAAGGCTATTTCAGTTTCATCCTTTGGAACTCCTGGTGCCTCTCCTCATAACGTCCCGGGTGGTGAGTACTGAGTTGGTGGAGCTGGGTCTGGGGGCTTGTCGGGGTCGTGGCTGCCTTAGGGAGCTAAGCATTGGTCCGCCACCGCTGCTCGGCAGGCACTGAGTGTTAGGAGTAAGGAAACACCGTGATGTTTATAAAATGGGCCACATCACTAGAATATGAGAACTTTTTATCATAACTCTGAAAGAAGTAATAGGCATAACCCATCCAAACTATTAAAGTCTTTTAGCTGCTGCCCTAGGGGAGCGCAAGGCAACCTGTCAGAGAAAGCAGCTGCGGGCTTCTGCAGGTAACATTTGTCCCTTCGTGACTGCTGCATTCATGTTCTCTTTGTCTAACATGACGTCAGGATTTTCCTTTAGGATCTTTTCCTAAAAGATGAGTCTTCCTTTGGCTGTCTCTTCTGTTAAATAAAGAAACCTCATTTAGGTATGTCATTAACTGGTATGTGATTTTGAATTAAACGAATGAGTCATGGGTCGTCCCTGACAGGATGCAGGTTTGCCTTCTCCTGGAAGGTGCTCCTAGGAGAAAAAGGTTTCCATGTGACTCATTGATTCTTCAGGTTGCTTCGCAGACCACTGTCATGGCCAGGACTTTCGAGGCCGATGCAGGCTAGGCTGCCTCTAGAGTTGGGGGAGAATTGTTTTGTTTTGTTTTTTGTTTGGTCTGTTTTTTTAAGATTTACGTTTCCCTCACTCGCTTGTCGGCCCTGAACCAGGATCTCCTGTTGGTTGGGAGGGGCTTGGGGATTTTGGAAAGGCTGGGAACGGCTTCCTGAAAGATAAAATATAGCCCCCCCCTCCCCAAAGTGCTCTTGGCACACACTTGAGGTTGGAAATAAGTTTTTATTTTTTTCCTAAGTTTTTATTTTTTTCCTAAGGCCATTAAAATAGAAAATAGGTTTCAACAGATGGCTTCAGCATAGCAGTGGGAAGTCCAGGCAAGGACTTTAGGGTTAAATCCCATATTTTAGTCACCTGGGCCTGGTTTATTATTCCAGAAAAACAAACATTTATAAAGTTGACAGCTCCCTGCTCGTTTCTAAAATAGACACGGTGAAGGTTGCTCGCTCAACGGCCAGCTGATGGGGGGCTGCCAGTGACCTAGGGAATTGAAAGTCACTTTTGTTCGACACCTGTCAAACTGCAGCTCACCCACTCCACAGGAATATGATAACCCAAACTGTATTAGCGAGGGGCCAGGACTTTTATACTCAATGTGTGTGCTGGCTTTATTATTTTTTCTGAATCATTTTAACGTTTAATGCTTCTCAATTAAAGTGATTTCCTGGAGTAGATGCCAAGCTTCGTTTAGAATGCGCATTACCCACGTTCCCTATCGGTAGTTAAAGGCACTGAGGGATTTAAACAGCAATCCACAAGTCTGTTCAGTCAAGGTTTGGCGGAATAAAGCAGATTATAAACAATAATATATGTCTTTCTCTTCTTTTTTTGGAAGGGTTCCAAACTCACAAACGGAGCTAAAGTGCTATAAACATACCCAGGACTAAGCTCCGGGCTCTGCAAATGTACTCCATGAAAGCCACGGGCACTGGCGGTGCCGCTTTTTATCCTGTGTGTGTACGTGTGCACGTACTTTAAAAGAGCTTTTTATTATACAAAGTGTCCATCAACTGAACTTACCTTCTAAATATTAAAATGGAAACCGGGATTGCTACACAAGTAAGAGGAAAAATAAATCCTGGCTGCCGTGTGGATGATGAATTTGCCGCAGCTGCCTAGAGCAGCCCACGGAAAGGCACCTCTCTCTCCCCTAATGCCTTCACTGTCCCTCAAGTTCAGTCACTGCATCCAGGAATCGCAGGTTCATGGTCTTTTCCTACCGATAAGAGACACTCACCCTGAGGGCCCAGAGTCCTGCCACGTGGTAGATGAGGGTTAGGGGGCAGCTCCCTGGACGTTTCCCTCGGGTTTTCAAGTTCAGGGTTCTAGCATCCTTCTGAGACATGTAGGAAGACGATTCGCAAGGAAGAGTCTGAGTATAGACCAGCATGCGCCCTATGCATGTCCCAATCTGGTGTTTCAGGGCTGGGAGGCTTTCTTTTGCTGGCGGAAGGTGACTCTAGTACGTGAGTCCCCCAAAGCAAGAATCAGTGTAAAATAATGATGCTTATAACGTGTGAAGAAAAAGTGATATAACAAAGCACAGGAAAGAAAAGTTTCAGGAATTTCTATGTAAAAGTAAAAACAGTAATAAATAAAAAAGCCATGAACTCCCAATAACTATGATGATCCATACAAAGATTAAACCATTAAATTTCTGCTTTCAGGTAGGAGCATGACAAGAATATTTCAAGGATAAGTGAATAAAGATGAGATTAAATAGCTTTTCCTGTTCCATCCTTTAGTATAATGCCAATTAATGCGTATTTGAAAAATTGATCATACTTGGTGCATAATAAACATTAGGTGATAAGTATAACAAGGAAGCCTTTTTTTTCTTCAGCCTGGTAATCACCATACTTTGATCGAAACCTCTCTGATGAAGGAACTGTGAATGGTTGCTGAAATAATTAAAGATGCCGAAGGTAAGCTCCAATAATGATCACAATAATTTTTCAAATCACATGATTACAAAAGATTGCATTGAAGGCTTTTTATGTTATAAGGAGAAAATCCAATGTCTATATATAAAATCCACAATGAGGCCTGATGACATACTTTTCAGTGCGCTGGCTTTTATTTTCACTTTAGCTTATCCTGATAATGTGGTGAAAGGAAAACTTTTGGACTTGGTATCACAGGTTTGGAAAATCACCCTGATTCTGAAAAAATAAGATTGTGTGTATTTAAGTGCTACACACACACACATATGCCTATATAAAGATGGGCATTTCTACATTTCTATTTGTATAACCTTGGACAATTGCTCTAACAATTCTAAGTTTCAATTTCCTCATTTGTAAAATAGAGAAAATACCAATTACTTCTACTTTTACAACTATTCTGAGGTTCAATTAAGATGCTTGTGTACAAAGACATACGAAGTAAGATATAATTACTGTTATGTTCTTACAGTTAAGATGTATTGACTGTAAGATACATTAGTTTATATATTACTAAGAAAAAAATGCTGCCAATTCAGCTATGACATTTTTTGTAAAAGACATCCAGTTTTGGATATGTTAAAATGTGAAAAAATGTACATCCTAAAATTCATCAAATATAGTATTATGACCACTATTAAAACATTTGACTCCAAATGCCTTATGGATTGGGATTTAAAATTTACTCAATATTTATATATATAATTTTTTTTGCTTTTTTGAGGGCTGCACCTACAGCATATGGAGGTTCCTAGGCTAGGGGTCCAATCGGAGCCATAGCTGCCGGCCTACACCACAGACACAGCAATGCCAGATCTGAGCTATATCTGTGACCTACACCACAGCTCACCACAACACTGGATCCTTAACCCACTAAGCGAGGCCAGGGATTGAACCTGCAACCTCAGGGTTCCTAGTCGGATTCATTTCTACTATGCCACCACAGGAACTCCTTACTCAATGAATATTTAAACTCAATATTTTCATTATTGAATTGTGGTTGATGAATTATATACTTTTCAGTGATAAACATTTACTTAAAAAGGGGGTCTTTTAGGGACCTGAAGTTTGATGAAAACCTTCATGTTTCAACCGTTCAATGTTCAATAAACATTTAAAAGTCTTCGTGTTCAGCTGGAACACACATTAGCCTGGGCACTAACCCTTCTGTAACCCAAGCTTAGCTCTGCTCCTGTCACGCACCTTGTTCATTAATCCTCAGAAATGCTGTATTGTACACGGAATAATAACCCACAGCCAAGTAGTTAAACCTGGCAGGAAACTAAGAAATACCTATTTAATGGAAAGGTTCACTTGATGATGGCAACCTTTTAGCTGGAAAATGCTGAAACATTTCTTAAAAAGTTATAATAGATACAATTCCAGAAATTACACTTTGGTTGTTACCCTTCTACCTAACAAGCATTAGAGATAACTGTATGTGACCAGTTGGCTGACTTCTTACCCCTTTATTAGAGGCAGTTACAGCAGGTTTAAAAGATTTAGCTAGTTTTTTGGTTGGTAACTTACACATTTCTATGAGACTTTGCAAGATAATCTCTTGCAATATCTTGAGATAACATCACATAAATACTTCTAAAAATCCGCAATAATGGCAAAAGGAAATGACAGTGGCCTGGAACGGTGCTTGTCATTTAGAAGGCACTCAAGAAATATTTGTGGATTGAATGGAGGAGCTTCAGAGCTTCACATGAGTTTTGTGGCCTAATAAAGGGCTGAGATTCAAAAGACGTGGTCCTAACTGTGGCTCTAGTAATACTTATGATCTTGGGCAACGTAAGCAACCTTCTAATGTCTCAGATCCATCCTCCTTTAAGCACTTGTCCTACCTGCTCTGTGGGGTCGCTGTGCAGGAGTGATTAAATAGTGCCTGTGAAAGCATTCTGAAAAGTCAAAAAAGTTAAACGCATATAAAAATCCATCATTAGTCACACAGAATTGAACATGTGGGTTCATTTCTGCTCTGCTGCAGAACCAGAGGTCAAATAGGTCAGGGTCCACCTTTTTGGCCTGTGCCAATTTAAAAGTTTCTGATTTCCTGATCAGTGATAAAACTGTAGTCTAGGTATATCATTGAAATATTGACCAGTGGTTTTCGAAAAAAGCACTTCTTCTAGTCTTTCAAAGAGGTACAGTAGCACCCCATATGTCATCTGGTAGAAGCACTTAAAACTGTGAAAACTAGGTCAGTCAACAAAAGATTTCTCATTTCCTTTTTTTTTTTTTTTTTTTTTTGCTGTACCGGTGACTTGTGGAAGTACCCAGGCTGGGGATTGTACCTGCACCGAGGCAGCAAGCCAAGCCGATGCAGTGACAACGCCAGATACTTAACCCAGTGTGCCACCAGTGAATTCCCAAGATTTCTCCTTCTTAAAATATGGTAACAAGTAGCCAGAAAAAAAGGGGCTCTCCATGGGATTCGCAGACCCCCGTGGAGTCCACAGAGGGGCTTCAGATGTGTGGACTCCTCAAAATTCCATGCACAGCCCTGTGTTCTAGGGGAGGAGTGAGCTGGAGCTTCCCAAGGGTTTAAGCACCTTGATTTGGTTGACTCGAGCAAGAGTTCTGAAGGTAACAGTGATTTAGTTGCTTTTATTTGCCTCCTCTTTAATATTTGTTTATATGATTCCCTTTTTATTCTTTGTTTTTCACTAGTGTGTATCAATACTACTGTGAAGGCAACCAGGGCCTCTCAGTTGGTAGAGTCAATGACGGTGTTGAGTCAGTACTAAATACAGGAAGTCACTCAAGTCACTCGTGTTGCTCTGAACAGAGTATCTTCAGAAAAGAAAAAGAAAGTAACAAATTTCTTTTTTTTAAAGACATAGGAAAATGGGGTAGGTGTGTGGGTTATTTTTGTTTTTTGTTTTTGTCTTTTTGCTTTTCTTAGGGCCGCACCTGCTGCATATGGAAGTTCCCAGGCCAGGGGTTGAATCAGAGCTGCAGCTGCCGGTCTATACCACAGCCACTGAAGCGCCAGATTTGAGCCTGCGACCCACACCACAGCTCACAGCAATGCTGGATCCTTAAGCCACTGAGTGAGGCCAGGGATTGAACCTGCATCCTCATGGATATTAGTCGGGTTTATTACCGCTGAGCCACAATAGGAAGTCCATGGTAGGTGTATTTTTATAGAGGTGACTGGAGAACAAGACAATAAAATAAATGTGGAATGAGAACGAGGTAGCAGTGGAAAGGCAAGATATCAACAGTCTACAAAAATGCAAGTGGCAAAGTAACAAAAGCAACTATTAATAACTCTGACAACTGTCTTTAGTTACCCACTTCTTTAAGATGCTTCCAACTCAACTGGTTTTCAGTTTGAGAACACAGTAAAGACTCAATTTTTTAAAAACCTCCTGTACACTAAAAGTAACGAATCAGAGAGTTTGCGCCAAGGATGAGGTAGATGGAATTCAAATCCCAGTAAGTATTTTTTAAAAAAACTGAACAATTATTTTGAAGTTCTTATTGAACCATGACTAGAAATGAACCTTCTGAAAAAGGTTTTCTAGAATTTTTGAAAATACCAGTTGGCATATGCATTACAAAGACAAACTTGGACTACATTCAAGTATGTCCTAGTTTTCTCCTGCCGAACTGTATGAAAGCGTGGTTTACCACATATCTGAGAAAGTTAGCTGGCTTTCTCATCCAGGAAATTTGTGTTCCTTGTTTGGTGGTAACCACTGCACCTTTGGCAGTGGAACTCATGATCTGACTGAAGTGTGAGGAACTCCATTATAATTCAGTAATTTAAGAGGAATGAAAACAAACCAAGATCTAGTTTTCTCTGACATTTATGAATGAAATCTTCCCCTTGATCAGGCACAGGTAGATGATTCATAGATTGTTACATGACAGTAAGGTTTTTGGAAATTCAGATACTGGTGACAAAAGAATAGAGATGGAAACTGATTTTAGAATGTACTCGAAAATGTTAAGCTGATGACTGTTTTTACTGATCGCTTTCAATGCAAATTTGAAACCTTTAACATTTATAAAAAACATGTTACATTCTTTATTTAAAAACAATCTAGGAGTTCCCATCGTGGCTCAGTGGTTAATGAATCCGACTAGGAACCATGAGGTTGTGGGTTCGATCCCTGGCCTTGCTCAGTGGGTTAAGGATCCGGTGTTGCCATGAGCTGTGGTGTAGGTTGAAGACTTGGCTTGGATCCCACGTTGCTGTGGCTGTGGTGAAGGCTGGCAGCTACAGCTCCTGTTAGACCCCTAACCTGGGAACCTCCATATGCCGCGGGTGCGGCCCTAGATAAGACAAAAAGACAAAAAAAAAAAATCTAGACAGTTTTAGATGTGGCAAAACAGCTTATTAAAAACTTGTCTAAGAAATATCAAGGTCAAATTACGAAAGAGAGATGAAAAAAGGAATTCCTTGATAGCTTCTTGCTCAGATAACTGCCCTGTAAACTGGAAATGAATAAACACTTTTTTTTTATTTGCTAATGTCCTAAAAGTGTGCAAAGCACTATCAATTAAAAGCTGCATGCAACATCTTGGTCACTTTTTACTGTAACTAATGAATAATGTTTCTTAGCACACATTCAATCAATGTGGAGTAGGAGAGAATTTAGCTGAACAGTAGGTTGAATGTAGCTGGGATTGTGGGAAAAGAAGAGATAATGAAGAGAAAGCTCTGCTGGAATTACAGTAACATTTCAGTGTGTACTAACATGCATATCACTTCCACAGATAATTAAGAAGTCATTTGAAAAATGAATAATCTTGGTGAATGGTTTTTGTTTACATCTCTGAAAGTAAAAGGTTGCAAGAATCACAGAAGCAGCATTATTAATATGCTTTATTTCTGCTGTGAAAGGGCTTGCTCCAGGAAGACAAGTTAGCATGAGCTAATGAAAGTCTTATCCATTGTCGAGGGCTCCACTAAGCAAGTTTACTACCTTTTTTTTTTTTTAGGGCCACAACTGAGGCATATGGAGGTTCCCAGGCTAGGGGTCGAATCGGAGCTGTAACTGCTGGCCTACACCACAGCCACAGCAACGCCAGATCCGAGTCGCGTCTGTGACCTACACCATAGCTCACGCCAACACTGGATCCTTAACACACTGAGTGAGGCCAGGGATTGAACCTGCAACCTCATGGTTCCTAATCGGATTCGTTTCCGCTGCGCCGCGACGGGAACTCCAGTTTATTACTTGAGTGACACATTAGAAAAACTATCTTTTAGACATTGTCTTTGCATCTCAACTTGTTTCTTCATTTCTCTTCCTATGACAACTATCTACTTTCCTTACATACTAAGAAATGTCAAGGAATTCTCCAGGTGGACTTCTTGAGGCTTAAAGGGGAAAATGTAAGGGGCCAGTTTCAACAGTGGCACACTTGTCCCTCTTTAACTAGGACCTGTGCACACTCGTCTACATTTTTTTTTTTTTTTTTGCCTTTTGTCATTTTTCTAGGGCCGCACCCGCGGCATATGGAGGTTCCCATGCTAGGGGTCTAATCGGAGCTGTAGCCGCCGGCCTTCGCCACAGCCACAGCAACGCAGGATCCGAGCCGCGTCTGCGACCTACACCACAGCTCACGGCAACGCCGGATCGTTAACCCACTGAGCAAGGCCAGGGATCGAACCCGCCACCTCATGGTTCCTAGTCGGATTCGTTAACCACTGTGCCACGACGGGAACTCCTCGTCTACATTTTTTATTAAAAAAAAAAACCAGAAGCTCTCCAGAAGTAACTTCAGTCACACCTAAGTACTGGGGCATTATGGCTATTTCATACTGGACCCAAGGAGACTTAGCGGTTCAGGCCGAGGCCAGTTACAGAGACCGCTGCCATATGCAACAGGGACACTGTACCCAATTAAAAGGGCCCAAGGCAAGTTCCTCCCTGTTTGGTGAAGGTGAGCTTGAGGACTCCTGACCTCATCAGTGAATTCTCCAGAATCTGTCTTTCAATTCTAAAGTGAGGTCACTGAATCTTACCCGAAAATGTCCAAGATTCTGAGGTTTCCAGTAAATCTGGTTGTTCCTCTGACTTTCTATACCCCTTGTGACAAAATTCTGCCCTTTCTCTCTTTTGCTTTCTTTTTCTTAACACCCCTCTTCTTATCTTTCTAATTCTGTCTGATGAAAGAACAGGCATTTTAGTTACCTGTTTAGACCAACTATACAAAATGCCACAAGACTGAGCTCCACTATATACTGAGATTTCATGGAACTTTCCTGATTGTCCTGATTGTCAGTATAACAATGCTGGACCTATCTTGCTTCTGTAGGCTGAAAAGAGCGGCCATGTTTAATATTGTGAAACACGCCACGTCTCCTCCTCGCCCAGCCTCTAGCGCTGTGATAAATTTCAGAGCCGCGCAGCAGAACTGGATTGTATTATGCACCGTACACGTGTTCATCACCAAAACGGGACTCGCCAGAATCTATGCCAGCAGAATGAATTGCTGAGACTTCAAAATTCAAGTTCCTCACCACTGATTTTTATTACCAAGGTATACCAAAGGTGGGTGGCAGAAGTACTATTTTTTGCAGTTTTCTCTCACCACTGAAGCTCTGCGCTGTTCTAGACTGTGGTTTTCCAGTCTCTTGATTAAGCCTTGCCAGCCGTGTGCTGCTGTAACACCAAGGCGACCGCTTTGCACCCTGTCACCTCTTCGGGCAGGCAGCCTTCCTGGTCTCGGAGTGTGGCATCTGCCCCGGCCTGGAGTAGCAGCTCCACGATGTCCAAAAACTCACAGGCGGCGGCTGATAGGAAAATTGAAAATACGAGAACAAGGTTACTGTGAGGAGTTCCCGTCGTGGCGCAGTGGTTAACGAATCCGACTAGGAACCATGAGGTTGCGGGTTCGATCCCTGCCCTTGCTCAGTGGGTTAACGATCCGGCGTTGCCGTGAGCTGTGGTGTAGGTTGCAGACGCGGCTGGGATCCTGCGTTGCTGTGGCTGTGGCACAGGCCAGTGGCTACAGCTCCGATTAGACCCCTAGCCTGAGAACCTCCACATGCCACGGGTGCGGCCATAAAAATGACAAAAGGCAAAAAAAAAAAAAAGGTTACTGTGAGACAGAGAGAAACTATCAGACTTCAGCAGGAAAGGCAGGCGCTGAGCAGTTAGGAATCCTGAAGCGTGACCAGGCCTTGGAACAGAACTGTGTGTCATTACAGGGGATTTGCCAGTGTGAGAAAAGCAGGTTACCTCTGTGGTTGCCCAGAAGCAAAGAGATACCTTTTTTTTTTTTTTTTTTTAATTGTGGACTCAGGATGGGAAGAGGTGAAGAGAAAGAACAAAAATAGTGTTTAAATATTTAGTTTACTTTGATCAAAATAATGATAGGTTCGCAGGCTGTCAAAAGACTGAAAATATCATTAATGTCAAAGGAAAGATTTTGTTTTGTCTTTGAAGAGGGAGTAAGTGGGTAACTAAATGAACTTTAAAATTTGTGAGAAAAAAAATGGCCTAGTCACGAGAGCATCCCTTTAAAGAAAGCTTTCTATTTTTAAAATAGTAACTGGCACCAATCACACAAGGCACAGCAAGGGGAAAAGGACCTAGGATTTCAAGACTTGTTATGAAGATGGTACAGTATTGCCCCCAGGATGGACAAACTGACCAAAGGGCTAGAAGAGAGAGCCATCCACTTCTTTTGCACGTGGATGGAAATCTGATTTATGACGATGCTGGCACTGCAGATCAGTGAGCAAACAAAGCTCCATTAATTAGATGGCACCAAGACAAGTGGGCTAAGCACAAAAAGAGGCATTTCCCACGAGATAAAACATTAATGGCGACAAATATGAAAAGATGAGCAATCATATTAGTAATCACGGAAATAAAAATGAAAACCAGGAGATACCATTTCATACCCACTAGATAGGTGAAAATTAACTACTGAGATAATATCAAGCCCTGAGGAGCCCTGGAGCAAGGGAAACCCCCCTCTGACTGGGGAGAGAGCACCCTGGTGCATCACTTTGGCAACAATTTACACCTCAAACCTAAACAAATGCACACCCTCAGACCCAGCAATTCTACTCCCAATTGTAGACTCTCTAGAACATTTGCATGTGCTCGCCAGGAGATACTTACAAGAATATACAGAGTAGCCCCATTGTAATAGACCCCAAATGTAAACAACCCAAATGCCCATTGGGAATAACATGTAAAAATAAAATGCTGTTTATATATACAATGAAATGCCATACAACAATGCAAACTAAAGAACGAAAGCTTCACATAACATGAATTTATCTCCAGAACATAATGTTGAAAGGAAAAAAGCAAGACAGGAGAATACATACAGTATATACCTTTTAAACAAAAATTTAAAAACAGACAAAACTAAACACCATTGTTCAGAGACACAAATATGTGTTGAAACTATAAGAGAAAAGAGTGATTGAAAATCTGGGATGGTGCTAATGGGGGGGCATGTAGGGAAGGCCGGGTGGCTGGATACAGGATTTCAAAGATGCTGGTAATGTTCTCTTCCTTAAACTAAGTGTTAGGTACAATTTTTTTTTAAAGCTACCTTTTAAATTCTTCAAATACATTTTATATACAATTTTGCAGGTGATATATTACACAATAGCAACAACAAAAGTTTAAAAAGGGATGCAGTACAGCAGAAACTGGCACAGCACTGTAAATCAACTATAAAAAAATTAAAAAAGGGAGAGCAAGAAGGGTAAGGAGTTTGATTCAATGAGTATTTTACTGAATATATACCATTATCAGTCCTACTGAGGATACAGGTAAGATTCCTGCTCTGAGGAATCACACACACACACACACACACACACACAACACCCCCCCCCACACACACACACACGCACGCACACACCTGCAAAGCTGCTGGTGGGGAATCAGGAAAAATACCACAGGTAGGTGGTATGTAAGCTGAGCTTTAAGGAGAGAGTAAAATTCCAGGTAAACGAGAAGGAAAGACACTGCAGGGTGAGAAAACAACATTAACAGAGGTAGGAGAGCACAGGGAATGCTGAGAGAGTCGGCAGAGAAGCAAAACACAGAGTGAAAAGCAGAGAGGCTGGATTTAAGTCAAACTATACATGGCCTACAAGCCCTAGTTAGAAGTTTAGCGTTTACCAGGAGCGGAGTAGCGAAATTTGGCTTCTGTGTTATGATGAAAATTCTAGAGTGACCTAGAGAACCTTGAAATTAGCTAGTGTCAGCAGGAATATAAAGAAGGCACTGAAATTCAGCTAGGCTATAGCAAAATATGGAGGTACCTTTAGAAAAAACCACTTGTTTTATTGCTGTTGTTGATCACTGAGCATGTTTTATTAATTATTTTACGTGCTCTCTGCTGGGCTTTCTTCTCCCTGTAAACTAGCTCTTAAAAAACGCCATTTTCAAGCCTACTTACAAGGACTGTCCTTTGCTACACCTGGCCTTGACTCATCATTTTACTCCAATCGCCTCTACTGCAGTGAGCATGCATCGGAAACACCTGGAAGGCTTGTAGGAACTTAGGCTGCAGGGCGCCACCCCCACAATTTGGTAGCTTTGGAGCAAAGAATCTACATTTCCTAACAGGTCCCCAGGTGATGCTGATGCTGCTGATCTGGGACTTGACTTCCAGACTCAGGGCGCTACCAGCTGCCTCCTCCTGCCTCAAACCGTTTGCCAATTTTCACAGCTAGAGCCACATAAGGCGTTGATTCCGCCTCTCACGAGAAGGAAGAAATACGGGCCTTTCATTGGTTCAGTTCCACGTAAATTTACGGCGGATTTGACGTGGGTAGCAGAGCCGCGTGTTTGCTGAGCTTTCTGCAGCTCCCGCGCTTCATCTCTTCCTGGATTCCTCGCCCGACACACCGTTTCCTCCGGGACGAGGCCGCTTTGATTTCTCTTGCTCCGTTCCTTCTGGAAGCTGAAGACGAGCAGGTAAGTTCACGTCCCACATTTGGGACTATACCTTGTTTTCCTTCTGGATATTTGTGAACCTACGCTCACCTTGGCAGTATTGGTTTGCCTGCGCTTTCTTTCCGTTGCTCGTTGTTGAGACTTTGAGGTTTGCCCTTTCTGGGCCAGTGAGTCTAGTGTCCTGGATCTGGCGTTCCCTCGTCTGACTTCAAACACCCCAGGCTACTTTCTCTGCTTTTCAGACATGGATTATTTCAGTGGACCAGTGTTTTTGCTGGTCCATTCTTTCCCTTTGTCGATTTCTGTGTCCTTGGATCCCCTGGCCCAGGCTCCATCTCCCTCAAACTCTTGAGACTCAATGCGGGCTTGGTCTTTTTTTCTCTATGAATGATTACTTTTCTGGTAAAACCATGCACCTTAACTGGAATGTTCTAAGGCCACCCACATGTATGACTTAGATCCAGGTAAGTCAACTATACTTTTTTCTTTTTAAACCTGTGTCATGGAGGCTTTATGGGCTTGCCACACAAAGTGTAGTATGAGGATTAGTTCGGTATGTAGAGGAACTTGTTAGAAATGCAGAGCCTTGGGCCCCACCTTAGACGTACTGAGTTAGAATCCATGGTGTAATAAGAGCCCCAGGTGATTTTTATTCACATTGTTAAGGACCGATGCCTATAGGATGAACTGCTCCCACCTGGGGCTAAATTGTGACTCCCAACCTTACCAACCACTACTTTTCCCAGCTTAGCACCACTGATGGAATTTTAGGAACTTGTGTGCGTTTCCTGCCGACAGTGTGAATTATGAACAACAACCCTTGATACTGCAGGAACCCAGAGTCTCTGTGCACACCTCAGATTTGTTGTTTCTTGGTATATCTTATGCATGAGGCCTTTTAAACTAAGTCGGTATGTACCAAAGGGATATTTTTATGCTTTTGGCCATGATCTGATGTGGGCTGGGATGACAGGCCTGAGGGTCCAGGGTGGATGGGTACCAATCAAGTTCAACAATAACTTTTAGGTGCTTAATGGAATGCTGTCCCACAGTAAGAGATCATCTAAACACCTTTCATCAGTATGTATGTATGTATGTTTTATGTATGTTTTTATTTATTTATTTATTGCTTTTTAGGGCCGCAACTTTGGCATATGGAGGTTCCCAGGCTAGGGGGCGAATCAAAGCTGTAGCTGCCAGTCTATACCACAGCCACAGCAATGTGGGATCTGAGCCGCGTTTGTGACCTACACCACAGCTCATGGCAACGCTGGGTCTCCAACCCACAGAGTGAGGCCAGGGATTTAACCCGCATCCTCACAGAAACAATTCGGATTCGTTTCTGCTGTGCCACAATGGGAACTCCAGTGTTTATTTATTTATTTGGCTGCACCCATGGCGTGTGGAGGTTCCCTGGCCAAGGACTGAACCCAAGCCACGGCAGTGACAACACTGAGTCCTTAACTGAGGCCACCAGGGAACTCCCCTCGTCAGCATTTATTATGAAGAAGAGGTTGAAAGTAGATCAGGCTGGGAGAATTAACTCCACCCCTGAGCTTCTGTGGTGGGTGGGGCCAGCATTATTGGTCTGGACAGTGACCAGTGAATGGCCTTGTTGCCAGAAACCCATCCTTGAAGGAACAGGATTCCAGCCAGTGACGAAGTCCACAAGTCAGGTCCAACCACTGCAACAAGGGGTCTAATAAGACAAATACAGGGTGTCAGAATCTCAGTGAAGACTGCCTAAACCCAAAACAAACACAAAAATCTGGAATTCTATGATAGCCTAGTGGTTAGGGACCTGGCGCTGTCACTGCTGTGGATCCAGTTCATTCCTGGCCTGAACATTTCTGCATGCCGTGGGTTCAGCCAAAACAAACAAACAAAAACCACAACAAAACCAAACCAAACAAGACCGCCTACATTCAGGATAGGGCTATAACCCGCTAAGGAGGAAACTGCCACGTTAATCTGGAGACCCAGGTGGACAGTCTCTTACACATAAGCAATGCCATAGAAAGAATACGGGTTCTAGAATACAAGCTGGATTTCTGTGATCTTAAGTAACTTTATCCTCAGATGGTCTTCCTAGGCAAATGAAAATGCATATCCAGGGTCTAGTAGAGGACCCAAATAGCAGATGCTTAATTAAATGGTAGTTACTATTAAGTTTATTATGGAGGAATCATATTCTCAGGTGAGCCTATGGGCCACAGAGCTGCTCCAGGTTCTCTGAATTCTGAGCCGATTGATTGGAGGGTTGGGTAGCTAGTGTAGTACCTTGTTCAGGATCTGAGCGGAAGGTGGCATGCACACTCAAAGCATTAAGTGCTTACCTAGTTATATATCAGAGGACTTCTTTTTCCCCCCTTTCCTCTCTTATTCTCTTGTGATTGGATAAACTATCTCGTAGTGTTGTGTCTGGATTTTTTTTCTCTTTTGTGTGTCTATCTTATTAACAGACTTTTGGTTTGTGGTTATCATGAAAAGCCTCACCAAAACCGGTATGGGAGTTTATATTTATACATGATTGTTTTAAGTTGCTGATCTCTTAATTTCAAATGCAGTTTTTAAAAAAGATGGTTAGGCAGACTTTATTTAGGGCCCTCAGGATAGGACTAGGGACCACTGCATGGGATTTCCAGTAGGAGACAGAGATTAGGTTCAACTCCAAATATGTCTTAGGCAAGTAGGAGTTCATAGCCAAGGATCAGGGTGGGGGTCAGTGGATTGAAAACAATTAGGAGGAAACACCAGAGATAATGGGGGTTCTGCCTAAACTGACCTATCGAGAATTCTTGCTGAAGGCAGGCCAAGGTAATGAGACATGGCTGAAGGATAGGGAATCAGGTTAGATACCAAGGGTAGGGGGTTCTGGTTAAATCGACTTAGCAGGATTCTTGCAAAAACTGTTAATTTATTTTTTACAAAGCTTAATATCTTTATTTGTAATCAAAAGCTGGAAACAATCCAAATGTCCATCAATAGTGAATGGATTAACAAAATGTGGCTTGTCCATACAATGGGATTCTGCTCAGCAATAAAAAGGAGTCCCTAATACACACACGTGGATAAATCTCAAAATCATCATGCTGAATTAAAAGAAACAAAACCAAAAATAATGTATACAAAGTACAACCTATAGAAAGCAGATCATGTGGTCGTACTGGGGCAGGGGTGATCAGAGGCTGCATTGCAAAGGCCCAGAGAAAACTTTTGGAGGTGACACAAATGTTCACTATCTTGATGGTATCGGTGGTTTCACAGGTAAATACGTATGTCAAAACTCATCAAAATGAATACTTTAAATATGAGATTATTATGTCATGTACACTTCAAAATAAGTGGGGGGGGAGAGAAAGGCGGAAGACAGGATGAGAAAGATGCTTAGAATCAAGTAGGAAAAATTAAGCCTGGTGCACAATGACTACTCCGAAGTAAAGTGAACATGAGTCACTACCACAAGAGGGATATGAATGGTATCAGGAGAATTCTATGATGTATCAAGACATTGTGAAAGGATGAGGGAGGAGATTACAAAGACAGAAGCTGTAGAACATCCTAAGCCTCAGCACAGACCTACCTCCCTAACTTCTAGCAAAAACTGTATTTTCTAAGGAAGTACCCAGATAGGCCTTGAAAAATATTCAGAAGGCTGACAAAAGTTCGGTCAAAGTAAAGAATCATTGTGAGAGGAGTTCCCATGGTGGCTCAGCAGGTTAAGAACCTGACAGTGTCAGTGAAGAAGCAGGTTCGGTCCCTAGCCTTACTCGGCGAGTTAAGGATCTGGTACTGTTGCAAGCTGTGGTGTAGGCTGGCAGCTGCAGCTCCCATTTGATGCCTACCTGGGAACTTCCATATGCCGCACATGCAGCTGTGGAGAAAAAAAAATCATTGTCAGTTTCTGTCAAACAAATGCATTTTAAATATTCTGCATTTGTACTCTCCTCTCATGATGACTGGTTTGATAACATATTTCTGTGTGGATTACTTCCTGCCTTTACTATATGTTTGCCTTACTAGTGATCTTTCCCCTTTCATAATTTTCTTGTTTCTAGTTGTGACTTTTTCTCTTCTGCTTAGAGAAGTTCCTTCAGCATTTGTTGTAAAGCTGGTTTGGTAGTGCTGAATTCTCTTTTTTTTCTTTTTTGCCTTATCTAGGGCCTACCCGCGGCTTATGGAGGTTCCCAGGCTAGGGGTCTAGCAGGAGCTGTAGCTGCCGGCGTTCACCACAGCCACAGCAACGCGGGATCCGAGCTGCGTCTGCAACCTACACCACAGCTCATGGCAACGCCGGATCCTTAACCCACTGAGCAAGGCCAGGGATCGAACCTGCAACCTCATGGTTCCTAGTCGGATTCGTTAACCACTGAGCCATGACGGGAACTCCAGTTAACGAATCCGACTAGGAACCATGAGGTAGTGCTGAATTCTTTTTTTTTTTGTCTTTTTGCCTTTATGTAGAG
>PVHT020000175.1:14155995-14185607 GCA_004024745.2 Catagonus wagneri
CACCACAGCTCACAGCAACGCCGGATCCTTAACCCACTGAGCAAGGCCAGGGATCGAACCTGCAACCTCATGGTTCTCAGTCGGATTCGTTAACCACTGAGCCACGAAGGGAACTCCAGTGCTGAATTCTTTTAGATTTTTGGTTGTCTGTAACTTTTGATTTCTGTCAAATCTGAACAAGAGCCCTGCTGGGTAGAGTACTCTTGGGTATAGTTTTTTCCCTTTAATAACTTTAAGTATATCTTGCCACTCCCTTCTGCACTGCAGGGTTTTACTGAAAAATCAGCTGGTGACCTTGTGAGAGTTCCTGTGTATGTTACTTGTTGCTTTTCCCTTGTTACGTTTAGTATTTCTCTCTGTATCTGGGTGTGTTCCTCATTGGGTTAATCCTGTCTGGAACTCTCTGTGCTTCTTGGACTTGAAGATATCCTTTCTCATGGGACTTCCTTTACTATGTTAGGGAATTTTTCAGCTTTTATCTTTTTTTGTCTTTACTGTTGCACTGACAGCATATGGAAATTCCTGTTCGAGGGGTCAAATTGGAGCTGCAGCTGCCAGCCTATGCCACAGTCACAGCAATGCTGGATCCAAGCTGATCTGTGACCTATGCTGTAGCTTGCATAGGTGGCATCCTTGACCCACTGAGTGAGGCCAGGGCTGGAAGCTACATCCTCATGGATACTATGTCAGGTTCTTAACCCGCTTAGCCACAATGGGAACTCCCAACTTCAAATAATTCCTCAGGCTCTTTTTTTCTTGACTTTCCTTCTGTGACCCCTAAAATGTGAATGTTAGTGCATTTGATGTTGTCCCAGAGGTCTCTTAACACTGACCTCATTTCTTTCATAATTTCTTTTTTTAAATGTTTTATTCAGTAAAAATAAGCAGTTTCTCTGCTGCCTGATATTTTTTTTCTTTTTAAACTGATTTACAATGTTGTGCCAATTTCTGCTATACATTAAAGTGACCCAGTATCATGTGTATGTATATATGTGTGTATATTATGTATGTATGTACACACACACACACACACACACACAAACACACATCCCTTTTCTTGTATCCTTTTCTATCATGGTTTATCCCAAGAGACTGGGTATATTTCCCTGTGCTATACAGCAGGATGTCATTGCTTATCCATTCTGTATGTAATAATGCGTCTACTAATGCCAAACTCCCAGTTCATTCCACTTCCTCCCTCCTTGGCAACCACAAGTCTGTTCTCTAATAGGTAGGTTCATTTTTGCCACATTTTAGATTCCAAGTATAAGGTGATATTGTATAGTATTTGTCTTTTTCTGCTGTACTTCACTTAGCTGGTATTTGTCTTTTTCTGCTGTACTTCACTTAGCATGATACTCTCTAGTTGCAACTGTGTTGCCGCAAATGACATTCTTTTTCTTTTTTTTATGGCTGAGAAGTATTCCATTGTATATATGTACCACATCTTTATCCACTCAACTGTCGATGGATATTTAGTTTGTTTCCATGTGTTGGCTATTGTGAATAGTGCTTCTATGAACATAGGCGTGCCTGTATCTTTTTGAATTATAGTTTTTTGTCTGGATATATGCCCAGGAGTGGGATTGCTGGATCATATGGTAGTTCTGTATTTAGTTTTCTGAATAACCTCAGAAAAACACTGTTCTCCATAGTGGTTGGGCTAATTTCCATTCCCACCAACAGTGTAGGAGGGTTCCCTCTCCAGCATTTGTTATTTGTAGACTTAATAATAATGGCTATTCTGACTGGTATGAGGTGGTACCTCATTGTAGTTTTGATTTGCATTTCTCTAATAATTAGTGATGTTGAGCGTCTTTTCAGTGCCCGCTGACAATCCGTATGTCTTCTTTGGAGAAATGTCTGTTTAGGGCTTCTGCTCATTTTTCGATTAGGTTGTTTTGGGTGGTGTTGAGTTGTACGGTTTTGGGTGGTATTGTACGAGTTGTTTGAATATTTTGAAGATTAAGCCCTTGCCACTTGCATTGTTTGTAACTATTGTTTTGGTTGATCTCAGAATGTTTTGCCTATGTTCTCTTCTAGGAGTTTTATGGTGTCATTCTTAAACTCTTTAAGTCTTTAAGCCATTTTGAACTTATTTTTGTGCATGGTATGAGAGTGTTCTAGTTTCATTGATCGACGTGTCTATGGTCATACCACTCTAAACGTGCCCAATCTCATCTGATGTGGCTGTCCAACTTTTCCAACATCACCTGTGGAAGAGACTTTTTCCCTCATTGTATATTGCCTTTTTTTGTTAAAGATTAATTGACTGGGCGCTCAGTTCCACTGACCTGTATATCTCTTTTTTGTGTTACTACCACACTGATTTTTTTCCCTTTTTTAGGGCCACACCTGCAGTACATGGAAGTTCCTGGGCTAGGGGTGAAATCAGAGCTGCAGCTGCTGGCCTGTGCCACAGCCAGAACAACGCAGGATCCTAGCCACATCTGTGACCTACACCACAGCTCACAGCAATGCCAGACGGTTAACCCACCAAGCGAGGTCAGGGATTAAAACCTGCATCCTCATATACTAATCAGGTTCATAATGTGCTGAGCCACAACGGGAACTCCAGGGATGTGATTTTAAAACAGTAGTGCTTTTTGCATTCTCTTTCTGCTATTTTATTGTTAGTATAGTGAAGTGCAACCGATTTTTGTATGTTAATCTTGAATCCTGCTACCTTACTTGATTCATTTGTCAGTTCAGGGAGTTTCTGTGTGGAGTCTTTAGGGCTTTCTGTGTATAGTATCATGTCATCTACATATAGTGACAATTTTACTTCTTCCCTTCCAATTTGGATACCTTTTCATTTGTCTTTACTGTGACTAGAACTTCCAAAACTATGTTAATGAGAAGTGGTAAGAGGAGGCCTCCTTGTTTTTTTTCCCCAGATTTTAGTGGAAAGGCTTTCTTTCAGCTTTTCACCGTTGAGTATTAAATTGGCCATGGGTCAGTCATAAAAAGCTTTTTATTATGCTGAGGTATAGCACATAGTCCTTTTGTGTCTGGCTTTTTTTTTTTTTTTTTTGGCCTTTTGTCACTTTTTGGGGCCACACCTGCGGCATGTGGAGGTTCCCAGGCTAGGGGTCTAATCGGAGCTGTAGCTGCCGGCCTGTGCCAAGCCACGTCTGCAATGTACACCACAGCTCACAGCAATGCCGGATCCTTGATCCACTGAGCGAGTGCAAGGATCGAACCCCCAGACTCATGGTTCCTAGTCAGATTTGTTTGCGCTGAGCCATGATGGGAACTCCTGGCCTTTTTTTTTTTTTTTTTAACTTAATGGATTTTATTTCAGTTACAGGTGTACATAAATCATCACAAGTCAATTTGACAGATTTTGTGTCCCAAACCCACAGTGTATCTCCCCAACCCCCCAGATTGTCTTATTTGAAAAACCAAGGTTTTCCAAAGTCGGTGAGTCATTCTCCATTCTGCAAAGAGGTTCACTGTGTCTTTTTAGTTTCCACATGAAAGCCGTAGCATTGGGTGTTGCTGTCTAATTGTCTCACTGGTTTCACTTCGCATGATAATTTCTAGGTCCATTCATGTTGCTATAAACATTGGTAATTCGTTCCTTTTAATGGCTGAGTAATATTCCACTGTGTGTATGTACCACCTCTTCCCTATCCACTCCTCTGTCGATGGGCATTTAGGTTGTTTCCATGACCTGGCTATTGCATAGAGTGCTGCAATGAACACTGGCGTACATGTGTCTTTTTGAGTCATGGTTTCCTCTGGATAGATGCCCAGGAGTGGGATAGCTGGATCAAATGGTAATTCTATTTTGAGTTTTCTGAGGAATCTCCATACTGTTTTCCACAGTGGTTGCACCAATTTGCATTCCCACCAGCAGTGTAACAGGGATCCTTTTTCTCCACAACCTCTCCAGCACTTATTTTTTGTAGACTTTTTGATGATGGCCATTCTGGCCGGTGTAAGGTGGTACCTCATAGTGGTTTTGATTTGCATTTCTCTAATGAGGAGCGATGCTGAACATCTTTTCATGTGTTTATTTGCCATCTGCATGTCTTCTTTGGAAAATTGTCTGCCTAGATCCTCTGCCCATTTTTGGATGGGGTTGTTTGTTTCTTTGGTGTTGAGCTGTAGGAGGTGTTTGTAAATTTTGGAGATTAATCCCTTGTCAATTGATTCATTTGCAAATATTTTCTCCTATTCTGTGGGTTTTCTTTTTGTTTTCTTTAGGGTTTCCTTTGCTGTGCAGAAACTTTGAGGTTTAATTAAGTCCCATTTGTTTATTTCTCTTTTTATTGTCCTTACTCTGACACATGGATCTGAGAAGATGTTGCTATCATTTATGTCAGAGTGTTTGGCCTGTGTTTTCCTCTAAGAGTTTTATAATATCTGGTTTTATATCTAGATCTTTAATCCATTTTGAGTTTATTTTTGTGCATGGTGTTAGGAAGTGTTCTAGTTTCACTTTTTTACATGTGGATGTCCAGTTTTCCCAGCACCACTTATTGAAGAGGCTGTTTTTCTCCAATGTATATTCTTGCCTCCTTTGTCATAGATTAGTTGACTATAGATGTGTGGATTTAACTGGCCTAATTTTTTTGAGATTCATCCATGTTGCTGTAGGTATGAGTAATTCTTTCCTTTTTAATGCTGAGTAATATTTCACTGTATAAATGTATGTAGGCATCTGGGTTGTGTACAGTTTTTACCCATTATGAATAAAGATCCTATGAACACTGCATACATGTCTTTGTGTGGACTTTTTATGTTTTCACATCTTTTGGGTAAATAGCTGAGTCATGTGGCAAGAGAAATATTTAACTCGAATAAGAAACTACCAAACTTCCTAAATTTGTATTCTCTCCAGTAAAGTATGATTTCTAGATGCTCTGTATCCTTGTCAACACTTGTTATTATCATTAAAATTCTTTAGCCATATAGTCAGATCTGTAGTTTAGCTCTTTTTTAGTTTCAGTCTCTTTGGCAAAATATTCCTTCTCTTCATTAATTTTGTTCCTGGGCTCAGTGAAATGCCTTTGAGTTTTCTTATAGTTTGCTGTGTTTCTTCATAACCACTATTTTGAATTCTCTATCAGTTGCATCGCAATACTCCATGACTTTTTTTTTTTTGTCTTTTTGCCTTATCTAGGGCCACACCCACGGCATATGGGAGGTTCCCAGGCTAGGGGTCTAACAGGAGCTGTGGCTGCCGGCCTTCGTCACAGCCACAGCAACGCGGGATCCAAGCCGTGTCTGCAACCTACACCACAGCTCATGGCAACACCAGATCCTTAACCCACTGAGCAAGGCCAGGGATCAAACCCGCAACCTCATGGTTCCCAGTCGGATTCATTAACCACTGAGCCACAACGGGAACTCCATCGCAATACTCCATGACTTTAAGTTTGATTTCAGGAGAATTGTCATTTTCTTTCTGTGATACAGTGTTAGTTTAGTTCTTCAGGGTGCTTGGTTGTTCCTCTGCCTGAGTATTTGAAGTAGTTACAGGATAAAAATTAGAGACTTGTTTTCCAGTAGGTGGCACTATAGCATAAAATTTTGGGTTCCTCTTACCTGAGTTGTCTCTTGTTATTTTTGAGAGTTGGCACTTTCCACCCTCCACTGCCTCTGTGTGCCCCCCACCCCGTGTTATCAGTTCTTATATCTCTGGGGTCACTGATGCCTTGCTTCAGCCCCAGAGAACCCAGCAGAAGCAGTGCACACAATTACAGTTACAGTGACACCTGTAATCATGGTAACTGAGCAACAGCAGTTACATCCCTACAGTCACTGATATGCCCACATATCTTAACCCACTGAGCCACAATGGGAACTCCATTAATGACACTTTCCAATTTCCATTTGGTTCACTGCAAGTATAAAGAAAAGCTGATATTTGTAAATGACCTTGTGTTTTCAATCTTCAGTTTCCAACTGTCTGTTACTAGTGTATAGGAATACATGTTATTTTTGTTGTTGTTGTTGGTTTTTTTTTTTTTTGAGAAAATCATATGTTAATGATTTTCGATTGCTGAACCAACCTTGCATTCCTGGGACAAATACATTGGGTTATAATTTATTATTATTTTTTGTATACTGCTGTGTTCAATTTGTTTACACTTTATTAAAGATTTTTGCATCTATATTTGTGAGACTTATAAGCCTGTAGTTTTCTTTACCCTAATACCAGAAAAAGACCCTAGAGGAAATGTCGGCCTCATAGATGAGTTGGGCAGAGTTCCCTTCTCTTTTATCTTCTGGAAGAGGTTGTGTGTAGAACTGGTATTACTTCTTCCTTAAATATTTAGTAGAATTCACAGTGAAGCAGTCAGGGCCTGGATATTTTGTTATGGGAAAGTTCTTAGCAACAAATTCAATTTCTTTGATAGATACAGGGCTAGCTAGGTTCTTTATTTCTTTCCAACAGAACGTGGGTCATTTGTGTCTTGAGGAAAACATGTCCATTTACTCTAAGTTACATGTCCATTTACTCTAAGTCATCTAATTTATTGATGAAAAGTTGTTCATAATGTTCCCTTATTTGCTTCATATTATCTATAGGTTTGTGCTGATGGCTCCATTACATTTCTGAAATTGGTAACTGGGTCCTCCTCCTCTTGTAAATCAGTCTGTCTAGAGGTCCACCTGTTTTATTCACCTTTTCAAAGGTGTTCAATGGTTTCATTGATTTTCAGTTTTCTATTTCAGTGATTTCTGCTCTGGTCTTTATTATTTTATTCCTATGCTTATTTTGAGCTTAATTTGCTTTTCTTTTTCAAAAGAAAATTCTAGAGTGAAATCTTGATTTGAGATCATTGATTTCAGATGTTTTCTAATAAAAGCGTTCATTTTCCATCTAATAACTGCTTTTGCTGCATCCATAACTTTTGATAGGGTGTTTTAATTTCAATTCAAAATAATTCTTTGAAATTTCTTCTTTGACCTATGAGTTACTTAGAAGTGTGTTTAAGTTTGTTACATATAAGGATTTATATATATATCTGTTACAATTAAGGATTTATATATATATCTGTTATTTCTAATTTTGTGGTGGTCACAGAGCAAATTTTGTCTGATTCTTTTATATTTGTTAAGGTTTGTTTTAGGACCTAGAATATTGTCTATCTTGTTAAATGTTCCCTGTGTACTTAAACTATGTATAGTCTGTATATTAGGTACAGTATTTTATAGATGTCAATTAGGTCAAGGTGGTTGACAGTGTGGTTCAAGTCTTTCATATCCTTGATGAATTTTTACCTACTTGCTTTATCAGTTACTCACTTATTGCTTGACAGTGGGTTATTTGTTTTGTGTCTCATAATTTTTGACTGATTGCAGAACGTCGTGTGTAGGAGGACAGTGGAGGCTGAAGTAAATAATACCTACACCCAGAAATGGGGCATGCTGCTGCTTCTGTTATGTATGATGGTATGGGTGTTGATCGATCCAGTCAGTAGTTGAACTGGGTTTGGTTTTGTTGTTGCTATGGATAACTTCAGGCCATCGTACACCTTAAATTCCTCCAGGTGTGGGCTCCTATTACCTCATGCGTAGCGTGCAGCCTAGGTGCCAGATGGTCTTTGAAGTATTCTCACCCCACCCTCAGCTTTCAGTAGTCTCTTCATGTCTACCACAGAGGGTGTTTCTCTGCATGCTTTCTCCTCCCCCATCTTGTTATTGCTTGTAACTCAGAGAGATGCTCTTGGGGAGAGTGAAGAGTTGTCTTTTTGGGCCTAGCCTCAGTCTTAGGCAGGCCCTCAGGGGTAGCAATTTATCAGTGTTCCTGCATCCTCCCTGCCTCCTAAAGTGTCACAAGATTCTGCCTTGTGTGAGGGAAAACATACCTTGAATGGGAACCTCCTGTCCTGCCTCCAGAGGTCAGAAATCTCTGCTTTGTGTCTGTGCAAGGTCCTGAGTCCAGCGGTTCCCTGTCTCTCCCTCAAAGCAGATAGGCTTTGTTTTTATGCCTCCAAATGCAGTGGATATCGTATTGGCCTGGGCCCAGGGATAGCAGGAGAGAATAGTTTTCTGCTCTCCCCCCAGTGTCTTAAGGATTTTTCTTTGTATGAAATAGGGGTCTAGGGAAGTGGCAGGGTTTCATGGCTGTGTGTCACTGAGAAGGGCGCTGTTCTCAACTCCTCTTACAGCATCTAGTTAGTGAAAAAGTATATGAGAGAAAAGTATTCTTGGGTCTGAAGCTCCCAGTTATTCTAAAATGTCATACTAGCTCACCTTAAAAATTTTAAACTTCAGTTGTTTTCTTCTTATCTGCTTTTATGGTGTCTGCCTCTTCCTGAGGTGCTCCACCAAAGGTGAAACAGCTAGTATGTATTGCAGGGGCTTGTCATTCTTTGGAATCCGGTTTACTTTGCTGATATGCAGCTTCTGCTATCTGATGGAATTAATAAAAGTTAGGATTTTGTGGATCATCTAGGACTTTCTTGTTAGCCTGGGAGCAGTGTTCTGATGTAGTTTTCTCTATCTTAAGTGGAAGCAGAACTTCCTGGGAGTTTTGTTTTAAGTGATTTAGTAGTGATGCTGCTTATTTTGCACTCTGTTGGTACCAGGTAAATAGAAAGCAGTTTTTCTGGCTCCCTTGACTGTCTTCTCTCCCCCGGTGGGTGGTTCCAGCTCAGGACTCCCTGCCTCTATGTTGTGAAGTGGGCACAGAGCCAACAGCCAAAACCAGATTGTGCTAAGTTATAAATTTGAGACAGCTTTGATTCTTTATATTACCCATCCTGACAAACTAAGGCACCAAACTCTAATCCATAATAGCAAAGACTCAGAGGTGGTTTAGGGAACAGAGATGGAAGGCAGAAATTTTTCTGAACTAAAATCAGACCATTAGGCAACCCTGTCTCTCTGCCTTTAGAGGGATTTCTTGGAAGGCCACTAGGATTATAAATATTAAGTTACTGTTTGGTGAATAAATGAAAAGAGTAGGAGAAAAAGGTACGAAAGGCAAATTTGCCTCTTCTAATCCTGGGACAGGCTGAGATCACATTTTGGGGTATGCCTCAGACAAGGAGGAAGGCAGAGACATGATATCATTACCAAGGCTCAACATCCAACAGAAAGAGTTTAGGATTATAACATCCTTTCGAGAGCTTAAAACTATCTTCCAAAATGATATGATGAATGTTTTTATTTAACATTTTTGAAATGTATATATATTTTTTTTACCATGAATCACTGTACACCAAGTTAGATTCCAAAGGAAGACGGTCTCTTTCAAAATATAACAAAGTTAAAGACACATTATCTGGTATCAAGTAGCTGTGAAAGAGGTATTTATCCTACATAGAACTAGCTACATGACATTTATATTTTGAAGAATAATCATTTAACCTTTTTGCTGCAGCTATTAGTCTCAACTTATTGTAAGAAACACTTGGTTACTGCTTTAAAAGTTCCAATTTTAAAACCTCCAATTTTAAAACCTATCAGAGGAATAAATTTCCTGGTGTATAAATCTGTAATACAGGATAATAACTACCTTGGTCTGTCAAATCACACTTAGCAGTTTCAAATGTTGGGTTAGGTTTGAGATAAGCATGAAGATCAAGGCCAAGTAGATGTGTGTATGGCAGAAGACACTAAGCTGGCGATCTCGGACAAAGGAGTATTAATTTCTTATCATCTATATGAAGATGTGACCTTTCCAGCAGTGAGAAGCGAAATAATCTATAGGCACTAACCCAGGAATGGAGCTGAAATGTTTTCAAGTTTTACATCTAGAGGACTAGAGCCAACCAGCTCAGGGAAGGCTTAATTGGGCTGCATAGCAATCCCTAATCTAACAAAATTTCATAAATGAAATTTTAGCTCAAGCATAACTACCAAGTGAGATTTAAATGTGGAATTTTGGGGTTGCAAAGCAGAAACTCAAGAGTAAGGGATATGGCACCCACAAGGAAAGGAGTTTGAGTATAAAAAGTACCTGGGATTTATGCAAAGATCAGACTGATAAAAACAAAAGCCTAAGCAATTAGGAAATTGTAGTGGGGGGGGGGAAGGACAAGAGAGAGACTGATTAAAGGACAAGGGGAGAGCGCACAGGTGAATCTTATCCTGTTATGAGAGGGACACTTGGCGTAACTCTTGGAGAGTCACCGTTCTTATGTTTATATTTAGCATAAAGCCTATAGGTGCCCAACAAACAGCTTTTGAAAATACATGCTTTGTGCTTCTAATTAGATGGTGAGCTACTTGATGATATGCTTTTCTATATTCTCCTCTTCATCTAACACAGTATTGGGAACTTAGTATTTGCTCAAAATTCATTAGTTAATTGATTTCTCTGCCTTTGGCATTTTCAGTGAAGCTCACTTCACAAGGCAGAGTTGTCGTTCAGAAATGTGTGAGCTGCCCACCCCCTCAAAATGGACAAAGACAAAGAAGATGGCAGTGGGATGAGAAGGGTGCTAATGTTTTACCAAATTAATGAGGGGATATTGGTGCCCACAATGTGCTGGGAAATACAAAAACAGTCATAAGCCTATCTTGGAAAAGCTTGAGAAAGTCTATAGGGATTAGAACAGTTGCTGAATTTATGGTACCCTGGGAACCTCTATTTGTCAAGTGCCATAGACGCAGCCCTGACACTGGCACAGGTGAAGATGAATTTTCATTCAGAGCAGTGAGCCTTCTGACTCCATTAATCCTCAGGGTCTTGATGATGAATTTCTTTCTTTTTTTATTTTATTTATTTTCACTCTAATGCCTCCTCCCACTGCCCTGTAACAGCGTGCAAGGAACAGAACAGATGGTGCTTTACGTGGAAGACTGAGGGCTCATGAGGATACAAAGCCGGCCCACTCTGAAATCACATGACTGCACGTGCAAGGAAAAACCTTGATTTCCCCTGGGAGACAGAGATGCAATGATTTTAGTATTCCCAGTGGAGGGGGAGGAGGGGAAGGCTACGGCCATTTACAAGGAAGACCACACTTAGACTAATATACTCTCCATGTTTAATCACAAAATAACAGGAGGACCAACATCTGAAGATTCAAAAACACCAAAGTAAAAGAGACAAATAAAGGTTTTAGTATGCTGCTATGCAGAGCACATTTAGAATGAACTAGTAAGGACATACAGTAGTAGAACACTGGCCTCTGGTTAACCTGCCATTGGCTCTGACCCAGTTTTAATCGGAAGAAGCCAGGATTTACAACCTGCTTAAGGATGGAGTTTGACAACTGCTATAATCAGAAGAGCTGTCAACACAAGGACAGCTGTCAAGCCAAACTGTAATTCATAAAAAATAATAGCTCGGCGCCCAAGACATCCCTAACAGTGTCTGCAACCTCTGGTTTTAACTGTACTTATGGTTTTATGACAGTTCAAAGAATAGTTAAGGGTTCTAAAATAAAATAAAATCAACAAATAGCTATTGAGTGCCTCTTAAGTAAAAAGATTAAACAATAATAAGGAACTAAATGGATAAAATATGCCTAGTAGGTTCCCTGGCATACAGTAGGTGGTTAATAAATGCTAATTATTATTAATATTATTATTTTTGTCTTTTTGCCTTTTATGTAGAGCCGCACCCGCGGCATGTGAAGGTTCCCAGGCTAGGGGTCTAACAGGAGCTGTAGCTGCTGGCCTTTGCCACAGCCACAGCGACGCGGGATCCGAGCCGCGTCTGCAACCTACACCACAGCTCACGGCAATGCCAGATCCTTAACCCACTGAGAAAGGCCAGGGATCGAACCCGCAACCTCATGGTTCTTAGTCGGATTCGTTAACCACTGAGCCAATGCTAATTATTATTACATGCTAGACTCTGTTCTGATGACTTTAAAATCTGGCAAAAGTCTAGTGACCTAGCAAGAAAATCTAAACTAAAAATTAATCATGCCTATAGGTGATTATTAAACTTAAAATATTAATTTCACAAAACATTCCTGAGTGGTCAGACTATGTTTTATATATTTATAATGCCAAAACCTCTAGTGATATTGAATAATTATCTTGATTATAACATGGTATCTCTTTTGTTCTTTCTACAATAAACTGAGGCAGAAATAAAGAGCACCTTACTAGATAAGCTTTGAGCATGAAAGTCTTCCCTTTTTAAAGTTTTTTAAAATTTAAAAATTTTATTTTTAAAAAAATTTTTTTTAATGGCTGCACCCGTGGCATATCGATATTCCTGGGCCAGGGACTGAATCTGAGCCACAACTATGACCTGTGGCAATGCTGGACCCTTTAACCCACCATGCTATGCTGGGCTGGGGATCAAATCTGCACCTTTGCAGTTGGATTCGTGTGTGTGTGTGTGTGTGTGTGGGCCGCACATGTACACATGGAAGTTGCCAAGCTAGGGGTCAAATCGGAGCTATAGCTGCCAGCCCACACCACAGCCCCAGCAACATGGGATCTGCGCTGTGTCTGTGACCTACACCACAGCTCATGGCAACGCCAGATCCTTAACCCACTGAGCGAGGCCAGGGATCGAACCCGTGTCCTCAAGGATACTAGTTGGGTTCATAACCACTGAGCCACGATGGCAACTCCAATAATGTGTCCTTTAAAAGCATACAAGGCTGTAATTATTTATGAAGTTACGAAAGGACTGGAAGTGGAATCAAAAGACCTGGACAAGGGAGTTTCCATTGTGGCTCAGCAGGTCATGGACCCAACTAGTAATCATGAGGATGTGGGTTCAATCTCTGGACCTGCTCAGTGGGTTAAGAATCCGGTGCTGCCTTGAGCTTTGGTGTAGAGGTGGCTCAGATTCCACATTGCTGTGGTGGCTCAGATTCCACATTGCTGTGGCTGTGGTGTGTCTTGGAAGCTGCGGCTCCAATTCGCTGTATGCTGGGAACTTCCATATGCCACAGACCTGGCCCTAAAAAGGAAAAAAAAAAAAAAAAGGGACCTCAACAAGTGTCTTAGCTCTGCCACCTACAGCCTGAGTTACCCCATCAAGGTCACTTCACCTCTCTGGACTTCAGCTTTTCATCTGCCAATGTAGGAAAACAAGGCCTAGCTCAGAATTTGTTGGAAATGTATATATACATATGTGTATATATATGCATATATGTGTGTGTGTATAAGTACATGAATATATATACGTATATGAAAACAGTAACACTATCTTACATCTATCAAGGTTTGGGTTTGTGTGTGTGTAAATTTTATTAGAGTATAATACATACAGAAAAGTACCAAAGTCATAAACTTTCTCAGATTAATTTCTACATGTAACCAGCACATAGAGAGTCAGATCATTGTTAGAATCTCAGAAGCACCCCTGCCCTATTAACCCCACCCTAAACGCTACCTGCGCAGTTCCCCATGGTGACCATCATGCTTCCTGACAACGCTGCAGACGAGTTGTTCCTATATTCGATATTTATATAAATGGAAACATATAATACGTACTCTTACAGTCTGGCATCTGAACTCAGTGTATTTGTGAGATTCATCCAAGCTGCTGCATGCAGTTACAGTTCTTTCTCATTGCTGTAGAGCCTTCCATTGGATGCCTTATCCTGACCAGATCTCACAATTCCCGATTCTGGAGATTCTACTGTTTAACCAGTTATGGAAATTATCAGTAAATATATCTTCAAATATTCTTCCATCACTTCTTCTGGAATTCCTATTTAAAAATGCTGGACTTCATTTTACACTCGATGTTTTTCTTTTTTAAAAATTCCATTTCTTTATCTTTCTGTGCTTTTTAGAACTGCCTTTCAGTTCACCGTACTTTTTTTTTAACTGGTGCCAGTCCTGCACTTTAGTCTCTTCATTGTAAGATTTCTGAATTTTTTTCATTTATTGAAGTTCTATTTGATTCTCTTTCAAATCTTTTTTTTTGGGGGGATGTTTTATTCTTGTGTTTTTAACTCCTTGATTTTATAGAGATTTGTTTTCCTGATAAATTTCTATCCAGTAGCTTTACTTATATTCATTAAAGTCTAATGCTGTGGTTTACTATGTCTCCTGACATTCACTCTAGTGTATTTTGTAATTTCGGATCATGAGCTCATTTTCAGCAGAGCTTCTTTCTGTAGGAATTTTGTGCTGCACTGGTTGAGGATGTGTCTCAAGTTTAGCATTTGCTTCGGCCAGGTCGTTTAGAGGCAACCAGCCTAGCACATGTATTATGTTAACTCTTCAGCTTGAGAATTTCTGAAACAGAGTATAAATTTAAACCCCAAACTTGCATGGGATGGGGCTTTTTTTTCCCCACCCAGATTCTGGTCTGTGGCAGATAAAACTTGTTTTCCTTCTTTACATCAGTGAGTCAATTTTCCTCTAATCCAATTTAATCCCCCCCCCCCCGCCCCATGGAGGATGTAGTCCTTTGAAGGTCCTAGTTTATGTGCAGAATCTCAAGTGCAGCTTCCCGTTACCCCTGGCTCAAGAAGCATCATTTCCAGGGTTTGTTGGCATTAACCTCCAAGTCCACAGTTTCCCCAGATCAGTTACACTGTCATTATGGTTATTGGGTCCTGGTTTACTGGGTGGGAGACGAAAGACATTCAAAGTCTGGGGATATATATCCCTTACCTTAAAAAGGATGTTTGGTATATTTTAGCCAGCAAATAGTAGACACTCATTAAATATTTGTTGAATGAATAAAATATAATTAAAAAGTTGTCATATTTTGTTCCTGTCATGGATCAGCAGGTTAAGAACCCAACTAGTATCCATGAGGATGCAGGTTCGATCCCTGGTCTTGCTCAGTTGGCTAAAGGATCTGGTGTTGCCACGAGCTGTGGTGTAGGGCACAGACAGGCAGCTTGGATCTAGCATGGTTGTGGCTATGGTGTAGGCCAGCAGCTGCAGCACCGATTTGACCCCAAGCCTGGAAACTTCCATATGGCACAGGTGTGGCCCTAAAAAGAAAGTAAGTCGTCATATTTATAGTACTAATGGAACCTATAACTTATTTTTTAAAAAATTTCATTGAACTATAGTCGACTTACAGTGTTAATTTCTGCCGTATAGGAGCGAAGTGACTCAGTTGTACACACATATATTATCTCTTCATGTTTTCCATCACAGTTTATCACAGGATACTGCATATAGTTCCTTATGATATACAGTAGGACCCTTCTTGTTTATCCAGTCTATATATAATAGTTTGTATCTGCTGATCTCCAGCTCCCAGTGCTTCCCCCCCACCCCTTTGGCAACCACAAGTCTGTTCTCTGTGCCTGTGAGTCTATTTCTGTTTTGTGAATAAGTTCATTTGTGTCATATTTTAGTTTCCAAATATAAGCAATATCGTATGGTATTTTTTTCTCTTTCTGACTTCGCTTAGTATGATAATCTCTAGGTCCATCCATGTTGCTATAAACTGCATTACTTCATTGTTTTTTATGGCTGAGTAATATTTCATCATATATATATATATGTAACACATCTTTAACCATTCATCTGTCGATGGACATTTAGGTTGTTCCATTGTGAATAGTGCTGCTGTGAACACGAGGGTGAACATATCTTTTCAAATTGTAGTTTTGTCTGAGTATATGCCCAGGAGTGGGATTGCTGGATCAAACGGTAACTGTCTTTCTAAAGTTTTTCTTTTTTCAGCTGCACCCACACTATATGAAAGTTCCCCAGCCAGGGATCAAATCTGAGCTTCAGCTGTAACCCATACCACAGCAGTGGCAATTCCAGATCCTTAACCCATTGCACTGGACCAGGGATCGAATCCATACTGCCTTAGAGATGATGCCAGATCCTTAACTTGCTCTGCTACAGTAGGAACTCCCTATTTTTGCTTTTTTGAGGAACCTCTGTACTGTTTTCCATAGGGGCTGCATCAATTTACAATCTCACCAACAGATAAGAGGTCTCCCTTTTCTCCATACACTCTTTAGTATTTATAACTTGTAGACTTTTTAACGATGGCCAGTTTAACTGGTGAGAGGTGGTACCTCATTGCAGTTTTGATTTGCATTTCTCTAATAATTAGTGATCATGAACATTTTTTATGAGTTGATTGGCCCATCTGTACGCCTTTGGAGAAATGCACCCATTTTTTGATTGGGTTATTTGCTTTTTTTGTTTGTTTGTTAGGGAGTTGTATGAGATGTCTGTATGTTTTGGAAATTAAGCCCTTGTCAGTCACATCATTGGTGGATATTTTCTCCCAGTCTTTACATTGTAGGTCGTAGACATTCTGTTGATCGTTTTCTTTACTCTGCAAAATCTTGTAAGTTTGATTAGGTCCCATTTGTTTATTTCTGCTTTTATTTTTATGCCTTAGGAGACTGACCTAAGAAAACATTGGTAGGATTTATGTCGAAGAATGTTTTGCCTTATGTTCTTTTCCAGGAGTTTTATGGTGTCATGTCCTATATTTAAGTCTTTAGGCCATTTTGAGTTTATTTTTTGTGTGTGGTATGTTCTAACTTCATGGATTTACATGTGGCTGTCCAACTTTTCCACCACCACTTGCTGAAGAGACTGTCTTTCCTCATTATATAGTCTTGCCTCCTTTGTCAAAGATTAATTGTCTAGAGGTGTGCGGGTTATTCTGTTCCATTGGAGCCTATGATGTTTAGATTTAAGATAACTTTAATTTTCAAAAAGGTAATACATGCATATGGCTCCAAATAGAGAAGTCATTAAAGGGCTTATAGGAAAAAACTTTTTTGCTACACTCATGGCATATGGAAGTTCCTGGGCCAGGGATCGATTCTGAGCTGCAGTGGCAAACTGTATCACAGCGTGGCAAAGCCAGATCCTTAACCCACTGCCCCGGGGCCAGGGACTGAACTCATGCATGCTTAGTGGATACATGCTTAACCCACTGCGCCACAGTGGGCATGCTGGGAAAAACTTTTATCCTATGCTTGTATTCTGTCTCCATACTTCCTCTTCCTTAGGCAACCAACACTGACTTTTTGTGTATCCTTCCAGAGATACATCAGACATTTACTAGAAAATGTGTAGAGACATATTCATGGCAGCACCATATATACAACTCTCGGTGCACCTTACTCCTTTCACTTTACAATACATCTTAGATATTATCCCGTCAGTATCAAAAGAAAATATATACTGAGGCCAGCCAGAAAGACCTCCAAAAAAAAATCCCAACCCTGTTGCTACTGAGAAGTGAATTTTACACACACCAAACGTAAGTGGACATTCCCGCATCCGTAAAGGCATTCACCACGAACGGTTAACCAGGGCTGACAGTGACTCATCTACATTTTCAAGGGCACTTTTTAGTCTGTTTTTGCTGTTTCTACAGTTTCTGGATGGAGAAATGAAAGGAAAACGCAACACACCACAGAGAAGGCACTAAAAAAAAAACCTGGGAAGTGGATGAAAGGAGGACCGAGGGGATGGCAATAATACCCGATTTCACACCGTATGTGAGTGCCTGGGCAGGAGTTGTCTTCCCAAGCAGAGCGGTGAACTCTGGATCCTACAGCACATATTTTGGAGTGAATGAAAGTTTGCTTCTTGAAACTGGGCATCAGGAAGAAGGTGAAGGTTGCTATGCCGAAGGCCTCACAACCACTGGGAAGGGTTTCCTTTTTCTCCTTTCTGATGATCTGTGGTTGGTTAGTCTATGCATGCTTGAAACAGCTATGCAGGTAGCTGAGAAAAGTTTTTCCCTGGGTTGAAAATGAGGGCTTAGAGTAGCCAGCTCTTGATGATGTTAGCGGAGCCCAGTTACAGAAGTAAATAAACACGTTCGAGGAGTGAGAGATGTGAGCACCGTGGAAGGAGAGAAACATTCCTTCTTCTCTTCTTTCCTAGCAAATTTTTTTTTTTGCCTTTTGCCTTTTGTCATTTTAGGGCCACACCCTGCGGCATGTGGAGGTTCCCAAGCTAGGGGTCTAATCGGAGCTGTAGCCACTGGCCTACACCACAGCCACAGCAACGCAGGATCTGAGCCACATCTGCGACCTACACCACAGCTCACGGCAATGCCGGATCCTTAACCCACTGAGCAAGGCCAGGGATCGAACCCGCAACCTCATGGTTCCTAGTCATATCCGTTAACCACTGTGCCACGACGGGAACTCCGCTTTTCCTAGTAAATCTTGAGATACAGTTTTGAATTTGTGGCTCTAAGCAAAGTTTATTAATTTATTTGAGTGTTGGTTTCCTCTTTTATAAATTGGAGAAAACAATAACTACCTCACAGGCTGTTTACAGAAAGGAGCCTAGAAATACATGTATATTTTATAAGCACTTTTTATTTTTGGGGGGGCCTATACCCATGGCATATGGAAGTTCCCAGGGAAAGGGTCAAATTGGAGCTGCAGCTGCCAGCCACAGCCACAGCCACACTAGATCCAAGCAGCATCTGCGACCCAGACCGCAACTCATGGCAAGGGTGGATCCTTAAACCACTGAGTGAGGCCAGGAATTGAACCCGCGTCCTCATGGATACATGCCAAGTTCATTACCACTGAGCCACAATGGAAGCTCCTGTATATGCACATTTTTCATGGTACACCTTTCAAAGGATTTGGTTTAATAAAATATATGCTTGTGTGTGTAATTAGCCATTTTAAGCGTGGCATACAGAGGAACATAAAGGCTAATAAAAGTTTGAGTCTCTTAAAAATAGTTCTGTAATACATGTTCTTAATCATGTCTCATTATATATGTGTTGGGGAGAAACTCTAGGTATATACTAGAAGTGAAATTGCTGGGTTGTAGGGTATGAATACCTTTGGCTTTACCAGATCTTGCCAAAGTGATTGTAAGAGTTGACTCTCCCATCAGCAATGTATGAGAGTTTTGTTCCTCCATATCCTAATAATAATATTTGTAGATGTTTACATGTTGCCGGTCTGACCAGTGTGAAGTTCTATCTCAGTGTGTTAATTTGCATTCCCTGATTGTTGCTGGGAAATGTTTCCCTTAAGGGACCCTAACGTTTCTGCACCCCTTGTAAGCAGGTAAATGAGAGCTTTTGTTCCAGACTGTCCTTTCGTTTGTATCCTGAACAGCCTTTGACAACAGAGTAGTGTTTCCTTCCAGAGTAGAGGCCAAGGGCAGGTTGGTTTGTTGTCCAGTATACTAAAGATAGGTGCTCTCCAGGGCAAATGTTGGGCAGGCCTGTTTGTAATTCATTATAAAAGACTGGAATTCAGAGTTCCCAATGGGGCACAGCAGGTTAAGGATCTGGCATTGTCTCCGAGGTAAGGATCCAGGTTAAGGATCCAGCATTGCTGCAGCTGTGGCATAGGTCAAAGTTGTGACTTGGATTCGAACGCTGGCCTGGGAACTTCCATACACCAAGGGTGTGGGTGAAAAGGGGGGGAAAAAAAAAGGCTGGCATTCCCTAAGCTTAGGATTCGTAAGTGATGACACACTATGTGTGCAGGCCTACCTGGGGGACTCGAGGGGAGATGACACAAATGTGCAGTTCCTGGTGCCTGCTGTCCATGAAGAATAGTCTCTTCTCTCTGATCCATGAGTTCTGTGTCTTTTGCCAGTGTCAGGCTAACTTGTTAGCTTGCAGGTGGCATATAATCTCGGACTATTCAGTTCTTGAAAGTTACTGGTCAGGGTGAGCATTTTTTCTTAGGTTAATGGTTATTTGGCTCTTCCCACTTGTGAGCTGACTCTTTACTTTTTTTAGGGTCTATTTTTCCATTCGATTGTTTTTCTTATTGACTAGGTAGATGTTAATATATCCTGGTTTATCTTTTTTTTTGGCATCTCAAGTATTTTATTTTTACATATGAGCAGGTAAACATGAAATATGCGACCAGAAATTTTTTTTTTTTGGGAATATTCAATGGGAGCATGAAATTGATGTCTGAGAATAAAACATAAATAACTCTGCTATTTAGTGATCAATCAAGACAGAAACACAGCCCTGGAAATCTCATATCCTGGTTTTTCTTTTATTCACACCCAAATAGAATAAAAGAATACTTTTTCTAGTACTCTACAGTTTACAAAATACCTCAATATCTTTGACCTCACTGAAATTACCCAGTAGCTCTTTAAAAGCCATATTATTTCTGTGTTATAGACGATCCTCTCTTTTACAGATGACCTAAGTGAAGATTACCTAACCAGGCTAATCAGTAGGGGAAATAAGTTAAAAAATCAAATCTAATTTTCTTCACTTCGGTTACATCAAGAATGTATTTCTTAGAGACTCTAGCTCCTGAGTGACAATGATTAGCATCTTAGTTGTCACTGACAATGAGAATGAAATAGTGAATCTTCAAAAGGGAGGTGGAAGAACCTCCATTTCTGTTGATTGTGCAGAAATGTTCAATTAACTAGGAGGAGTATATCCATAAGATACGTTAAAATTCTTATGGATATCTTATGTATCTCCAACTGTAGAAGTGGTTAATCTATTTTTTACGTTACTGTAGCCCTGCTAGTGACTAGGCATTTTTCTAAGTATTACATAGGACTGGACAAAGTTGAGTTAAATAAAGTTAAATGTAATCAGTGATAATTTAAAAACATCTTACCATAATGTAGAGCTGTTTGACCTTCATTGTCCTATAAAAGAAACAAATAATATACTTAGAGATCTGTTACACTGTGAAAGTTACACTGTGAAAGTATGAAGACATATAAGCTATAGCAAATATATCTGGTATACCAGAGTTGCACAGGTCTAGCGGATACAGGAAAAGAAGTCAGTTCTTTGACCCTTACTGTGACTTTTGACCAAGCTCTCTATGAGAAAAGGAGAATGAAAAATGGTAACTTGTGCACTACAGCAGCTACAGTTAGACTGATGGATGACTGGATCTGCAGATAATAAACCAAAGAGAATCCCTTAAAATGTGGCAGTTTGATGACCCAATTAGAGGCAGAAAAACTGACTCTGTATGTCATTTATCTTGGCTAATATTTTAATGTTTTTTTTTTTAAACATACTCCAAAATCTTAAGAAGTCAGTCCCTTTTCGAAGATTCACAGATTTCAGGCTTATAACATTAGGTTTCCTAATTATATCAAATATCATAAAGAAATGTGATTTTTAAAGCATACGAAGTCCTACAAGAAAGTCAAAAGTTCCCACGTATATTCAGGAAACTCCAACAGTTAATTTTTTTTTTTAGAACCAAGATATTCTAACTATATAAGCTAGTAAGCATAGATGAATACTTTTTAGCAATGCTATTTCTTAGGTTGAGAGCAGGTGATCACATTACATGAGTAACACATAATCAGGATTAACTACAGGTGAAAGCAGAATGTAGTAATTAATTTGATATGCACGGAGTGCGTGCACGGCCATTATTAAGCTCCTGGTAATTAAAAATAAATGCTTAACCACGGTAGTGGATAACCGAGAGAGGGTGGTATTATGATTTTTGTCAACTACTCTTTGACATGCCACATCTACCTTTCCCAGTTCCTAAAAGCTGAATGTGGGGGTTGGTTCCCAGAACATTTTGGGTATAGCTGTCTCTATTTAATCTCCTAGAAAGAAAAGCAAAAAGCTGCCACAGAGAGCTTATTTCCTGGTTCAGACAGATAACGAAAAAAAATTATTCCTAAGGGCTTTCTTCCTGGTCTTTTTAAGGCCACACACAAGGCATGGGAAGATCCCAACCTAGGGGTAGAATCAGAGCTGCAACAACACTGGATCCTTAACCCACTCAGCAAGGCCAGGGATCAAACCCATGTCCACATGGATACTAGTCAGGTTTGTTACCGCTGAGCTACAATGGCAACTTTTTTGTAAGGGCTTTAATACTGTAAGGGCTTTTTAATACTTATTGAAGCTTCGCAGGGTTAACAGCTGGTGTGGGTAGGGAGACAACTTTGAGGCAATATAAACTTTTCTCCCCAGGGAATAAGAGCTCTCGTTGGATTTGGAGAGAGATATGAAGAAAGCATTTTTGGAGAAACTTATGAGTAGTGTAGACTCGGCAGAAGTACAAAAGTGACTAAATCTGGGATGCCCATTAAGCATCATAGACTAAACTCTCAGGGGAGTAGAAGACTGAAAGCAGCACCCAGAAGTCAAGAAGACAAGGAATCACTTTTGCCTACTTGTTGTATTTTTCAATACAGCCCCTACTTGCTCCCAGCTCCTCTGTCTTGTTCTGTCCTTGAGGTTAAGGGCAGGTAAGGGACGAGCTCTGAGGCAGTTGTGCGCAGGATCCAGAGATGATGACGTGGGGCAGCAAACAATGTCAAGGTGGGCTCCAGAGTATTTTGATTTGCCTGGCTACAGCCAAGGGCAATTTTGAAAGAAGTGCCACTGGCCCTTATGGCTTTAGATTCATATCTGCTTTGTCGGTTTCCAAAGTTAATCAGTAAAAGTGAGTGTGTGTGTGTGTGTACACACATCTAATGGGTTTATACATTGACATTTATAGTTTAAATGCCCAGCAACAGAAAGCAATTTCAGGAAGGGTTTAATCTATTGGAATTTCAGGTCTCTAACTTGGGCATCCATCATGTAAGGTTATATTTTCCACAATTACCCATCTTCAGAAAGTGTAGTTCTCTTGCTGTTTGTGCATAACTTTCTTATTTAATCACTGTGTTCGTATATACTCAAAGTACAGTTTCGTTCAATTTGTAATTGTTTATCTTCACTGGGAGGTAGAAGCACAATTTCTTTTAATCACATTTACCAATGAATACTGAATATATATCTCTAGCCCAGTATCCAATTAAATAAAAATACTTATTGAGCTCCTATTATGGCCCGGGTGCTATCCTAGGCTCTGAGAACACAGAGGTGAGCAAGACAGAGGTTCCTAATGTTATAAATCTTATATTCTAGGGGTAGGGGAAGTAATAAGTAGACACAGCTATTCTGTAATAGGCAGTGATAAGTGCCCTGGAAAAAAAAAAAGCATATTAAGAGCCTAGAGTGATGTGGGATGCTGTGTTAGACAGTATAAGGAAGGAAGATAATAGAGAGAACTGGGAAAGGTACTATGGGTAGCTATGCAACCCAAGCTGAGCAAATCCTAGCACCCGTCTTCCTGGTCTGAAAAGTATGTCACTCAGGACTTCCGGCGTGGCTCAGTGGTTAGTGTACCTGACTAGCATCCATGAGGATTTGGGTTCGATCCCTGGCCTCGCTCAGTGGGTTAGGGATCTGGCGTTGCTGTGAGCTATAGGTGTAGGTCGCAGCCCTGGCTTGTATCCCACGTGGCTGTGGCTGTGGCTGTGGTGCAGGCCAGGAGCTACAGCTCTGATTGGACCCCTAGCCTGGGAACCTCCATATGCTGCAGGTGCAACCCTAAGGCCACCCCCCCGCCAAAAAATTATGTCACTCAAGCCAAACCAATTAGAATTTTCTCTCGGGATTTTAAAAAATGGAGCTGGGCATAGAAGTGTGGGAGCAGAGAGGGTCCTTTTCTCTCTGGTAAAACGGTGTACTGAATAAAGACAGACACAAAAGGATAAATACTGTATTATTCCATTTAAAGTACTTAAGAGTAATCAAATTTAGAGAGAAAACAGAATGTAGTTACCAGGGGCTGTGGGGAGTGAAGACTAGGGAGTTATTGTTTAGGGGGTACAGAGTTTCATCTTGGGAGGATGAAAAAGTTCTGGAGATGGACAGTGATGATGGTTGCACAACAGTGTGAATGTACTTAATGCCACTGACCTGTGCACTTAAAAATGGTTAATGTAGTTTATTTTATGTCATGTATATTCTGGCACAATTAAAAAAAAAAAAGAAAAGCAAAAGATGTGAGCCAAAAACTATACATGGCATTGTTCTCCACTTTGGGGAGAAAACCGGTCTGGTAGGAGAGAATGAAGCATCACAAAGAAAGAAAGGCAGTGGTGGGAGGTTGAGAGAGAATGAGAGTCTGGTTCTTGTCATCCTTGCCTTTCCTACTTAGGTGAGCCAATACAGCAAAATGCTCTCTAGACAAATGTGATCTTTCGGTCACTCGCAAACAAGAGTCCTGAGTAACGAGCAACGTCTGACCGAAGCCTTGGTCACCACCTTCCTCTCAGTTTTGTGACTGCTGATTCCCAATAAGAATCCCTAGCTGGACTCCCACAGCTGTAAGAGCTCCTCACTCGGCTTGAAACCTATCCTCTGACTTTATAGCGTCTTGCTCTTTACTCATGTTTTAGAATTCCTCTTTGATACAGTTGAGCATTTTAGGTAAACTTAGAGTCCCTTTCTTTTGTTGGCACTCAGGGAGAGCGGGTGGCGTGGCGCTACATGTGATGTTTGCTGTGCTGCCTGAGATTTACGTATTGCTGATGGCTTCCTGTGTGTTTATAATTTTGGACTGTAAATTCACTTTAAGTGGGGTTTTATCTGTGAAAAACTCTGTGCTGTGTTCTCTGGATTGAGATTCTGCACCTCCAGAATGATTCTGCTTCTGTTTCTGTCAGGCACCATGGAGATATATTATCAGTCTGAGATCCCTATTTTGATTTCTTAGCTTGGGTATTTCTGAACACTTAGGTAGTGCATATAAAAAGGGCAAACCCCTTTCCCACCCCACTTCCCACTCCAGGGCTGGCAGCACAGGCCAAGAAAAACTCTCTACATCAACCCTATGCTGGTGGGCAGACTTTGTAAGCCCACTTTTCCCTGACTGGCTGCATTTTTTGAGAGCTCTCTACTTCATGCGTATTGCGACTGACGAATCCTCTGGGGCAGCCAAGTGTAACTCAGCACTTTCCTTTTAAAGCTTTGGGCTTTTTAGAACTGTGTGTTTTGGCCCTTGGAGAGCTACCTTGCCTTTTTCTAAGATCTGCTATGCATCTGAAGGGATCTTATGTTGCATTTCTGATGCAGCGGAAGAATTTTCAAATTTAGTCTGGATTCTTGCAGGAAAAGGAATTCCCCTCAGTCTTCAAGATTTAGTTCATCTTCTTCAGGAAACCTCTTCGACTCCTTAGGTGGGGCTAGGGGGTCCCTCTTTTTCTACCACTGAAGCATAGCATACACTATGTGTACTCAGGTCTCTTCCACCAAGACTGCCAGCTTCTGGGATGCGAGTACTGTCGTTCAGTCAGTGCCTGGCAAAGTGTCTTGCCAAGTGTGTGCTCAATAAATGTTCATGAAATGAGAGAATGAATATATTACTCTAATCTTTCCTTACTGATTTATTCTTTAATCCCTTGACTTACCTTTTTTCTTAGAGCTTAAAGAAGAAAAAAAAAGAAAAAAAGTCCCCACACATTTCCTGCAGTCTGGAGCATAACGCCAGAGGCAATAATCCAATAAGGCCCCAGGAATCCAAGCCATGGGGATGGCCAAAAAAAAAAAAAAGTGAAAAAAAATTTAGCCACTGTTAATATCACTATTTTCTATGCATAAATTTCTGTAGCCAAGTCCTGATTTTTTTCTTACTGTTAAATGCATTTTATCAAAATGAATCAAGAGCCCCATTTCCAAGTCAAGATTGATCTCTCTACACACACTTAATTATAGAAATAACTTGCTTCTCGGGCATTCTCTATGAGCAGAAAATTCTCCTGAGTGTCACTGGATTTCTTTTTTTGTGACCATAGCGATACTGATACTCTAATTCAAATCTGATCTATCATTTCTACCAATGTTAATTCTAAAAGATTCAGTATACAGAATGAACTGTTAAAATAATAATCGAGGTGTATAGAGAGGATGGATTTTCCTATGTAGTTAATGAGAGATTTTGCTCTTATCCAATAATTTGATATTTAAAATATAAATTCTATTTTACTGTCTCAAGAGAATATACCATAAGGGATGCACTCAAGAAAATTGGTTGCAAGGAATTAGAAGTAGTGATAAAAATTATGAGTTAGTAGTATAATTTTAGGTAATTTTTAATATTATTTCTAATCCTGGAATGTATTGCTTCTCTTCATCTATGAGATCTGTGACTGTATAACAGAATATGATTAAGCTAATCTGATAAGTTAGATGTTTGCAAATGTATTTTCTGACTATTTTTCTAAAAATTTTTCTGAAACATGAGTTAATAAGCCTTTGGTTGGTTACAGGTGTACTCCTTTCTTTCTTGAAAAAAATAAATGTAGGTACCAACATCTCATTTAAGTGGCACCTTAGAGTGAAAAAAACTTGTCAGCAGATTTTAAAAATAATTGGAACATTGCTCTTTGAGCATGCAAACATTAAAAACACCACCCCGAAGTTCCCATCGAGGTGGAAACAAATCTGACTAGGAACCACAAGGTTGCGGGTTTGATCCTTGGCCTCACTCAGTGGGTTAAGGATCCGGCGTTGCCGTGAGCTGTGGTGTAGGTCAGGCGCGGCTCGTATCCCAAGTTGCTGTGGCTGTGGTGTAGGTTGGCAGCTGTAGCTCTGATTAGACCTCTAGCCTGGGAACCTCCACATGTCACGGGTGTGGACCTAAAAAGACAAAAAACAAAATAAATAAATAAATAATAAAAACACCACCCCTATAAATGTTGCAAGCTACCTTATTTCTCCTTATCGCTCTACATGGAGAACATGGAAAACGATTAAACCTCTTGACGATTCAGAGTTATCATAAACTGATGATGGTCCCTCAGTGTCTTGCACCAAGTAAATGTCTGGAGATGTGAGTGAACAAAAACATCCTTTATCATACATGCTACAGTATGAATGATGCCTTCCCGGTGCATCAAGGTCTATAAAGCTCTTTGGCCTTCCAATAAATGGCCCCAGACTATTTTTGCTTTTTATGGAATTTATTTATTTAAAGCTTTTCTGCAGCCATAGGATTTTATCAAGCATCTTTTATTACCGTCAGTGCACTTAGACTCCTGATATTTGCTACTCCTGTGGAGGGCTAGAAATCAGACAAGTGAAATCCTCAAGTTGTGTCCAAAATGAGCAAGTCTCTGAGAGACAGTCTCATAATGTGATCTGTAGTAAGCTTTATCATAGATCTGTGTATTTTATCTTGGTTTTGGGTTATATTCTCCGTAGTGATTTTCAATTTAGGTATATTTTTTTATACTATGGAAGCTTTTGTTCAAATGGAATCTGGAGTGACAAGTAAGTGAAGCAAATAGGGGTGGCACTGCTTAGGCCGAGAAGGGGAGCAACCTGGAGCCCTTGCATACTTGGCATCGCTGGCCCTCCACTGGAAGGGGCTCTCACTGCACAGAGTTTGAAAAGCACTTTCTAGAGACTAGGATGCTAGGTAACACAGCTCTGGATAAGATGTCACTCTGTCACTTGTTCTCTGTCTCTGGACTCGTGGCTAATCCACTGCAAAATAAGGGAACATGACAAAATAAAGGAAAACAATTAAAGACAGCACTTAGTGATTACTCATCCCTAAGGAAACTGAGCAGACTCGCACCTACACAGATGTTCTCAAGAACAAGTGCGTTTTGGGAACTGAAGCTAAGATGACTGCGTTGACTTCCACGCAGTTACTAAGCCTGCTGGAGAGAGAGGGACTGCAGTAAAGTAGGCACAGTGTATAAGTGAGCAGCGGAAAGTAAAGAATGGATAATGTATGTGCTACGCCCACAAGGTGGTCTTCTTAGGCTCATGTAATTATTCAGACTCATCAGTGAACACACTCGGCATCAGTTTATTTGGAAGGATTTCAGACAGAGGCCATCCGGAACTTGCCATCAGGCCATCAGACTGGAGTCCTTGCGGTAATTCACATGACAGCTAGTGCCACCTTCTCTCTAGGAGACAGAGCTTGGGTGTGAAGAGGAGATCTGTATTGGTGGATGAGGGGTCTATCTTATCTTAGAGGCTCTGCTGCTTTATAGGACTCATTGTTTGTATCTTGTAATGACAGCTTCTAGGCCACTTATAAGAAACTCAGGCCAGTCCAAAGTACAGTGTCCCCATCAGGGATTTATCATTCGTTTGCAGTTCCTTTCATTTCAGATACAACTTGCCAGTCATTTTTATCATAAGTAATGCTGCTTAGTAATATAACTGACACCCTTAACATCATTGGGTTACCAGGGAACTTAGACATTTTAGCCTAAGGCCAGCTTTTCATCCAGCAGGGGAAATGGTAGTCAATCTCATAATATGGTATTACACCTATACAGTCAGAATTCCTATCTAGAAGTTTTAATTTATAATACTTTGGGACCTCATAGGCATTTGCCAACCCTTACTGTCTGTGCCACTTTGATCATAAGAAGTTATTCTATGGCAAATGTTCTCTCTTCCTATTTTTATTTTCTTTTTGCCTAAGCTAACTGAATTAGACTGCAGTATTACATTTTAATATCTGATTATTAAAAAAATTTTTATTCTTGATTTACAATGTTCTGTCAATTTCTGCTGTACAGCAAAGTGATCCAGTTTTACATATAGACATTCTTTTTCTCACGTGATCCTCCATTGTATTCTGTCACAAGTAATTAGATATAGTTCCCTGTGCTATACAGTAGGATCTCATTGCTTATCCACTCCAAATGCTATAGTTTGCATCTAATAACTCCAAAATCCCAGTCCATCCCGCTCCCTCCCTCCCCCCGCCCCTGGCAACTACAAGTCTGTTCTCCATGTCCATGAGTTTGATACTTTTCTGTAGATAGGTTCATTTGTGCCATGTATTAAATTCTAGATAGAAGAAGAGATATCATATGGTATTTGTCTTTCTCTTTCTTACTTCACTTAGTATGAGAGTCTCTAGTTTCATCCATGTTGCTATAAATGGCATTATTTTGTTCTTTTTTATGGCTGAGTGGCATTCCATTGTGTATATGTACCACCTCATAATCCATTCAACTGTTAATGGATATTTAGATTGTTTCCATGTCTTGGCTATTGTGAATAGTGCTGCAGTGAACGCAGGGGTGCATGTATCTTTTTCAATGAAATTTTGTCAGGATATATGCCCAGGAGTGGGATTGCTAGATCATATGGTAGGTCTATCCTTACTAGTTTCCTGAGGTACCTCCATATTGTTTTCCATAGCAGACGTACCAATTTACATTCCCACCAACACTTTTCTCCACACTGTCTCCAGCATCTGCTATCTGTAGGCTTATTTACTAATGATGGCCATCCTGACTGGTGTGAAGTGGTACTTCATTGTGATTTTGACTTGCATTTCTTTAATAATTAGTGATGTTGAGCATTTTTTCATGTGCCTGTTGGCCATCTGTATGTCTTCTTTGGAGAACTGTCTATTCAAGTCTTTCATCCATTTTTCAGTTGGGTGGTTTTTTGCTGTTGAATTGTATGAGTTGTTTGTATATTTTGGATGAGTTGTTGGTATATTTTGGAGATTAAGTCATTGTCGGCTGACCTGTTTGAAACTATTTTCTCCTGTTCTGTAGGGTTTTTTTTGTTTTAAATGGTTTCCTTTGCTGTGCAAAAGCTTGGTCCCATTGGTTTATTTTTGTTATTTCTATTGCTTTGGGAGACTGACCTAAGAAAACATTTGTATGGTTGATGTCAGAGAATGTTTTGCCTATGTTCTCTTCTAGGAGTTTTATGGCGTCATGTCTTAATGTTTACATCTTTAACCCATTTTGATTTTATTTTTGTACATGGCATGAGGGTGTATTCTAGGTTCACTGATTTACATGCAGCTGTCCAGTTTTCCCAGCACCACTTGCTGAAGAGATTGTCTTTTTCCCCCTTTTATATTGTTGTGTTCTTTGTGGAAGAGTAATTGACCCTAAGTGTCTGGGTTTATTTCTGGGCTCTCTATTCTGTTCCATTAGTCTGTATGTCTGCTTTTGTACCACACTGTCTTGATGACTGGAGCTTTGTAATA
>PVHT020000175.1:14186607-14233413 GCA_004024745.2 Catagonus wagneri
TTTACATGCAGCTGTCCAGTTTTCCCAGCACCACTTGCTGAAGAGATTGTCTTTTTCCCCCTTTTATATTGTTGTGTTCTTTGTGGAAGAGTAATTGACCCTAAGTGTCTGGGTTTATTTCTGGGCTCTCTATTCTGTTCCATTAGTCTGTATGTCTGCTTTTGTACCACACTGTCTTGATGACTGGAGCTTTGTAATATTGTCTGAAGTCCGGGAGAGTTATGACTCTTGCTTGGTTTTTGTTCCTTGGGATTGCTTTGGCAATTCTGGGTCTTTTATGGTTCCATATATATTTTTGGGTTGTTTGTTCTAGTTCTGTGAAAAAATGTGCTGGGTAATTTGATAGGGATCACATTAAATCTGTAGATTGCTTTGGGTAGTATGGCCATTTTAACACTACTAATTCTTCCAATCCAGGAGCATGGAATAATATCTTTCCATTTCTTTGAATCCTCTTTTATTTCCTTGATTAATGTTTTATAGTTCTTGCCATATAAATCTTTTACCTCCTTGGTCAGGTTTTTTCCTAGGTATTTAATTTTTGGGGGTGCAATTTTAAAATGTATTGTACTTTTTTTGTCTCTTGTCTTTTAGGGCCATACTCACGGCATATGGAGGTTCCCAGACTAGGAGTCCATTTGGAGCTGTAGGTGCTGGCCTATGCCAGAGCCACAGCAATGTGGGATCTGAGCCGTGTGTGTGACCTACACCACAGCTCACGGCAATGCCAGATCCTTAAACCACTGAGCGATGCCAGGGATCTAACCCACGTCCTCGTGGATGCTAGTTGGGTTCGTTAACTGCTGAGCCATGATGGGAACTCCTTAAAAAGCATTGTATTTTTATATTCATTTTCTAATATTTCATTGTTCATATACAGAAATGCAACCGGTTTCTGAATGCTAATTTTGTATCTTGCTACTTTGCTGAATTTGTTACCAGTTCAAGTAGTTTTTGTGTTGAGTCCTTAGGGTTTTGTGTGTGTGCGCGCGCGTGTGTGTGTGTGTGTGTATACATATATATGTATATATGTGTGTATATATATGTATATGTGTATATATATGTGTGTGTGTGTGTATATATATATATACATATATATATATATAATCAAGTCATCTGCATAAAGTGACAATTTTACCTATTCTTCTCCAGTCTGGATACATTTTGTTTCGTTTGTATGTTGGCTGTGGCTAGGACTTCCAATACTATGCTGAATAAAAGTGGTGAGAGTGAGCATCCTTGTCTAGTCCCAGATTTTAGCGGGAGGGCTTTCAACTTTTCTCTAAGTATTACACTGACTGAGTTTGTCTAAATGGCTTATCATTATTATTAAGGTATATATACCCACTTTGGTAAGAGTTTTTTTTTTTTTTTAATCATGAATGGATGTTGGATTTTGTCAAATGGTTTTTCTGCATCTATCGATGATCATGTGGTTTTTGACTTTTCTTTTGTTAATGTGGTATATGATGTTTGATTTGCATATGTTGAACCATCTTTGTGAACCTGGGATGAATCTTACTTGGTTATGATGTATGATTTTTTTATATGTGGTTGGATTCGGTTGGTTGAAATTTTGTTGAGAATTTTTGTGTTTATATCATCAAAGACATTGGCCTGTAGTTTTCATTTTTGGTAGTATCTTCATCTGGTTTTGGTATAAGGGTGATGGTGGCTTATAGAATGTCTTGGGAGTGTTCCTTCTTTTTCAGCCTTTTGGAAAAAGTTAGGAAGGATGACTGTAAGTTCTTCTTTGTACGTTTGGTGGAATTTGCCTGTAAGTCATCTGGTCCTGGACCTTCATTTGTAGGGAGTGTTTTTATTACATATTCAATTTCATTTCCAGTGATGCGTCTATTCAGTTGATCTATTTCTTTTTGATTCAGTTTTGGCAGGCTGTATGTCGCTAGAAAGTTGTCCATTTAGAGTTCCCGTCGTGACTCAGTGGTTAATGAATCCAACTAGGAACCATGAGGCTGTGGGTTCAATCCCTGGCCTCACTCAGTGGGTTAAGGATCTGGTGTTGCCATGAGCTGTGGTGTAGGTTGCAGACATGGCCAGGATCCTGCATTGCTGTGGCTGTGGTGTAGGCCGGTGGCTACAGCTCTGATTAGATCTCTAGCCTGGGAACCTCCATATGCTGCAGGTGCGGCCCTACAAAAAGGCAAAAAGACAAAAAAAAGTTGTCCATTTCTTCTAGGTTGTCAAATTTGTTGGCATATAACTGTTCATGGTATTCTTACAGTTCTTAGTTTTTTTCTTTTTTTTTGTATTTCTGCAGTATCCATTGAGATTTCTCCTTTTTCATTTCTTATCTTGTTTGAGTGCTTTCTCTCCTCTTCTTGGTGAGTCTGGCCAGAGGTTTGTCAATTTTGTTTACCCTTTCAAAGAACCAGCTCTTTATTAATTTTTATCTGTTTTTTGAATCTCTATTTTACTGATTTTTCTCTCTGATCTTTATGATTTCCTACCTTCTACTGACTTTATTTTTGGTTTGTTCTTTTTCTCATTCTTTTAGGTGGTCCATTGGGTTGTTGATTTGATATTTTTATTTTTGAGGAAAGTCTGTATCGCTATGAACTTCTATCTAAGAACTGCAATTGCAGTATCCCATCGGTTTTTGAGTGGTTGTGTTTTCATTATCATTTGTCTCAAGGTACTTTTTTTGGTCTTTTTTTTTTTTTTTTAATGGCCACTCCCACAGCATATGGAGGTTCCTAAGCTAGAGGTCATATCAGAGCTGTAGCTGCTGGCCTACACCACAGCAACACAGGATCCAAGCCGATTCTTATGGATGCTAGTCAGACTCGTTTCTGCTTAGCCACGATGGGAAATCCTGTCTTGAGGTATTTTTCAATTTCCCTTTTGATTTCCTCATCGACCCATTGGTTTTTTAGTAGTGTGTTGTTTAGTCTCCATGTAATCGGGTTTTGCTCATTTCTTTTCCGGTGGTTGATTTCTAGTTTCATGCTTTTGTGGTCAGAGAAGATACTTGAAATAATTTCTATACTCTTAAATTTGTTGAAGTTAGTTTTGTGCCCTAGTATGTGGTCAGTCCTTGAGAATGTTCCATGGACACTGGAAAAGAATGGATATTCTGATTTTTTTTGGATGTAATGTCCTGAAAATATCTATTAAGTCTAACTTTTCTATTGTGTCATTTAGGATCACTGTTGCCTTACTGATTTTCTGTCGAGGCCATCTATCCACTGAAGTGGGTGGGATGTTACTATTATTGTATCCCCGTGAATTTCTCCTTTTATGTCTGTTAGTATTTGTTGTATGTATTTGGTTGCTCCTACATTAGGGGCATATATATTGATGACTGTAATATCCTCTTCTTGAGTAGATCCTTTTATCATTAGTGTCCTTCTTTGTCTTCCTTTATAGCCCACGTTTTAAAGTCTATTTTGTCTGATGGGAGTATTGCAACTCCTGCCTTCCTGTCTTTTCCATTGGCATGAAATACTTTTTTCCATCCCCTCACTTTCAATTTATATGTGTCCTTTGCCCTAAGATGAGTATCTTGTAGGGAGCATATTGTAGGCTCTTGTTTTTTTATCCAGTCTGCTACTCTGTGTTTTTTGACTGGAGCATTCAGTCCACTGACATTTTAAAACTTGTTTTCCAGCTGATCCCATGTTTCTCATCTATTCCTTTCTTTTTTCAGTTGGATGATTTCCTTTTATGCTTGTGTATTCTTCTTTTTAGTTTTTGTGGACGTAAGTTTGGTTTTGATTTGTGGTTGCTCTGTTTTTCAAGTATGTTTACCCCTTCCTATATCTACTTGCTTTAGCCTGATACTTGTATAGGTTCTACCTATATGACCTGATAGTCGTATAGGTTCTAAAAAAAAAAAATCTAGATTTTCTTACTTTCCTTCCCTATGTTTTATGATTTTGAAGTCTTTTTTTTTTTTTTAACATCTTCAGGTTTGTCCTCTTGCTGTTCCTTGTGTTTATTGTCACTTTTACAATAGGTTTTTTTTTTTTCCTTTTGCATCTGTATACTGGCTTAAGTGATTACTTTCCGATTGTGATTTCCTCCATTCTATTTCTTACTTCTTTCCTATTTAGAGAAGCCCTTTCATTATTTCTTTTAGAATGGGTTTAGTACTGCTCTACTCTTTTAGTTTTTGTTTGTTGGAAAAATTCTTTATTTCTTCCATTTTAAGTGATATTCTTGCTGGGGAGAGTATTCTAGGCTGCAAATGTTTCCCTTTTAGAACTTTGAATATACCTTGCCACTCTCTTCTGGCCAGTAGTGTTTGTGTAATCAGCTTGTGGAGGTTCCCTTATAATTAACTCTTTGTTTTTCTTTTGCTGCCTTTAGAATCCTCTCATCTTTAACTTCTGCCATTTTTATTATATGTCTTGGTGTGGGCCTGTTTGGGTTCAACTTGTTTGGGGCCCTCTCTGCTTCTTGTATCTTGATATCTGTTTCCCTTATATTTGGAAAGTTTTCAGCCATAATTTCTTCAAATATATTTTCAATCCCCTTTTCTTTTTCTTCGCCTTCTGGAATCCCTATTATGCATAGATTGGCCTGCTTTATATTATCCCATAGATCTCTTATATTGCTTTCATGTTTTTTCATTTGGTTTTCTGTCTTCTGTCTTGATTTCCATTATTCTATCTTCCAAGTCACTAATTTGTTCCTCTGCATTATCCATTCTGCTCATCAGTACCTTTAACTCAGCTTGCATCTCTGCAAATGAAATTTTCTAATTTTTCTTTGCTCCTTATATTTTCTAGTTCCTTTCTAGAGTAATCTGCATTACTGTTCCTATCTGCTCTTAATTCCTTCATATTTGTTCTTAATTCCTTCAGTATTTTTACTATCTCCTTTTTGAACTTGGTGTCTGCTGGACTGCAGAGATTTGTTTCATTGTTTGCTCCCTCAGGGGAATTCTCTTACTCTTTTAACTGGGATTCGTTCCTGAGCTTCTTAATTTTGCTTGTATTTTTATTTTGTGAGTTTAGGGAAAACAACTACTGTAGTCTTGGAGGGCTATTAATATGTGAGAGTGCTCCTAGGTATTTTGTGAGGGCTTACTCTATTTTTGGTGTGAGGGCTGCTTTTGGTTTGGATGCCTGCTGTCTTCTCTCCTCTGTGTGTGCAGGCTGTTACCCTCAAGGGGCTTCAAAGCCTCACATGCTTCTAGGGAGATGGAGGCAATGGGCTGGGCTAGTAGCCAGTGCCTGGTTGCTGGGCCCTTGACAGTGGTAAGGACCCACTGGAAGGTGGTACAGGCTGCTCCTGTTGCAGGGCTCGGGGAAGTGGCAGTGACCCTCAGTCAAGTGTATGTGCTGCCCAGAGTGTGTGGCAGTGGGAGTGGCAAGGAGTGTGCATTCCCAGGGGAGTGAGAGCAACAGTGGGTGCTGCAGTGCCCTCCTTTGTGCTGACCTCTAGGTGACTGACGCCACACGTGGTACCTGTTTATGGACCCCTAGTGGTGACAGGCCATGCCCACCTCTGGAGTCTGAGATGACTGCAGTGGTTTGCCCCCACTGCTTGTAGACCACACAAAAGGTGCCCTGTCACGCTTAGCCTGTGCTGGAGGCATCATTCGCAGCCTGCACAACAAGTGTGCCTCACCACCCATAGCTCCCTCCTCCAAGAGTCCAGCGTGTGGGTAGAGATATTCCTATGGCGGTCTGCCTCTCCTCCTCTTGCCCTCCCCAACAATGGCACCTTGATTCTTCTATGGGCCCAGACCTCCTGGGTTCCCTCAGCTGTGGCACTCTGCGCCCCAGCCTATGTTCCCTAGCCCCTCAGGGCTGTTTCCACACAGCCAACCCTAGTCCTCTCCCTGGAACTGACTGCTGGAGCCTGAATCTCAGTGCCCAGCCCCTACCAAGTGTCTCAGGCTGTGGTGTCCCAGGAGTTGGTACCAATGGTCTCTGCGGCTCTCTGCTTTGCCTTCCTCAGTTCAGGTGCTGTGCTTGTCTCTGAGGCTTTGAGGTCCCTCTGTCTCAGCTGATCTCCCCATTAGGTGGCTTCCCAGGGTGTGGTTTCCTTCCTCTTTCAGAGCTCCCTCTCAGGAGTGCTAGTCCTGTGCTGATTCCTTTTTTCTCTCTTTTCCTTTTGTTCTACTCTGTTATATGGAGGGTTTCTTGCCCATTTTGGAGGTTTGTCTTCCAGGGTTCAGTAGATGTACTGTGCAAATTGTTCCACATGTGGATGGTTTTTTTGATGGGTCTGTGGGAGAAGGTGAGCGACATGTCTTAACTTCTCCACATTCTTGATCCTGCCTACATCTGATTGTTTAAATCAGGAGGATCTGACAGAATAAACCTAAGTGATACTAAAATAATAACAAAGAATAATATGTAGAAGAATAAATGCATGAAGATACGTAGGAAAATGGGGGCCTAGCAATTTCACTTCTGGGAATTTACCCTCTATAAGAAACATGGTCCCATCCCCAAGTGTTCATGTTAATAAAGAGCATATCATTTGGCTCTACTATTTATCTAACTTCTCATGTCAGAAATGTGACTTCCATCCTTGATTTCTCTTCTCTTCATCCTCTGTATCTAATCTGTGAGCAACTTATACCCTTCTACTTCCAAAATATGTATATGTCTTCACTTCCTTTCATTTTCCTTATCACCACCTGTAATAAACTGAAATCCTAACTCTCAGCACCTCAGAATATGACTTTATTTGGAAATAGAGGAATGATGCAAAATATAGAGGAATGATATATCTATAAGCCAATGCCGAGAATTGCTGGCAACACTAGAAGCTCCAAGAGGCAAGGAAGGATTCTCCTCTATAGGTTTCAGAGAGAGACATAATACATTTCTGTTGTTTTTAGGCCACGCAGTTTGTTTCACTTTGTTAATGGCAGTACTAGGAAACTCGTACACCACCTCAGCACAAACCTCCATCATTGCTTGCCTGAAACAGATGCATTTGTCCCCCTCTTTGTCCCCCTTCTCCAACTCAGCCTTTTCAAAAGTTAGATTAGATCATATCGTTTCCTCTGGTTTAATGACCTTCAGTGACTTCCTACTGCTCTTAGAGACAAGTCCAAAACTCTCGCCATGGCCTAGGGCAACTGTTTTTCAACTTTTTGGTCTCCGGACCCCATTACAATGTATCTTCAGAATTACTGAGGACCTCAAAGACTTTTTATTTAGGTAGTTTAAATCTATCAGTATTTACCATATTAGAAATTAAAGTTAAGAAATTTAAAACCCATTGCATGTTACTGTAACTTAATTTTAAAAATGAAAATATGTTCCAAAAGATAAGAAAACACAGAAGAGTGGCATTATTTTACATTTTTGCAAATCTAATGTCTGGCTAAACAGAAAATAACTGGATATTCATTTCTAGTTCTGCATTCCATCTGTTGTGGTACCACACCATGTAGCCTCTGGAAAATGCCACTGAACTGCACATGACAGAATAAGTGTGAGAAAGGGCAAATAAATAATGTCTTACAATTATTATGAGAATAGTTCTGACTTCATGGGCACCCTGAAAACATCACAAAAGACTCCCAGGGGTTCCCGTATCATACTTTGAGAATCACTGAACCAAGAAATCCTGCATCATTTAAAACCTGCCTTTCCAATCTGATCTCATAAAATGCTATTCTTCCTGCTCTAACATGGCTGGCTCCTTCCTTATCCTTCAGCTCCCAGACTACCATCTATGTACAGAAAGTCCTTGACTACTTGCTTCAAAGAGGTCGCCTCCTACTATTTTTCTTTAGTTTAATCCCCTAGTTGTTTCTTTACTAGCATTTATTACAATTTACAGATAAAAGATGTACTTAGCTGTCGTTTTCACTTGACTATGCGCTCCTCAAGGTTAGGAACCATGTCTGACTTTTTGACCATTATATTCCAGCATGTAGCATAAAGTCTGGAACACAGTAGGCACTGAATCATTTTGCTAAATGAGTGAATAAATCATGATTTTGTACAAATACTTATCTGCCAAGGATGTTCATGGCTTACATTCACTCATTAACAGATACTTATTGAGTACCTACTACGTGCCAGACACTGTTCTTAAGTGCAATAAATAAAAGCAGACAAACATCTCTATCCTAGTTTTGGAGGAGGGGGATAGAACAAATAAGCTAAGTACATAAAACATGTTCAATGACAATAAATACTAGAGAAAAATAAAGCAGGAAAAAATAAGGAATGCTGGAGGCAAGGTAGAATGAGTTTCAACTTAAGGCAGTCGGTGTTGGCCTTACTGGAAAATCACTGAAAGTGAAAAAATTGAAGGTAGTGAGGGAACAAGGTGTATGAATATCTGGGGATAAACAACAGAGGAAGCAAGACAGGCAAGTACAAAGACCCTGAGATGGTTAGGTGCCTGTCATGTTTGAGGAAACAAGAGAGGTTAGTGTGTGGCTGGGGCCAACTGAGCAAGTTAGAGTGATCATAGAAGATGAGGTACGAGAGGTCGAGGGTCAGGTGGCACAGGGTCTTCTACGCCACTGTGAGGATTTTGGCTTTTATTATGAATTCAGTGGGAGGTCACTGGAAGGTTTTTGAGTACACGAGTAACTGCTGCCAGCATCCCTCTGGCTACCAGGTGGAGAAGAGACTGAAGAGTAGCTTAATTTCAACCATTCAGGTAAGAAATGGTCGGGACTTGTGCCAAAGTGCTGGCAGAAACAAGGTTAGAAGTTGTCAGATTCTGGACATATTATGAAGGTATAAGTAATAGGATTTGCTGATGGATTGGATATTCCTATAAGAAAAACAGAGGAGGTTAAGGATTCTACCAATATCGTGGCCTGGGCAACAAGGTAATAATTATCATTAAGTAGGATGAAAATGACTTGGGCAGAACCAGGTTTTGTGGGTAAGGTCAGGAGTTTGGTTTTGGACATACTCAGTTTGGGGTATCTGTCAGACATCTTAAGTAAGGGAGGGGTCAGGCAGGCAGTTAGATATACCTGTCTGAAGTTCAGAAGGGAGGTATGAGCTGTAGATACAAACTTGAGATTTGAAAGCAGATATTTAAAAAAGAGGATGAGATCATCAAAGGATTGAGTAGAGAGAAAAAAAAATAGGATGACTGAGCTCTGGGGCATTCCAAGATAAGAAGGCAGGAAAAGGAGCAACAAAAGGGACTGAGAAAGAACTGCAGAAGAGTAAGCAAAAGGGACCAAGAAGGCCAGTAAGGCAGTAAGAGAGTCAATGTCCTGAAACACAGGCGAATTAAGGATTTAAAGAAAAAGTAATCAATTGTGCTTAATGCTGCTGATAGGTCAGGTATGATAACGACTGAAAAGTGGTCACTGGATTTAGCAAAACAGAAGATATTTTGATAAAGAATGGTAGAAGTGAACACCTAATTCAAGTGGGTTCAAGAAATAAACGGAAAGGAGGAATTAGAGCATAGACAACTCTCTCATGGAATTTGGCTATAAAAGGGAGTGAAATGGGGCAGTGGTCAGACAGTTAAATAGAATGGAGAGATAATAGCATATCTGTATTTGATGGAACCTGTATAGGAGAGAGGGAAAACCGATAATGTGAGAAAGGATACATGCAGTAAGATCCTTGAGTAGGATGGAGCCTAGTATATAAGCAGAGGGGCTGGCCTTAGGAGAACAGAGTTCACCGAGAGTAATAGGAAAAGTGGGCTATGTAAGTTCAGATACAGGTAGGTAGGTGGATGTGATGGCAGAACTTGTAGAAGTTCTTTTTTTTTTTTTTTAAAGAATCTATTTTTTGGATGTGTTTATTTTTTTTGGCACACCTGTGGCATATGGACACAATGATAAATAAACCAGTTATGGTCTTTTCCTTCGTTGACTTTACAATCTAGTTTATATATGGCAAAAGAGAACAACCTAAACATCTTAACAGTGGAATGGCTACAGTAAAATATATCTGTATGACAGAATACTAGGCAGCCATACTCGAAGTTGTGCGGAAGAACATCTGATATGCATATGAGAAAATATTCATGATAAGTAAATAAAGTAGGATATAAAATTATGTACAGCATGATCCCATTTTTTGTTTTTAAAGTATATTATCTACCTACAGAAAAAAGATAAAGAAAGCATCCAAGGTGATAATATGGGTTATCTCCAGGCTAAGATTATAGATGACTGAAACCTTTTTCTTTATACTTATTATTGGTATTCTGCACAAATTTCTAAAATATATTGACATCACTTTTCTGCAATAAGAAGTTGATATTTATTTGTACTCTCTGAATCTGAACACCATTTATAAGTTTCCAAACATTTTTTAGTGATTATACTTGGCTATTTCCAATAAAAACTGATCAAATCAATTACAATTATGGTTAGTTATAAATGTATATTTATAGTTACAAGTATGATGGGGTTACCTGCCCCACACCCATCCATTTCTTGTTTGCTATGCTCCTTAGACCACCATGCCTAATTTGGGGCTTTTGAGTTCAGATGCTGTGGGCTCAAGTGTTCTTGTGTTTAATGTGAAATATTGAGATTTCTGATCTTACAGCTTAGAGCATGTCCACCTAGAAATCAATTAGAGCAGGTGCATGAACATGAGGACCCATGACTACAATCACAAAATAGACTGGCAAGTGGGGAATAGAAAGGCAGGACAGCCATGTTGTCTAATTCTATTAATTTTTCTGTCTTCCAAGAGTACTAGAGAAAAGGAGTCAAAGACATCATAACCTTGCCTTAACTCTGAATTGTTTATGTCTGAGAACTTTAATATGTCTAAAGAATAGGTATTTGGGTGAAACAAAGAAAAGATTATTTAAAATTATTCTCTAAAAACTGTAGTCTTCAGGGATCCAAATGTAAATTCTTCTTGTATTCATTTTTTTGTACACCAGGCACACAATAAGCACTTAAGAAATGTTCAATCTGGAGTTCTCATTGTGGCTCGGTAGGTGAAGAACCCAACTAGTATCCATGAGGATGTGGGTTTGATCCCTGACCTCGGTCAGTGGGTTAAGGATCTGGCGTTGTCGTGAGCTGTGGTGTAGGTCATAAGCTGTGGCATAGGCCAGCAGCTGCAGCTCCAATTTGACCCCTAGCCTGGGAACTTGAATGTGTCAGAGGTGCAGCCCCAAAAAGAAAAAAAAGAGAAAGTCTGATTAATCAACTCAATGATTATGACTTACTACTATAAAATCTGTTCAGGTTTAATCATTATTAATAATTACTTAAAATCAACTACTATAGTAGAATATTATGATTTTGATGCTTTAGTAAAACATCATTTTTGTATCTACAAAATCTTTATCTCTGTTACTCTTCTTTGTGTGTTAAAGTGAAATTTGTATTAGAGCATGAATACGATTCCAAACATTTTTTTCTTGGTAGCCTCAACATAGGGTATAGGAACCCAAACCTCAGTCTTTACACACATTTTGTTTTAAAGTATATTATAAAGAATAAATGGAATTGAATGTCAAGAATGAGTAAGTGAAAGCTTTTACTCATCTGGTTTACAACTTATATCAACTAATTTTTCTAAATTTAAGTTGATTAATTTTTTTTGTTGTTTCATTTCAAATGACCCCAACAGAAGAGGGTTGTTTGTCATGATTTATGCTTTTCCTTTGAGCTTAAAAGAAATGTTCAAATTTAATAAATATGGAGTTGTTATAAACAGCAGCAAAAACAATTCCAATTTGGTCATACATTGGAAATCTTTATAAGGGATTATACATTAGGATAAAATAAAAATACTCGGTTGAATTAAAATTAAAATTAGAAAGTTCAAATATAGAAAAATTCAACCATACTTAAAATTCAGACTCTAAAAGCATGGAAATGTGCAGCCTCACACTGTATACACCTCCATATCCTTTGTTTCCAAATAAAAATTCATAAGGAACACAAATGAATTACAAAAAAAGTAAAAAATGTTAAGACCCAGACTATCAAATATGAAAAGAAAAAAAGGTACCCATGATTCTAAGTGATTTTTTTTATAATTACCTTTAAAATGGTAGAGAATTATGAAAGCTCCCGCCCTCTGACCTGTTCCTCTGTTCTGACTCTTGCAAGACTTTAAAACTATCACCCACTACTCTGAGATGGGGTTCAAAAGCAGGACATTGAGCCTTCACAGTCTTTACTTAAAACTTCCTCTCTCATCCCCCATAAATAATACCTTGCATTATTTCTGAAGGTGGCTATGTCCTCCTGCTCTTTTGAAGGTAAGGACCATGGCATAGTTTAACTTTATAGACCCATATTTCCTTCATCCCTTCTACCTAGCACAAAACTTTGCATAAAAGAAAAGTTAAGACAAATATCAACTCTTTGCAGGAAAATCAAATACGGTTATACCTCACTAAACCCAGGGACTTGATTTTTGGCATTCTCAAGTACCTGGAATAGGGCCCACAGTATGGGAAAAAGATATTGATAAGGACCGTATTAAACATGTGACTGGCTGGGCTCCTGAAAAGGATTCTTCTAGCTGGTTTGAGAAAGCAATGAGAGGCCAGTCCTTGCCTATGAAATATGAGGTGCAACAGGAGGCAGAAGAGACATGGAAAGTGAAAAGTGAAGGAAAGCAAGGACTAAGAGTGCAGAAGTGCTAAGAGGGCCAGCAGAGCCTAACGGTAATTAGAAGAAAGAATGGGGGCAGCAGCAGTAGCAGCCAGCAGAAATCAGAAGCTGTGACAGAAGTGGCAAGCTGCAGACATTTTGGACCACAGAGAATAGCCAGCCATAAAGAGGGCTGGGCTGCGTGCCAGCCGGTAGATTTTAGCAATCTCGAGAGAGAGAGGGAAGCTTGGGCCCTGTGCTTCACCATCTATAAATACCCGTGGTGTGGTACAATGATTTAAGGGGGAGGCAATGAAGTACAGAATATATTAAAATTTTTTTTTAATAGAAAAAGTTAAAAAATAAGCAGAATGTTAACTCTTCAGCTATTTGAAAGCAGCACTAATCTAGAATATTGAACTTTCCAGTGGGTACTAGGTAGTTGAGCATCGATTAGGAAAAAGCACTGGGTGAATACCTGTTGTATGCCGGAAGTTTTATAGACATCATTTCTTCTAATCCTCCTAACTACCCTTTTACAGAAACATTATTATTCCCATTTTCAAGCTGGGTAAAAAGAGGCTCAGAGAGATTATATAACTTGCCCAGTGTCCCAGGAACTTCAGCATTAAGATCCCTGTTCTCTCAACTATCCTATGCTACTGAAAAGGAGAAAGGGGAAAAAATACAAATAAATGCAATACACGGAATGTGGTTAAAGTTTTTATTTTTGCAGGTTAAAGACAACAGGTAGCCTAAATTATAGTCTCATATATGGGTGCTCATGTAATTACTAATAACCGTAATCTCAAAACTGATATATCACATTCAGTGAGTGAATAATCTTTACTTTTTAGGACCACACATTCATTTTTACTTCTCAGCTGAGTGCTGTATTTTTTCAAGTATGCATATCTTGAGGAACTGCAGCTTAGTCTATATATTTTTTAAAATAAGCTGGTCTAGCATTCAAAGTTAGATACATAAGAGGACAGAACCAAACTATTTTCTCTTCTGAAGGCTGTTTTGCTAGCTGTGTTACTGTTTCTGTAACACCACACAGTAAAAGCTCAGTATACTTCAATCTACTTGAATCTAAGTCTGTCCTATGATAATCAGTTATATAGTGGAGAAGTCCAAGAAACGATTCTTTCCTTTCCAACTCATTTACTTTGCACTCTGACAAGAAAATTTTCAGATTGGTAGGTCCACAAAATAGCTCGTATTCCACAGAAGGTGCTATGGAGTAGGCACGTTCCTTAGCGGATCTGGGAAATTAGTTACTATCTTCTGCAGTTGTCTCAAACAAATCCTTTGTCAGCTCATATCTGAATGAATACAATGGATTCAGTGGTATTCCTCCCTTACTGCCTTTCTCCCTAAGAGTAGTTCACTGTCACTAAGTTACGAATTTCTCCCTTTGTCCTTATCACCTCTCCCAAAGAATTTTTTTTTTTTTTTTGCTAGGGCCACACCTACGGCATATGGAAGTTCCCAGGCTAGGGGTCGAATCAGAGCTGCAGCTGCTGGCCTAACACCGCAGCAACACCTGATCAGAGCTGTGTCTGTGACCTACACCACAGCTCATGGCAACGCTGGATCCTTAAGCCACTCAGTGGGGCCAAGAATTGAACCTGAGTCCTCATGGATAACTAGTCGCGTTCTTAATCTGCTGAGCCACGACAAGAACTCACTTTTTTTTAATGCCACTCATTTATTATAGAAAGAGTCAGTTGTTCAGCAGAATGTCCCACAGTCCAGCTCTGTCAGTTTACTCTCTTTTGATATCATTTACATCATCACATGCATTTTTTAATGGGTTTTATTAAATTTGGGTTCAGCTTGTTTTGGTAAGAATAAATAGTGCTCTGCGCTTCCTTGAAAAGCACTTGGTATTTGAGTGAGGGTTTACCCTGTGAGAGGGTAAACGTTACAGGCAAAGCATCACAGGTAAACGTGGGCAATGGCACAGATGCAAGTAGGTACGTGTATGATGTGTTCACGGGAGGAAACTGTCTACACGGGCTGGAGACGGGTCTCATTTCGTTCAGCCTTGCCCTATTGGCAAGACCAGGGCTCGAGGTGTCAGTATCTCTGCCTTTACAAGGCTCCTGGGGAAATTCAGATGCTTTGCCGGGCCTGAAACCCTCCAGCCTGGGGAAGAGCATACCTGTAAGCAGCTCGTCCTTGGTACATCAAGCTCATTCCTGTTTCAGGGATTTGGGGCATGACTTGTAGCGACTTCTCTCCATGGAAGTCTCAGTTTGACCATGACCTCCTCAGGAAAGTCTTGACCACTCTGTTCAAAGTAACCAAGCTACTTTATTCATGTCTTAGCGCTTACCTGATAGTGTCTTATTGATTTACTACTTTTTGGTATGTTTCCCTCACTAGAATGCATGCTCCTAGAGAGTGTGGACCTTGTCTGTCTTGTTGATGGTGGTAATTCCAATGCTTAAGAGTTCTGGGTTTATAAAAGGTTCATGCAAAATACTCAAAATGAGTGGACAGATTTGTAAAGTTAAACTCTCTTTGGAACATTTTTATGTAATGTAGATAGAAAGCAATAAAAATATCCCTTAAGCCTATCTTCACTAAGATTGGGATAGTATCTTAGAGAATTTCTTTGCATTTTGGATATTTTGCTTTATGAAAACTCATTTCACTTGACTGTTTAAAAGGAAAAATTTGAGACAGCATTTCATAGATAACTGCAACCCTGAACATCTATCTAATCAGTTCAATAATAATTTCTAAATGTACTTAATGGACTATTAAATCAGTAATTAGAAATCAAATTTTGCTACACTGCAAAAGATGTCAAAATTATGTATGCTCAGACTAAGGTATTTTAAAATTAAAATTTTATTTAATTAGCATTCCTCCGAGAAAGATAATTTAAAATTAAAATTTTATTTAATTACTGTTCCCCATAATCTATATTAAAATTTATTTGTACCCTGATGACTTATAAAAAATATAGGCAGGGCAGTATAAATATACAGAAAGAGCTCATTGTGTTAACAAAATTCAATGTTATAAAATAGTTAACAACAATGAAAAAAAAAGCCCAACAGAAGAAATGATTAGGGTTTGAGGAGTAGGAAAAAAAATGTGAATAAAGTGGAAAAAACTTTTATATGTCATTTTGTGGGGTGTTTGGAAACATTCCTTCCTTTGACCCACACTTTTGTGAGTTAAAGTCAATGGATTTCTATTGCACCCCTGTTGTCACTATGCCTAATGCTTTCCTATGGATGAGGCAGATACCTGGTTATTTAAGGAGTAGGGTAAATGGGCCAAGACAGCTTTCCCTATCCCCAATACACCAGGGAGCATTTGAGAATTCCACCTGACATGAGGACAGCACTGTGCTCTTAAACAATCTGCAGTTTGATCCGATTGTTCCCCAGTGGGGGAGGTAGGCCACAGCTCACTCAAGAGTCATTGATTGGATTAACAGCCTAATTCCCAACAGATGAATAGAATACTGATGTCTTGTCAGCCCAGATCACAAAAGGAAAACACAATCTGCTTCTACAGCTCAGAGGTTTAACCCTCTATTTACCCTGCAGCGACAATGCCAGTTTTTCCATACTGGAATGTCTTCAGAACTATTTGCCGATAAATAATCCAATGGCGGTTTTTATCACCATCTCTACACTTTCATTCTCTTTTAGAGTAGATTTTAAAACGTTTAGGAACAGGAAAGATGTTAACTTCAGTTTTTACTGTCCACATTAGTCCTGCCACATAAATTCTTTCCTGGGTTTCCTAAAGAAGTATTACATAAGCTGCTTTCTCAGGAGACCCAATAAAAAAGGACATAGCCTATGGGGAAGAAAGGTAGTAACATCCAGACATTCAAAGATAAAACTATTCAGAACGGTTTTTCTGGCATAAGCAACTGATTTTATTAAAGGGAACAAATGATTGTATTAAGGGGAATAGAGTCTCAATAAATGTTAGCTTTAGTTTATTACCTACTCCAGCTCTACCTCTCTGTCCTACTGTAATTGAATAACTTCTGTGTATGGCGGTACAACTAAGAGTCAAATAAAAAGGTCTTATTTCTGACACTGGGTTAGAAATAAGAACAAAAGACTTGAAGTCATCTATGAATCAGAATTCTATAATATATATTTCTTCTATGAGTAGCAAAACAGACAAAGATGCAGTATTTTGGGCAATTTTAATGACAGCTCATTTTGTATACATTTCTGCCTAGAGCCTGCCAATGTAGCAGGAAAGACTGATTTTGGTCAGTTGTGAGTAAAAACTGATGGTGGTGCCTGTTTACTGTGCTAAGCAAGTTACACGTGTTCTCTTAAGTAATCCACCCAACAACCTCATGAAGTATTAAGTTATCTCATTTCACAAATGAAGAAACTGAAGCTTAGTCAGGTTAAGTAACTTTGTTTGAGGTCACAGGATTTGTAAGGTGCAGAGCCAGAACTTAATTTAAGTCTCTGGCTCCAAAGCTTATGCTCTTAAACACTACTGGGATTTTAAGGATTTCTTTGTATAGCTTCATATTTATATGGAGATTTTTTAGTACCTAAGGTATTAAAGTTAAGATTCAGCCCTCTCTTAGAACCTGTTATTCTTCTTTTGGGAAAAATACTTCTATGTGTACAGATAATCTCTTTTGGCTTTTCTTTAGGACATTTTTAAAAAATGAATTTCATGATAGCCCTTAAAATTAACCACGTTAAAACCAGAAAACATTTTTTTGCCTATGGTTTTGGAGTTGCATCCTTTTTCTCTTATACTGTCTTTCATCAAGCGAATTTGATCGAATTCTCCTTCTCTATTGTATTTGTAAATAATTCTTTCTCTACAGTAATGGACCTTATCCAGCTCCTAACCTCCTAATCCACTAATTCCTACAAGAGCCTCTCTAATAATTTACCTGGTCTCCCATTGCTTTTGAAAGCATTGTCCTAAGCATGCCATTCTTAAAACTTGGAAGCATATTCTGGAGTTCCTGCTGTGGCGTAGTGGGTTAAGAATCCAATTTCAGTGGCTTGGGTTGCTGTGGAGGTGCAGGTTAGATCTCTGGCCCGGTGCAGTGGTTTAAGGATCTGGCGTTGCTGCAGCTCGGATTCAATCCCTGTCCCAGGGACTTCCATATGCTGACATAAAAAAAAAAAGGACAAAAAAACAAAACAAAACAAAACCCCAACAAACTTTGAAGCATATTCTATCTTTGAGTTAGTTAGATAAGAATTTCTAAGGATTTCTCTACCTTTTAATGGAACTTGGCATACTGTTATAGTTTTAAAACTTAACACTGTAAGAACCCCTGCTGTGGCTCAGCAGGTTAAGACTCCAACACAGTGTCTGTGAGGACGCAGGTTTGATCCCTGGCCTCGTTCAGGGGGTTAAGGGCCCTGCACTGCCACAAGCTGTATCATAGGTCACAGATGAGGCTGTGAACTAGTGTGACTGTGACTGTGACGTAGCCCTGTGCTACGGCTCCAGTTCAACCCCTAGCCTGGGAACTTCCATACACCACAGTGCAGCTATAAATAGGAAAAACAAACAAACAGACAGACAAAAAACTAAAAACACTGTGCATATAGGAAGTTTAGGTCAGTTCAAATATGGTGACATATTACATAAAAATATAGCTTGTTTATTAGGTATTTACCATACTACATTAAAATCAGATTCTTCATGGCAATATATGCTTCCATAATGCCTATCATATTAAAAGACACTTTTGAAAAATAAGTTACAGATAATGCATTTTTTTTGGAACGTGACAAAGAAAAAGCTCAACTAATAGCAATTAAAACCCATTTACAAAATATGTATACCATAAAAGACCTTTGTTACTAGCCTCTGTGCCTCCCACACAGATTGTGTGTGTGTGTGTGTGTGTGTGTATTCTTATTTATTATTTATTTAGCTATAGTTAATCTACATTTTTAAGACATGCTTTTAAGAAACTAAAAATTTATACTTACATATAATTTTACAGAACACTTTCATATATACTAGCTTATTAGAAACTGACATTTTGAAGTAACTAGGATAGGTATTAGTAGGTATTAGTAGCTCCATTTTATAAATAATAAACTCAACCTCAGCAGAGTTAAAATTACTGGCCCCTAGTGATATAAGAAGCCAAAGAACAGAATTATAGGACTTACTCTATTTGCAGAAATGACAGGTCGTGCAATTTCAATGTCTAATTCCCACTTCTAGAGTACGAGCAACAGTTATTGAATTTAGATAATAGATAATAAAACATTAGCTACTAATAGTTTGGTTAACCAAGATCCCCTTTCCATTTCCAAGTATGTTGAATGTTCTTTCAGTTAAGCATGAAAAAAAAAATTTCTGAGTAAGAAGAGAAAGGACAGTATCATTAACTAAAATTTTTAACTTTATACTAAAGTAATAAAATCTAAAACAAGCAATTAGCAGACACAAATGTCATGAACACATTCTAAATCAAGACTGGCTCTATTAGAGGTTGCCTAAAAGGTGGGAGATTTTCAGGAGGATGATCCGCAAAGACTTTCTTTCCTCAGTATCAGACAGAAGAGGCAGTGGAGTGCCTGAAGGAGTGGGAATGCTTCCTTGGCATGTTAAAGACAGAAGGACTTCCATGGTGGCCGGAAACGTGATGCTCCAATGCCACAAAGGATGGTTCATAAGCTTTTTTTTTTTTTTAATGATTTTTGTTCCTTCATACTGTGTGAACTCTTAAATTCAAAGGAAATTTTGACAGCTCTCAACATAAATTGCAGAGGTAGAAATGTTTGTTCTGGATGCCCTGGCCAGACATAAAGTTGGCTGACAATACTGTAAACCCTGGTGGGCATGTCTACCAAGTGAGCTTTAAAATATAATACCCTGAAAGGCCTATTGTTTTTAATATTACCCAGGGGTTTTCACATTCTACAATTTTAGATTCCTATCATGCAATACAAAGAGCATTTTAGCAGGTATTCTAAAGTAAGTCTTATTTAGTTATCCTTTCGAAAAATAGTAATGTTAACAAGATCAAGCAGAAATGGAAAATAAAACCAAACCAAAACCAAGTGAATAAAAACACCCAAAAAACCCCAAACAATTTTAATAGCAAGAAAAATCAAATCAATGGTGTATTCTTTGTGGTAACAGAGATATCCTTGTCTGACTGTGGAAATCAGGTTAAAGACAAGGGCTTGGACAGTTGTGTCCTGAAACAAGCAGACTGCAGGTTTTATAAATACATACAGAAATAATTAAAATATAAGGGGTTTAGAGGGATTAATCTCCTTTAAATAATCTCTGCCACAAAGCCTGTAAAGACACTGCTGGCACCAGGCCCACGTGAGACCAGCTGTCGGATATCAGAGCAGCAGAGAGATTAACTGCTCCCACTTCTGCACTGACCTCCTCTGTGCAGTCTTCTCTGGACTCCATCTTCAGTACTCACTGCACCACGGGGAAAGGTTAGCAGAATAGTATCTGCTGCCATGGGGGAGCATTATCATTTGACTTGATTACCTATCCTTAACTGAGAAGAAAAACCAAAACAAAACAAGAAAGTTGGTGTTTGAAGGGAATCATGAAATGCAGGCTCAGAGGACTCCAGGGAAATGAAAGAGGGCGCCAGAAAAGTGCTGATTACCTGATTCCATTCATTTAACTCATGGCAATTTTAAAGTCACCTTTAATTATTTTCAAACTGAGTTTTAAGTAATACAGATAATACCCTTACTCCCAAAGGAAGCACAGAGCAACTGATAACTCTTTAAAAACAGAATTATTTTGCTTCAAAGCTAGCCACAAATTCAACAAATATTTTTAAAAGGTGGCAATGAAAGGAACACAACAAGAATACTTATAATAAACAGTACTTTCAGTCAGATATCCCCCCCATATTTCTATTTTATGCTATTTCCAAGAATTAAAGGAAACCATTAAAAAATAGGGAAGCAAGGTTATGTAGAAGTTCTTTTAAAAACAGTGTTATGCAAATATATTTTATGATGTATTTGAGTGGAATTTACTTGGACAGAAGAAAGTAGAAGTATGAAACAGAAGAACATTATGAATCACTACAAACCATCTAGACATTGTAAGATCAGATAGACATGTATGTATTAGCATACATATTCCACCACCAGAGGAAGAGATTGGGTGCTGAACTGTCTTCTTTAAATAGGGTCTATCTGAGGTTTCTAGTCCCTGTCATTACAATTTTGCCTCTACGGATTTTTTTTGTTTTGCTTTTTAGGGCCGCAGTCACAGCATATGGAGTTCCCAGGCTAGGAGTTCCCGGCCTACACCACAGTCACACCAGATCCAAGCCACATCGGCGAACTACACCACAGTGCAGGGCAATGCCAGATCCTTAACCCACTTAGCGAGGGCAGGGATCGAACCCTCACCTCATGGTTCCGGTTCCCAGTCAGATTCATTTCTGCTGCACCACGACAGGAACTCCGCTTCTATGATTTTTTGAACACCAACAAATCTCTCTGCCCTAATTATTTTTGTCAGAAAGGTCATTTTTTAGGGGGCGATCCTACTTATTTCACAGGTACATTTTTAAGGACAGATGAATAAATAGCAGCTGTCTAAACTCTCCTGACTTGAGAGTTAAGGTAGGCTATTAAATCAATTCTAAATATTTCAAAGGAAATAGCATTGATAAAGCTACAGTGAAATATCCTAGATGACACAGTCACCATATTTGTTACACAAAAATGATTAAGCTTTAAGAGTCAATATCAAATATAATTTACTTTTTTAAAAAATGGTGCTTTGTGTTTTTATATAAAGAGCAGAAGTTCTTGTTAAGAAATTTTAAAATATTCATGTAAACAACAGCTGTGTTCTACTATTAGGCAAAGGGTCACAGAAAACTTTTCAATAACAGAGCACCCATACTTTTTTATCCTGCACTGTCTCTAAAATGTAAGTTGTCTTTGTTTTCCTGCACCCTGCCCCCTTCAGAATGGTTTTTAAAGACTGTCAAAGAGAAGGCTAAATGCCAAATATGAGAGTTCTTGCTCTGCCACAGTGGGTTAAAGGATCTGGCATTGCTGCATCTGCATCTCAGATTCAATCCCTGGCCCGGGAACTTCCATATGCTATGGGTTCGGCCATGGGGAAAAAAAAAGTCAAATATTGCCTGCCCACTCAGGGCTATATTGAAGTCCATCAACACATTTTTCACACATCAAGTGCTCTCAGATGTTAATGACTTTCAGACTATAGGATTTCAGATTTTGAACCACTGATCCAGAGGTAAGAATCTCTCTGCATAGATCACCCAGGCCAGTGGTTCTCCCAAGCGCTGGCTCCAGGCCAGTGGTTTCAGTTCTACCTGGGAACTTATTAAAAATGCAAATTAAGCTCCACCCTAGACCTATCAAACCAGAAACTCAAGGGGTTGAGCCCAGTAATTTGTTTTAGCAAGCCCACATGATTCTAATGCTAGCCAACATTTGAGAACCACTGCTCTAAGCTAGTATATTTTCTATAAATAAGCACCATCTTTTGGACAAGTAAGTTTCAATAGCAGTGAAAAAATTCGAAATTGTAAGATAATAATTTAATAATTTATCTTTTTCTTAATTTTTAAATTTAAACATACTGGGCAGGATTCCTTTTCGTCTTCCAGGGAAAGGCTGTCCATCGGAGAGACCATTATTGTCTGGTGCACTGTTTTTATTGTTCTATAACATAAACTGACATTTATTGGAGCTTCACATAAGATTTTTCCATCAACGGATGTGTTGGAAGAGCAATAAGCAAGTATGCTGTGTTGGGCAAATACCTACACATCAGGATAGTTTTCAAACCCATCAGGCAAAGGGGGTCAGTTGAGTTTTTTTTACTGCACAGGCTAATGCTTTAAGAGTGTCTTGATGGAATCAAGGAAATTGGATTGTCCCCCCATTTGCTGGGCTAAAACAAGCCTTTTTTATTTATCCCATTAGAGGAACACAAGAGAAACCTTTTAAATGTCACTAAAAATTTCCCTGCATGGCAAAACCCAGTCAAAAGGGTTTTAATTTTCTCTGAGAACTCTTTAAGTAATGCAGTATGTCAAGGTTTAATAAATTGTAGGTGGGGATAGTTTTCGTTATAGGCAACTTTTTAAAAAAAAAAACAGGTGCTTAGACATGCTTAGGCTTCTCTCTATTGAGGTCAGGGCACTACCTCAAGCAGTAGAGAACTCGACTTTGGTCCAAATAACAAACAAATGAACCATGATGTAAAATATTTGCAATAAATTTTCAGGACACTTATAAAAAAGAAAGTATTTTAAAATGCATTGAAAATGATGATAATACTTTCATAAACGATATTTTTGTATGGAGCTTCTTGAAAAATATGGCCTTGAACAAAGCCCAAGGAGAGCACAGAGATTAGGCATTAAACTGTTAATAGAAAGACGTACTGCAGAGCAAAGACAGACTCTGTGTATCCCCCATCTGTAACGGGGTAAAACCCATATTATACAACTTTCAAACTACTATAGAAATATGAATAAAAACAAGCTGATTTACATGCCATATGGGTTGTACACACAGCTCTAGAAAATTAATGAAGCGGTCTAAATCTACCCTTTATGGTCACATATTTGGTGTATTTGTTGAATAGATATAACCATTAAACATTGCGTGGGTTTGCTAATCCCCCCCCCCCCGGTAAATAAAATATTAAAAGTGCTTCCAACCACAAAACAAAATGTTACACAGGGAATCCCAGAATAAAGGACTTTTTAAAAAGTGTTATCTATATAAAGAAGCGTGGCTCCATTCAGAATCATCCCCTTCATAGAAGTATTCTTAACTATACTTAAATAAGCATCATATATATATACCTTACTCTGTTCCCTAGCTCCCCATACCAAAAAGAGAGAAACTATGCCAAAGAGAAAAGATACCTAGTATTTTGAAAATGTAATAATTAAATTATGTCATATTCCTCTTTTATTACCTGCTTCAAAAAATACTTCCAGCTCATATCAGGGCCAGATGGTGTGGGGTTCAACAACAAGATAGTTAAGCTTGCTGGATTCCCTTACAGAACTAACTGCTAATGTTTTGGGGCCCCCCTACAACCACAGCTGTTTCAGAGAGAGGCTTTAGTGAAGTAGCAACTGACAAAAGAAGGATGTGAAGCAGGCTGGGAAAAAGAAAGATTACCATTTTGCCATGTCTAATAACTATCTCTATAAATACTTTAATTATTAATTGAAATTTGTAGTAAATGCTAGTATCCTCTTTAATGGAAACTCCAGCTTTATTAAGTTCCTAACAACTCATTATTAGTTATTCTATTCTTTATATACAGGGAAAGGTAATTTTCCTTTTTTTAGCTGTTAGCAATAACAATTCAGAAGCTCTACATGAAATTGTTAGGCTTTGAAAGTTGAGTCGCTGAAAGTCTCCCAAGGATGTCAACACTGGTAAAAGAACAATTATAAAAAGACAAATCAACAAGCAGTCAAAGGGAGCAGAAGCTGAAAATGGGAGGAAGGGAGTATATTAAGAAATCTATAATGAATACTTAGCCATTAAAAGACTGTGCCCCTGGCTTAACTTTACTGTTATTTTTCACAGGAGGACCTTTGCTAATCTCAAATCCTAACGTTCAGGTGAATAGAAAAGTTGAGAAAATTTAGTGTTCTCTTGCTGGAATGCAGGAATTCTTATTCTTAATTCTTAGATTCCTAGGACATCCATGGAAGGGCTTCAGCAAGTGTATGAACCTATTAAGATTGCTTTCAAAAATTCTACATGCATATCCTTTCTCTCTGGTGTTCATATCTTTCCTCATATTCTCCTAAAAAGGTTTAAAGACCATTGTTGTGGGGTAGCAATAGGTTAAAAAGATTGGCCATGAACTGGTAGTTGCTGAAACTGGATGATGAGTATGTAGAAGTTCATTAAGACTATTTTCCCTAATTTTGCATATAGTTGAAGTTGTAATTAAAAGATTATTTAAAAAAACTGCTGTAAAAGGAACTCATTGCAAACAAATCATTTCTTGATAAAAAATCAGGGCTGTGGTGAATCTAAGCAAACTGCTAATGTAAGTCTAAGTGACAACTGAATCTTTCCTTACATCATAAGGTAAGTCAAACGAAGGCAAGGGATTTGGAATTTCAGAAAACATGTGCGGAAATCTTTCATGGCAAAACTTTGAATGAGGCAAGTTACTTTACTTTTAAATTGATTATTCTGTTTCACAAAATGTCAAAATTTGACATAAAATTATGAAAGAAGAAGAGAAAAAAGACTGGTAAAAAAGCAAAGACTGCAAAGACAAAGGAGGTGGTTACTGGGTGCTTGAAGGGGAGGGGAGAAAAGTGAAAGGAATAAAGTGGTGGATCTAATCAAATCACTTTTAAAAGCTGCAGCCTCTCAGAGTTAACCTTGCCAATCAGAGTAAGCAGGATCAGAAGCATGTTTGTGCACATTAAACTTTGCCTGTGTCCTTGAACCTGTGGTGCACTTCTCTCAAGCTGCCTGGGAAGGCTTCGTAATGCTTACCCTTACAGAACCTTGAATTCCATTAGAAAGCTCCACAGGAAGGAGAAACCCTCAAGTGGCAGCTTGAACCATAGAGACAGCTCATACCCTTTACAGATATTAGAAGTGAGCTCATGGGATTAAGCCTGAAAGTCCTAGAAAATTAAAAAGTACGAACACACTGACAAATGCCATCATACCAACAAGATATCTTTAAGTCGTCTTTTCCTTTTAAGGGATGGTAAAAACAACAATACAATAAAGACTGGTTATTAGGTCTACAATGAAATTCTAAAACTGGTCTGGCTAAAATCTAGTATTATAATGATATGTACATCTTATCATGCTTTGCTATAAAATAATTCACCCATTCGATGGCTAGCACATCTTAACATATACTTTTTTTTTCTCTTTTTTTAGGGTCCCACCCACAGTATATGGAAGTTCCCAGGCTAGGGGTCCAATTGGAGCTACAGCTGCCAGCCTACACCACAGCCACAGCAATGTGCGATCCAAGCCACACACCACAGCTCACAGCACTGCTGGATCCTTAACCCACTGAGCAGGTCCAGGGATCACACCTGCATCCTGATGGATACTAGTCAGATTAGTTTCTGCTGTGCCACAACAGGAACTCCCCAGACTATACTTTTAAATAAAAGGAATAGGAAGGTAGATACCTTGACTTTCATAATTACTATAGTTCTACTCTGTTCTATACTAATGGGAAAATATACAACGCAGAGTTTTAATACTTCGTATAGGCAGACTCAGACTCAACATGTAGGACAAATTTCTAATAACCAGAACTTTCTAAAGTGGAATAGGCTACTTTGATGTTAACAGAAATGTTCAGATAGGCTATCTGGCTTAACCATCTTTTGGAAATTTTGCAGAGAGAATTCTTGCATTAGGTGGAAAATTGAACCAGATGATCTTTAAATTCATCTCTACCTGTTAAGATTTTACAATGATGCTCTATTAGGTCACACAGTTAATGGCAGAACAGAAACTAGAATCTAGGTAATCTGACTCCAAACCTAGTCTTTCTAAACACAAGGTTGCAACCCCCTCACGTGTCCTCAGGTAGTAAATATGAGATGAACTGGGTCAGAGGAGCAGAAGTGGGGTGATGGGAACTGGAGACCTCTAGCCTGTCAACAACAGAGGGCAGTACCTGTTCAGTAACTTACAGTTGCCCTAAGGGAATTTCAACCAGGCTGACCATATTTTGAGATTTTTCAAGAGAATTCTAACAGCTATAGCTCTATGTGAAATTCACTGGCAGTTAATTACAGATCAACTGTGTTGTAACACTATAGGGGCCAAACAAAAAGAGAACTTTGGGCTGCATGTGACCCATGACAGTTTTAACCATGAGACCTTTTCAAATACCCATCTCCAAACTATGATTTTTTTTTAAAATCCGTCTCTAGATTCTCAAATTTATCAATATTATTTTTGAAATAAAAAATTCTAGATTTTAGGCTTTATGCTAACTGGAGTCTGCTATGTATATAACAGTATTTTGTTCTGGTTTTGATTATATTCCTGTTATTTCAGTGGCAACATTACATTGACTTCTGCAAGATCAACTCTACATCGCAGTGTCATTGTTCACCTACAGTCCACGGTAACTGTCAAATTTTCTATAGATAATATTGTGCATAATTTCTATACATGTATATGACCCATAAATACTCTATAGCACTAATTTTTATTTAAAAAATCACCTTTTCTTTGAAGTCATTTTTTTCTCTTTAAAGAGTCATTTTTTCCCCTTGAATTATCTTACTCCCAACTTTTAGGCATTATAAGCTACTCTTTGAGTGTATTAGTTTGATCACCAAAAAAGCAAGCTTAACCATTTCCAGACCTTATTTTGTTAGTTTGTATAACTCCTTCATCTTAAATTCATCCTCACAATGTGACATTTAGAAGAACATTCAGACTGAGCAGCACTAAATACAATGCTTTTATACCATGCATACATTTAAATAATAAATTTCAGAAATCATCAATAAGCTATTTCAATATTCAGAATCATTCAATAAGCTACTATTTCAATATTCAAACAAGTTAGTTCTTTTAAAGGAGATGAAGGATCCACTTCTAGAGCTCAATGAAGAAATGCATGACTTTCTAAAAAGTTACAGAATTATAGAATGAATCCAGTTCTGAGTGCACAGTCAACTAAAGTGTGCAAAATGTTAAGATTCAGCTGTAGGTAGTAACTGAGATGTTCAGAAACCTTTATGATAAAGTGGATTGCTTGAGAATAAAAACCAGATCTTTTGTTTTCAAGCTTATGATAGCATAAGATGTCAACAATTTCTGGTTTACAGCACCAGCAAGAGAGAATATAGCCAGGGGACCATTAAGAAGGAGCAATTTACTGGACCAGGTCATAACACTTTCACAGTGTCCTATAATTCAGTTAGATGTACAAGTAAGATGACACTGGGTATTCTCTGAACTCAAAGTAATTTGAACTTGATTCACACTGTACTATATAAGCCAGCTGCTCATTCTAAGAAACTCAGCAAAAGAAGTGACTATTCAATATAAAACGTGACAGAAAGAAAAACGTTAAAGAAAATTGTGAGAATAGAAACATGACTTAAAAGTCACATTGAAGGGGAAATCTTGGTCAACAAAATGATGTCTACATAAAAAAAATTCATTATAAATAAAATATTAACGACACGAACAACTTACTATTATAATCCTCATAAAATGCATCAGATGGCTGTGAATTCTAAAAGCACTGAGTCAGTGTGATAAGAGTGTGATAGCATCATAATGCAAGAAAAACACATGAATGAATCTGCAGTCAAAATACTCTAGTGTGAACTCTGGTTATCCTCCTTACTGCTTTGTACCCTCAAGCAACAACTTCTCTAAGCTTTCAGTTTAGTGAGATGAGGATGTCGTCATAGAGGACTCCTATAAGGATAAAGTGAGCTAACATATATAAACATATTTTATAGAATTTAAAAAAATACTGGTTTATTCATCCTCATTCACAATTTTCAGGCTTCTTTTGCAGTGACATTTGTCTTTCTGTTAACCTGTACACCTTTGCCTACATTTTCTGGAAATGTAGAGATTTCTTTTCATAAGGGGATGAATATATATATATATGAATTTTTTTTTTTTTTTTTGCTTTTTAGGGCTGCACCCATGGTATACGGAAGTTCCTGGGTTAGAGATCGAATCAGAACTGCAACTGCCAGCCTATACCACAGCCACAGCAACACTGGATCCTTAACCCACTGAGCAAGAACAGAGATCAAACCCACGTCCTCATGGATAACAGTCAGGTTCGTTTCTGTTTAGCCACAACGGGAACTCATTTTTTTTCTTAGTAAGAAAATATTCACAAAACATCTCCAAAGCCCCTGGGACTGAAATATTTAATACAAAAGCCTTGGTACCCAGTGAGGACTGACTAGACTTAGTCTCGAACTTTATAATAAAACCCATTATAGAAGAACTCTTTTTAAAAACAAAAGCTTATCCAGAGGCTTAATCTTAAAACAGGTAAAACTTGACACGGGGATGGAAATTTCTAGGTTCCTCTGGGGAGATTCACAGAGCGCTCTGAAAATCACCGAGCTAGAAGAGAGGCCTCCTCTCACATTTGTGTGCCCAGGGCAAGAATACAAGTAGAGATCTCCAGAACCCCTTCTTCAACCACTCCTGGCTCCATCCTGTATCACGAAGGGCCTCAGACATGAGTATAGACACAGATTCCATGTCCAAGATCAATCCATTCCTCCACCTTCCATTCACTTGCCCCTTGGCCACCCTTCAGGCCTGGGGGCACACATGCTGGTGGCAACATCTGCCCTTGGGTTGAATCCTGGAAGTAAACTGGGCCATTTGGACTGGTCTCTGTGTAAGCCCATTGAATCCATGGTGGAAGATGTGATTTAAAAGTACAACGTGGATTTAAATTTTGACTTTTGGGAAGGGGAAAATAAAAGAGAGCGAGAGAGAGACAATTATCTTACACCTTAGCTCTTTCTTCTTACTACTCTAGTCATAAATATGTTCTACCACAGTTTTAAGAGATTGTCTATATTTCTTTTGATCTATTCACAGTCTCTAAAAGGTCGATTAAAATAAATTGCACTGATAAAAAATAACTGTCTGAAAAAGATAAGTAACAGCTACATGAAACAAAACCAGTCCACTGCCAAGATATTTGTCCAGAGCAATAAATAACTTCAACATAGGCATTGTAGTTTCACAACGCATAACCTACACTTAAGAGTCCATCTAACCTGGAGTTCTGGTTGGAGCTCAGTGCTGACGAACACTACTAGTATCCAAAAGGATGAGGGTTCCATCCCCAGCCTCGCTCAGTGGGTTAAAGATCTGGTGTTGCCGTGAGATGTGGAGTAGGTCACAGATGCAGCTTGGATCCCACGTTGCTGTGGCTGTGGTGTAGGCAGGCAGCTGTAGCTCTGATTGAACCCCTAGCCTGGGAACCTCCATATGCCATGGGTGCAGCCCTAAAAAGCAAAAAGAGTACATCTAACTTTTATTTAGAACGAAGTCTAGCATATACTGCTCAAGAATGTCTGATTACGTGCTACAGCATATTTGCTTACGCCTGCCACAATCAAACAGTTCTCAGAGAACTAAGCATAGTGACCAGATCTGTCAAGAACATCATGAAGTATACAAATAATCTTGTTTAAAAAAAAAAACAAGTCTTCCTAATTTCTTTTATTCTTTCATTAAATTCTAAAAGGTATTTCTTCAAGGCATAATTATTATTTCTATTCTAAATACTTATCTCTCTACCCCCGTTTTATCAGGATTTAGGCTCTTCTTCACTCCCAACTCTCTAATCTCATCTCCTGCTACTATCTAAATAATTTTCAATGCCGAAGCCTCTCAACCTCTTTACTTCCAGCCATGGTGACCTCCTTGTTCATCCTCAAACATACCAACCCTGTTCTGGTTTCAGAGCCTTTAGCATGTCTGTTCCTTCTGCCTGGAAAAAAACACTGTTCCTCCTAATTCCACAAGATGATCCTCTGACTTCTTCAGTTTCTGCCCCCACGTCACCTCCTGACTGACTCTATAGGAAACAGCACTTCCTTCCTCCCCTCACTCTCTATCCCTTTGCTTACTTTAGGTGTCATGGTTTTTATCACCTGCTGGTACAATATGCATTTATTGTCTTATTTTCCATCCCAGCAATACAGGCACTTTATTTTGTTCCTTCCTTTTGGTGCACCATCCAGACGCACCTAGAATGGCACCCAGAAGATGGTAGCACTCAATCAATTCTTGTTTAATAAACATGTGAGTGAATGTGTGCGACGCGGATACTATGAGTAGTAATCTTAACTGAGTCCTAAATATTATATTTTTGTTTATATCAAACATATACCAAGTGACAAGTATTATGTTAGGAGCTGAGAACTGGAAAATATCAAAGTTCCTACTCTTAAGGAGCCTATGGTCTTATAAGTGGAGATAATTATAATAAGTGATATAGTCTATGACAGATGTAAAAAAAGTATATTATAGGAATGCAAAAGAGAATGGTTTAAAGGGAGGTTGTGGTTGGAGGAAAAGGAGGGGACTAGGTCAGGGTCTTCCCAAAAGAGGTGATGCTTTAATGAAGAAAAAATAGGGAAAGGGATTTTGTGTATGTACACGTACACACACACACGTATGTACTTCTGGCTGGGGGAGTATTTGGCTACAAAGGAACAATAATTTTTTGCAATATTTTATAATATTTACTGAATGTGTTTACGTCAAATGTTATCCAAGAGACCACTAGGAATACTAAAGAAAGAGAAGACATGATCCCTATACTCAGAGAATTCACAACCAACCAGAGAGACAACACAAGGTGGACTTACGTAAGGTAAACACAATGAATACAATAACGCTAGCTCAATAAATCTGCTGGAAAATATTCTATTCGTATATTGTAGTTTCCTCCAGAACTTCAGTTCCTCTTCAATATCACCTTCTTAGGTTAGGAATTTTTCTAACATGCTTTTCTGAACTCAGGATGCATAGTCTCTGACTACATCTGGCTTCAAAATGACTTATTACAAGTCTAAACATGTGTTCCTCCATTTGCCATCAGAGAGGAACTGTTTTATTATTATTTTGGTGCGTACATGTACTTAGGGTGATTTCCAAAATGAATAAAGGGCACAAATGAATAAAGGGTCATTTGCTAGAAACAGGCTAGAAAATGACCTCACGTTGCACTGCCTTATTTGTTCTGCTTAAAAATATATCTCTAAGCCCAGAAATAAATCCAGATGCCTAGGGTCAATTGATCTTTGACAAAGGAGGCAAGAACATAAAATGGGAAAAAGACAGTCTGTTCAGTAAGCATTGCTGGGAAACTTGGACAGCTGCATGCAAATCAATGAAACTAGAACACACACTCACACCATGCACAAAAATAAGCTCTTAAATGGCTTAAAGACTTAAATATAAGACAAGACACCATTAAACTCCTGGAAGAAAACATTAGTAAAACATTCTCTGACATCAACCTTACAAATGTTTTCTCAGGTCAGTCTCCCAAAGCAACAGAAATAAAAACAAAGATAAACCAATGGGACCTAATCAAGCTGACAAGCTTTTTTCACAGCAAAGGAAACCCAAAAGAAAACAAAAAGACAACTTGCAGAATGGGAGAAAATAGTGTCAAATGATGCAACTGACAAGGGCTTAATCTCAAAAATATATAAACAACTTATATAACTCAACAGCAAAAGGCCAACAACCCAATTGAAAAATGGGCAAAGGACCTAAACAGACAGTTCTCCAAAGAAGAGATGCAGATGGCCAACAAGCACATGAAAAAATGCTCAATATCACTGATGATTAGAGAAATGCAAATAAAAACTACCATAAGATACTACCTCACACCTGTCAGAATGGCCATCATTAGTAAGTCCACAAACAACAACTGCTGGAAGGGGTGTGGAGAAAAAGGAACCCTCCTGTACTGCTGGTGGGAATGTAAGCTGGCACAACCACTATGGAAAACAGTATGGAGGTACCTTAGAAAACTATACATAGAACTATCATATGACCCAGCAATCCCACTTTTGTGCATATATCCAGACAAAACTTTCCCTGAAAAAGACATTTGCACACACATGTTCATTGCAGCACTATTCACAATAGCCAAGACATGGAAACAACTCAAATGTCCATCGACAGATGATTGGATTAGGAAGATGTGGTATAGATACACGATGGGATACTACTCAGCCATAGAAAAGAATAAAATAATGCCATTTGCAGCAACATGGATGGAATTAGAGACCCTCATACTGAGTGAAGTAAGTCAGAAGGAGAAAGACACATACCGTATGATATCACTAATAACTGGAATCTAATATACGGCACAAATGAACCTTTCTACAGAAAAGAAAATCATGGACTTGCAGAACAGACTTGTGGTTGCCAAGAGGGTGGCAGGGGGGAAGTGGGATGGTCTGGGAGTCTTGGGTTAACTGTCGTAGACTATTGCCTTTGGGATGGAAAAGCAAGGAGATCTTGCTGTATAGCACCAGGAACTATGTCTAATCACTTGTGATGAATCCATATATGTATGTGTAACCAGGTCATCACGCGATGTAGTTGGAAAATTGACAGAAATCTGTAAACTAGCTATAATGGAAAAGTAAAGAAAAAAATCTTCTCTAAAAAGCCTAATGTTCTCATTTTGATAAACTAAAGTTTTACTAATCAGAGATTATTTGTTATTGGTAAATTTGGATTTGAATCTTCACATGGCTGCAAATGTATGACTTTGGATTATCATATGGAAAAATTCATTTTCATTTTTATTCATTTATAAAAATTCATTTATAATAAATTCATTTTCCATTTATTATAAGGAAAAAGACCAAATAGGCAGACATATCTTACACAACTATTTGAAAAAAAACAAGTGCTCAGCCAATAAGATTGTCTGAATTTCCATCCCTCCTTTAAAGATTCAAGTGTATCTGGGAATTCTAACCAGTTTTCATGATTCATCAAAGGAATGAATTAGTTTAATCCGACTGTTTTTATCCTAACTCCTATTGATGCTAGGGAGCACTGAAGGACTGGTAGATGAAGAATTATAAACCTGGCACTAGAGACTTAGGCAGAGATGTTTATTTTTTTCTTTTTAGGGCCACACTTGCGGTATATGTATGTTTCCAGGCTAGGGGTCAAATTGGAGCTGCGGCAGCAGGTCTATGCCACAGCCACAGCAATGGTGGATCTGAGCCACATCTGTGACAGATGCTGCAGCTTGCAACAACACCGGATCCTTAACCCACTGAGTGAGCCCAGGGATCGAACCTGCACCCTCATGGAAACTATGTTAGGTTCTTAACCCTCCAAGCCACAATGAGAACTCCAGGCATAGATGTTTATAATTTTGAAATTATCATCCTAGTGCCGCCTATCCCTGACTTACCTACCTAGTAATCATAATTTCTAGAGTTGAAGTTTATTTTTAAACAGATCTATAGTTGATTGTGGTGATCCAGGTTTGGGAACCTCTGGGAAATACAAAGTGAGCTCACCTACTTCATAAAGTAGAGAACGGGGCTTTGAGAGACCAAGAAGAGTGGAGAATTGATTCACAGATAAGAAACCATGAAATTTTTGATCACGGAGTCATTTAGATACTAAGGTAACACTTAGAGAATGACATTTAAGAAAGACTAAGCTGTTATAATTACGTAGGATTAAAAAAGTCATGATAATAAGTTGTGACAATAATATACACATGAAGGAAGGTATGATAATTTGGACCAGAGAAGTGTCAACTGAAATGGAATATATACTACAAAGCTCTCCATACCTTATAAGACCAACAAGTGCAGATATTAAGAGTTCCTTTCCCAAGTCAGTGGTTGAGCCTGAACGGTAATAATGTTATTGAACAATGAATGAAATGCCAATGTTCTGTACTAATTAATTATTATTTTTATTGTTAAATAATAATATAATGCCGAAAAGAAAGGCCCAGCTTTTGATAGCTAAGAAGAAATTAAAAGTTTGGACAGAATGGGACAGAGGGAAACCTCTTCTGATAACACACTAACCTAATGGTTTTACAGGATATTGTTCTTTGTTATTACTTTTTATGATGAAAAAAGTATATTGATGAATTTCTTATATCTAATAATTGTTAACACCTTGCCATATTTTTTTTGTTGAAAAGTTTTAGACATCATGTCCCAAATAATAACTGTGCCCCTAATAACAAAACACCTACACAACCACAATACCATTATCACACTTAAAATAACACTAACTCCTTAATGTGACATAGTTCTTTTAACTTTTACAGTTGTATACAAATTAAGACAGCACAGGGTTGTGTTATGTTCTTCGCCCAAAGCAATTCTATTATGTTCTTTTTGAATTATTAATGGGAAAGTTAGCTCTAAAGACTAATCAACTAGGAGTTCCTGTTGGGGCTCAGCGGAAATGAACCTGACTAGTATCCATGAGGATGCAGGTTCAATCTCTGGCCCCACTCAGTGGGTTAAGGATCTGGTGTTGCCATGAGCTGCAGTGTAGGTCACAGATGCTGCTTGGATCCACACTGCTGTGGCGTAGGCCAGCAGCTGTAGCTCCGTTTTGGCCCTTAGCCTGGGAACTTCCATATGCCATGAGTGCAGCCCTAAAAAGAAAAAAAAAAAGGAAAAAAAAGAAAAAAAAAATCAACTATCAACTAATCAACTTTGCAAATCATTTGGATTTTACCTGCAATGTGATAGAAATTCCTCTATTTAAAAAAAATATCATTAGAGAATGTACATTTGATAACAACAAATAGAAGCCACTTAAGAGTTACATACACAGTGCGTCTATAAGACTTTCAAGAGTTCTTGAGAGTATTACTTACTTCTTAGTGTCATGGGTATGGACTGAACATCAGCAAGAACCATGACATGCCTAAGACTTTGCCCTTAACAGAACCAAGAACTCTGGCCACTGTCAGATAATCTGTCACTATAAGCTACTTGTATCCAAGCCAGATATTTATTGCTATTGATCTGCCTGGTCCTAGCAAAAGACTTTTGTTCTCCCAGACCGGGACTTTGACCTCAATTAAGTTATGAATTTCAATCCGATAGACTGCTCCACTTACCCTACTGCTCTCCCTGACTGGATTAATTAGAATTAGCTAGGCCGAGAGTCACCCCAAGCTCCTCATGGATCATGTTATTTTAATAATAAATAAAGGAATAGCAGCAATGTACAAGAAGTATTTTTGAAAGATTGCTCATCTAAGAACATCATTCAGAACCTGCCAATATCAATTTTTCTGACTTTGATTACCTCACTTTTTATTTCTTTTCATCCACTGGATTTCCCCTTTTATTTCAGCTTTCTAAACATATCTTTGCACAGAGAAATAAAAGTACTTGCATTTTAGCACTTTACTGCTATTTTAGAGTTTCATTAGAGAGTAAACTCATCAAAGCACTTGTTTTAAAAAAATGTAACTTCAAACATTTAATAATCTCAGAACATCAAGAAAAAACAGGGTTCCTATGTGGCTCAGTAGGGTGAGGATCCAGTGTTGTCCCTGCTGTGGTAGGGATCTGATCCCTGGCCTGGATGCATGCTCCACCAAAAAAAAAAAGAAAAAAAAAGGAAAACATACCATTGAAAAATAGTCTTTCTCTATTGCTGGTTAATGACTTAAAAGCAGACAAATCAGAATGTCACCAAGGAGGTAATTGCCAAGTTTGCAAAAAATAAGAATGTACACATATATTTATTTTTAATCCATATCCCACTGGGACAGATTACATACTGGCCAATGATAATTCTAAATCATGACTAGCAATAATAATCAGTGGGATCAGGATTTGCTAATATATTGTTCTAACTTTATGACTTATCCCTAAATATCAAGAACTACTTTAAAATATAAAAAATATTATATGTTTGTATTCTGGGATGTAGAATTTAGTATTTCATACTGAAATTGTAAGATTTTTAGAAAGTACAGAGAAAATCCTAAAAACCACATACATCATCAACTGATGTTTTGACACATAAAAGCCTTTTTATTTTTTTTTTCCAATTTTTAGGGCCACACCTGCAACATATGGACATTCCTAGGCTAGGGGTCAAATCAGAGCTGCAGCTGCTTGCCTAAACCACAGCCACAGTGGATCTGAGCCACATCTGCAACCTATACCACAGCTCATAGCAATGTTGGATCCTTAACCCACTGAGCAGAGCCAGAAACAGAACCAGCGTCCCTCATGGACACCAGTCAGGTTTGTTACTGCTGACCCACAATAGGAACTCCCCTTTTTACTTCGTTGATTATTGAAATTTTGAGTTTTCATTGGCTCTAGGGTACATAAAGAAAAGATTTAATTAGAATGCCTAAGTGTAATAGTAATTTCAACATTATAAAGCAATGCAAAATTAAAGTACAAACTGCTCTCTAAATGCCAAGAATTCCTTGTATATTTAAAAGACACATTCTGAGTATAAAAGGTTATACATTATAAATTAGTGATTTATCAAGCCTTTAAATGAAAATATTCTCACCAATCTTTCAGAAAAAATAAATGAAAAATAAAACACCTGAATGAAAATGAATTCTGTAATGAAAAATAAAACAACTACACTTTTCAAAAGCACATCTACTGGATCTAACCTCCATGTCCCTTTCCCCACTATCACATACACATTCACTTGGCTTCTGTAGATTACATAAAACTTCACTTGTTTTAGAGAAGTTGTACATTTTCCCATGGAAAAGTTCTAAGCTCAAGTACTTGTAAACATTTCTTCCTCAGCACCCAAAACATATTAGTAATCTAGGAAGAAAGTAAAACTGTATGAGAACTGAATTCTTTACAATGTTTGAGAATCGAGGATTAAAGAAATAATTTGAAGACAAGAGATACTTTCATAATTATCTATAGGATCAGATGATCAGCAGGAAAAGATCAGGTGACAAGGTGTATTGTATTTTGGCAAAGAGCGTCTGTTTTCACACCTGACTTTCATTAAGTTGCAGCATATTCTTAAGTGGAATTAAAGCTATTTTCTAGCAAATCATACAGGTGATTTAACACATTAGCCCAGACTTTTCAAATGACCCCTTAATTAGGGTCACGACAACAATATGTCAGGGAAAACAGGAACATTTAACATTTTTACGCCTTCACTTACAGTTGAAATATTTGAAATGTAGATAATCACTTAAAGTCCTGTGAATGGTATGGGAACCATATTAAAGTAAATAAATTAGAGATCTAAAAGTCTCAAAAATTATTGAACAGCTTACAGCAACAAAAGAAAAATATTTAAGAATAAATTTAACAAGAAATGTGCAAAACCTATATGAGGAAAATACATAGGCACTTATTGTTGCATATGACCCTCAGGATAGATTCCTATGAGTGGAAATACTGAAGTCAAAAGATAAGTGCATATGTGGTACTTTTACTACTATGAAGCCTCTTTATTAAATATTGTTGTAGTGGTACTTTTAGAAACACAGACAAGTTTAATACACTAGAAAAATCTAGAATTATATCCAAATACATACAGAAATTCAGTATATGACAAAGCTGGTATATCAGATCATTGGGCGCTGATGGGCTCTAATTCATGACCATTTTCATTTATCCTCTTCTAATTTACATGAAAGATAGCATGTTATAGATTTTTCTTTTGCACTTCCTTTCTTTCATTTAACAGTAGGTCCTGAGAGTTACTCTGTATCATTTCATAGATATATTTCTCCTTTTTCACAGCTGTATAGTACTCCTTGTGGGGTGTGCTAATAATTTATTCAGCCACTCTCCTATGTATGAGCATTTAGGCCATTTCCAGTATATTGCAGTTACAGTGCTATAAATAACTAATAAATGAAAATGGTGTATTAGTGCCCATTAGTGCAAATGAGATATGGAAAGGACAAGCCAGAAACAAAAAAGACTGGTTACCTATAAGGGACTGGAAAAGAAAGTAGTGTAAAGAAGCAAGGGTGATGGAACTGGGGTAGGAAGGATGAGAAGGAGGTGATAATTCTCTGTATATATTTTTATATACACCTGTGACTCTTAGAATCATAGTAATCTTTGGGATAACCCCAAAATAAAAAATTAAAACTAGTATGCAGGGCAAATCTAAAATGGTATAAAAACACTGACAAATGAACCTGACCTGTGAAGGGGGGAGAGAAGAAAACTAAAGTAACTTTAGAAAAGTATCTTGACTGGCTACTGTAAGGCTAATGGCAAAATGAACTATACATAAATGTTTAGTTAGTCTGGTTAGTAAATGTGTTCTACAGACGTACAGGTTAGCAATTCTGAAACTACTTTATGCGTACACTAGAGTTGAACAAAATAAACAGGATGAGTTTGTTGTTGTTAGATAAAGGCTACAAAAAAGAAAAGGGTAAACTAAACCCTGTAATGTTGGATTATAATTGAAGGTATCCATATAAATACATGCTATTTAATTATATATGGATTGATCAAGAAATAGTATACACACACACCACACACACACACATACATGGATTAGGATATATAAATATATTTCCTGTATCTGTATGTATTTCCTAGCTCTATCTGCTGAGACAATGAAGAAGCAGTGATTTTCGGATAGTAATGAGCATATCCCAGGTCCAGATCTTGGTTTCAAAACACTATGTTCAATAGAAAGACCAGAGATCCTTACAGAAATGGTTGATTTGGGGCTGGGGTAGGGAAAATACAAGATGAGCCTGGAGTCAGGGAAAGGGTCAGTTCCTTTTTAGAGAAGATTTCCAGTTAATAAAGGCACAAGGAAAGAAGAAGAAAAAATCATCATTAGGCAAACACCACAATAAAAATTGTTGCAGACGAGATCTACTGATGGATATTAAAATTAGTTTGAGGTAAAACAACATCCCCATAGTCTCCAACTATCTCCCCTATATTTATTAACTACAAAGGAAATAAAGAAACTTTGCAGTACAGTGACCAGACAGAAGCTTCCTTAACAAAGTGATCACAGTTAACATAAGAGTAATAAGATAGATTAAGAACTCCTTAATGTACTGAGAGGGGCATATCACTTTTGTGATAATGTACAACGTAAATCCAATTAAGAGAAAACATTAGGTAAATCCAAATCCAAAATAGCTGATCTATTCGCTTTAAAAGTGTCAGGATCATGAAAGACATGGAAAGAGTGAAGAACTGTTACAGACTGGAGGATGCTAAGAAGAAATAATTACTTCCGAATTGGATAGGATCTTTAGAACAGAAAAGTATCAATATTAGCAGAAAAATTGTCGAAATTCAAGTAGTGTAAATAATAGCATTATACCAATGTTAATTTCCTGATTTTGACAACTGTATTATGGATATGTAAGAAGTTAATATTATGGAAATCTTGTTGAGGGGAATATAGGAAATCTACACTGTTTTTACAACTTCTAAGCTGTACAGGTTAAAATTATTTAAAAATCTAGATAAACTGTTAATGTTAGTGTTGGGAAAGGCAGTCACATTTGAGTAGTCTTTAGACCGCCACTCAGCTGCATAAGGATGGGCCTTACCTAGAGATAAAGGGCTCATCACAGGGCTCTTATCACCTCCTGAAGGAGTATCTTTCCTTTTCTCAGTCTCAGTAAGTACTCTTTGGTCTCTAAGTGTGTATGTCATATGGCACCTGGCCAACCCATTACTATATCTGTTCTTCTTGGGCAGTGGATGGGGTTCCTTCCACTGCAGCTAGAAAGAGGGGTGCACAGGCAAACTGTCTTGCATTGGAAACCTGGAGAGATCTGCTGACCATGTGGACCCACGCCCACTATTGAAGCTGATACTGCTCTTTTTTCTATGTCAGTAAAATGTTGTTCCATCCAGTGCTTGACTGTGCTGTGTCTTTCTTGGTGACTCTGATACCAAGCAACAGTGGACTGAAGGTGGCATAGTGATGACTTCTGCTTCCTCCACGTAGTTGGAGTCCTTCCCTGGGATCAGTAATCAGTACGTGGTACTCTGCGCCTGGGACTGATGACCAGTGCACAGTACTCTAGTCAACAGGTGATTTAAAATCGAAAGTGACCTTTCTTTGAAGAGGTCTTTTATATGCAAATGTACACAATTCTGGAATAATGGTCATTATTCTAATGATGAATATTTGCTTTACTTATATCAGATGTATTCCTCACTTCTATTTTTGTGTCTCTCTCCATATATAATAACTTTGTTTCAACATGCAATTATAGTCTTCTTTCTGAAAATATTTTAGATGTCAATTAAAGCCAACATCATGATGAATTTAAGTCAACTGAAGAAACAGTATTAACTGAAAAGTAACTTCACTCATGCACAGGTAACGACAAATACATTACTTGATTAGGGGTAACTATAGGACATCTTTCAATTTCAAGGTACTAAAATGTAAAAAAAAAATCATCTTAGAATTTTTTTAGGATGACATAATTAGTTTAATGTTATCCCACTAAGAATACGGTGGCCTCAAGGTATCTGTCTCTATAGTAATCCTGAAGCTCTTAGGATTTATAACTTCTCTCTGTATGTCAACTACATATATATTTGTAAATGGATTTATACATGTCTAAATAATTTGAAAAAGTAAATAATGTGAATATCTTTGATTAGTTTACAAAAGAGGTATACACCTAAGCCATTTACCACTATATATTCTACTTTTTCTTAAACTTCTAACCTTTGCAGTCTAATTTAAATATTTGCTTTAATGCTGCATTTTCAGTAATAGCATTTATGCATATGTTAAAGACAAGATAGTCAAAAGGAGAAGGCAAAACTTTTCTATTTCCTAGGGAGGATTCTTTTAACAGACAGACAAAAAGGGAGGATCAATACATGTCTTCTAAAATTAGAAAATGAAGGGAGTTTCCTTCATGGCTCTGCAGTAACAAACCCGACTAGAATCCATGAGGATGTGGGTTTGATCCCTGGGCTCACTCAGTGGGTTAAGAATCCGGTGTTGCTGTGAGCTGTGGTGTAGGTCGCAGACAAGGCTCGGATCGATCCCGCGTTGCTGTGGCTGTGGCACAGGCCAGCAGCTGTAGCTCTGATGTGACCCCTAGCTTGGGAACTTCCATATGCCGCAGGTGTGACCCTAAAGAAGCAAAATAAATAAAAATAAAATTAGAAAATGAGAATACTCTGTGATATTTATATATTTGAATACTGAAAAAAAAAAAAGGAATAAAGATTAGCCTAAACTAAAAACTACTTCCTTCTGGGAGAAAAACTGTTAAGAAAAACTGGATGGCCTATGTTGAAAACATGAAATTTCTTTGTAATTTGTGTGCATTTTATATCATACTCCACAATTATATATCCATGTTTGTTTATGTATCAAGTGATTTTTAGAGGTACTTTTTTTTTTGTCTTTTTGCCTTATCTGGGGCCGTACTCGCGGCATATGGAGGTTCCCAGGCTAGGGGTCTAACGAGCTGTAGCTGCCGGCCTTCGCCACAGCCACAGCAACTCGGGATCCGAGCCGCGTCTGCAACCTACACCACAGCTCACGGCAACGCTGGATCCTTAATCCACTGAGCAAGGCCAGGGATTGAACCTGCAACCTCATGGTTCCTAGTCGGATTCGTTAACCACTGAGCCATGACAGGACTCCTAGAGGTACTTCTAAGTTAAATTATTAGTAGTCCCTAAAAATCTTCAAGGAAAATGAATACTCTGGAAAGATGTACCACATTTACCTTATGGTTTCTCATACACCCTTGCATACATCATATACTCCACTGTTGCCAGGCCCTCAGCTTGATCAGCTATTTAAAAAAAAAAAGCTATATAAAAAAATACTTGGAAAAGTACTGAATGACATGGAAAAATGGTCATTATATAACATTAAGTGAAAAAGAAGTACAGAAACAAAAAGTGATTTCTGGTTCCAGGTAGGATGGAAGAAGATACAATAAAGTAACTTTCCCAAGCCAACAACTTAAAAAAAAAAGTTGAGTAAATTGTATATATAAAGCTCTTTAAGAGTCATGGAAGTAAAAAGGACTGAGTAAACTAAATCAGAGAGCTATTCAGAGAACAGACTCTCTCCTGCTGCTTTCTTACCTGGGGGCATTTCCTGATTCTTGGCATAGGCTAAGGATGAGCATGGCTGGAATGAAATGTTGACACCAGGGAAAATAAAATCAGCAAAAGTTCTGGAGGCTGTATAGAATTGGCTCAACAATTCAAAACTTTTAGAAGTACCAAATACAAAATGCTATTTTCCTACCCGGTTTGCTTTCTGAATTCAAGGGCTTTGAAGCCAGAGTTTCTAAAAAAGCACACAGGAATCTGCTGTCTTGCAACATTTAAGACAAAGTTCTGCTTGAGGAAGGGGGCCTGCCTCAAACAACAAATCTCAGCCTGAACACGTGCCAAAATTTGGAGGCAGTTTGAGACAGGAAGCTAGAGAAGAAAGCTCAAAGAAGAAAAGAATCAGAATGAATCTTGACCAGACAGCAAGACTTCAGGACAGCAAAGCCCAGAGGTTCCTGAGCAAAAGTCCTACCTAGCGTCATCCCCAGGATATGTAGGGAATAGAGGACCCAGTCCAGCTAAATCTACAACCCACCTCCAACTTAGCTCAGTTACTCACTGGCCTGATGTGAACAGTCCCTTGAATTATGCATCTGACAGAGGTAAGGAGGGCCCTCTCTTGGGGAAAAGAGCACCAATTTCAGCCTCTCTAGTTCTTTATATATAAGGTGCAACACACCATAAAATATTATGAGGTACAGTTCTTCCCTCTTTTTTTCTTGAACAGTTCAGCGTTGAAGCCATAAGGTAAGGCTGAGTGAGATAAGTAAATTTGTGAGAGTGGAAGACAGAGAAGAGGAAAGCTGTAGTGATCCAGAGCCTTGATGAATGAGAGAGGATCCACATCGAAAGATGGTTCAGTACAAGGTGTCAGAGACCAAGTGGAGTGAAGAAGATATCCCCACAAAAGGATGCCGTGGTATTGGATGTTACAGACTAAACTGAGTGAAGAAGGCACCCACATGGCAAAGTGACCTGGCCCAGGGTGTCAGAGACCACGAGGCGCGGGGAGGGCATCCTCCAGAGCAGTGGTGTGAGCAGACTGTCAGCTTCAGTACCGTGAGGGTATGCATGCAGGAGAGGAGGTGAAAGCAGTAATGAGACCGGTTACACACTGGAGAGTGAGCAAATAAGTAAGTATAAGGTAATGGGAGCCAGGAATCTCACTGTCAGATAAGAGTTAAAAATGTAGAAATAGAAAACTAAATTCTGTGGTACTAAATTAGAAGTAGAGGCACTGGTGAAAATTTATGGTGTGTACACAAACACCAAGGAAAATTGAACACCAATTTCAAAGTGTGTGTGTGTGTGTGTGTGAGAGAGAGAGAGAGAGAGAGAGAGAGAGAGAGAAGGGGTGGGGGTGTATCTGGGAAGAATGATAACCAATGGCAATAAACACACCTAATGCTTGGATCTTGGTTTCTGAATACCACTCCCTACTGAGTTGAACCAGGGCTCTCTGGAGAAATTGCTATTTTCAGGGCTGGAAAAGGGAAAAAAGTTCAAGATGAACCTGGAACTTCTTATAATGCCAGAAAGTAGGGAAATCCTCAAAGAATTACAGACACACATCAACAAGTCATCAAGGCCAGAATGAAGTAGCCTCCATTGGCCAAATCTTCAATAATTTGAGCATAAAATTAAATAATGATAACAATGCATTGTGAAATTGAATAAAATAGGAACCATGAATCCAAACCGATGTAAATAAAAGTATGAATAAATTGAAATTTTGATGAAGACAGGATATTTACACAATCTTCAAGTATCTCTCCATGAAACAGAAATGAAAAGGGACAAAAGTAATTTTACTATGAAGAATCTGGCCAGACACCATCTTAACCAAGTGATCAAAATCAACATCAGTAACGGAGCAAACTGAAAGTAGATGCCATCAGATAGATGTAGGTTCCAATGAGAATACAGTGTCACTTCTGTGATATCCCTGATAAAAATGAACAACATAAATGTAATCAAGAGGAAACTGCAGATAAACTCAAACTGAAAACATTCTGTAAATAATTGGTCTGTAATTTTTAAAGCTATCAAAGTCATAAATGTCAAAAAGAAACTGTGTAACTCTTACAGACTGATGGAAATCTTTAGTTTCCTCCTTTTGGCTCTTTTAGACATGAAAAATAAACTCAGTGTGTGATTCTAAACTGAATCCTTTTGTTATAAAAGACATTCTAGGAAGAACTGGCCAAACCTGAATGATGTATAGAGATTAGATGGTAGTTACATATCAGTGATGATATACTGATTGTGATGGTTGTTTGCATAAGGGTGGTAGGGCATAATGTCGGCAAAATACTCTTTCAGTTCAAAATTTAAGGTTCGAACATACTATTACTTGTATAAATATGAGATTGTTTCAAAATGAAAAAAAAAATTAGACGTGAACAAATGGGAAACTGTGATCCATAAAACAACCAAAAGAAGCAGCCTTTTACCAGTAGGCCAGGGATTGCAGGAAAAGGGTTTTTTTGTCATCACTATCCTGCCTCAGTTTCTAAAATGATTCTCCATAACTTCTCCTCATAGGAAATGCCATCCTTGTTCAGCAGTAACGAACCTGATTAGGATCCATGATAATGTGGGCTCGAACCCTGGCCTTGCTCAGTGGGTTAAGGATCTGGCATTGCCAAGAGCTGTGGCGTAGGTCACAGGTGCAGCTCAGATCCTGCACTGCTGTGGCTGCAGCTGGCAGATATAGCTCTGACTCGAGCCCTAGCCTGGGAACTTCCATATGCTGTGGGTGTGGCCCTAAAAGTAAAAAAAGAATTTTTCCTCATAAAAAAGTCTCTTTATTAATATAAATCAGTACTTATCCTAAGGGACAAAATGCAGAGTACAAGGACCCTGCATTCAATTTCTCTCATAAGCACATCAAAATCACAATAGCTGAACAGCCATCAATAGAAAAGATTGGAATCTACCAAAATAGATATATTTTTTTCAGGGCCGCACCTGCAGTATATGGAGATTCCTAGGGTAGGGGTCGAATTGGAGCTACAGATGCTGGCCTACGCCAGAGCCACAGCAACGCCAGATCCGAGCCACATCTGCAACCTACACCACAGCTCACGGCAATGCTGGATTGTTAACCCACTAAGGCCAGGGATCGAACCCACAACTTCATGGTTCCTAGTTGGATTTGTTAACCGCTGCACCACGACGGGAACTCCAAAAAAAAGATATTCTGTATCCAAAGACATAAAGAAAAAAACCACAGTGAGATGGTGGGAGGGGTACATTCATGATATAATCAAATTCCATGTCCCCTGGGTGGGTGACCCGCAAACTGAAAAATAATTATATTACAGAAGTTCTCCCATAGAAACGACAGTTATGAACCCACATCAGGCTCCCCAGCCTGAGGGTCTGGCATTGGGAATAAAAGCCCCCAGAATATTTAGCTTGGAAGGCCAGTAGGACATGACTGCAGGAGCTCCATAGGATTAGGGGAAAGAGACGCTCTTGGTGGATGCACACAAGGACTTGAGTGTACTAGGACCTGGGCAAAAGCAGTGACTTCACAGGAGCTTGGGCCAGGGCTACCTAATTGTGTGTGTATGTGTGTGTGGGGGGCTCCTGAGGGAGATAAAAGGTGGCCGTGGCTCACCCTGGGGACAAAGAAATTGGTGGCAGAGGTACTGGGGACTATTTATCAGTGTGAGCTCTCCTGGAGGCCATATTTTGGCACCTGGCCCTACTTACAGCCTGTAGGTTTCAGTGCTGGGACACCTCAGGCCAAATAACCAATAGGGTGGGGACACAGCCCCATCCATCAGCAGACTGGTTGCTTAAAGGTTTTCTGAGCCCACCGTCATCTCTTGACACATCACTTAACAGGGCTCTGTTCACCACAGTGCCAAGACCCAGCTTTACCCACCAAGAGGTAGCCTCCAGCCCCTTCTGCCAGGAAGCCTACACAAGCCTCCAGACCAGCCTCATCAACGAGGGGAGGGCAGACACCAGAATCAGGAAACCTATGATCCTGCAGCTGGTAAACTCCAGTGAGAACCTACCCTGGGAACTGCTGGTCCCTGACCCTTGAGTGAAAGAGGAGAGTACACTGCTGGGACACATAGTACATCCACTACAGAGAGCCACTTACATAAGGCTGAGAAAATGTAACTAACCTAACACATATATAATACAAATAGAAATTTAAACAAATTGAGACTGCAATGGAATATGATCCAGATAAAGGAACAAGATAAAAACCCCCAAAGAACATCAAAGCGAAATGGAGATAGGCAATCTACATGAAGAAGGAGTTCAGAGTAATGATTACAAAGATAATCCGAGAACTAGGAAAAAGAATGAATACCAAGAGTGAAAAGTTAAAAGAAGTTTTTTTAAACAAAGAGTTAGAAAATATAAAGAACAACCAAAGAGAGTTGAAGAATACAATAATTTGATAAGTGAAAAATACACTAGAAGGAATCAATAGCAGAAAAAAATGAGGCAGAAGAAGAGATAAGTGAGCTGGAAGACAAAGAAGTGGAAATTATTGCTATGGAACAGAATGAAAAAGAATGAAAACATATGAGGACAGCTTAAGAGACCTTTGGTACAATGTCAACTGCACTAACATTCAAATTATAGGGGTTCCAGAAGGAGGAGGAAGATAAAGGGCCTGAGAAAATATTTGAAAGGATAATAGCCGAAAACTTCCCTAATATAGGAAAGGAAACAG
>PVHT020000175.1:14237646-14251581 GCA_004024745.2 Catagonus wagneri
AACTCTATTGTCGACACAAAGGTCACCACACCAAAAACTACAAAAATGAAAAGACAGAAAACTCTAACTCAGATAAGGGAGAAAGAGAAAAGCCCAGAAAAACAGCTCAGTGATGAGGAGATTATCAGCCTCCCAGAAAGAGACTTTAGACTGTTGATGCTGAAGATGATGCAAGGCATTGGAAATAGACTGGAGGCAACGGTTGATAATTTACAGGAAACACTGAGCAAAGAAATACAAGCTGTAAAAATTAAACAAGAAGAGATGCAAATACAATAGCTGAAATAAAAAATTCATTAGAAGCTGCGAACAGTAGAATACAGGAGGCAGAAGAAGGAATCAGCAAGGTGGAGGACAGATTAGTGGAAATCACTAATGCAGAAGAGAAAAGAGATAAAAGATTGAAAGGAAATGAGCTGAGTCTCAGAGAACTCTGGGATAATGTTAAACGCTCCAATATCCATATTACAGGGGTGCCAGAGGGAGAAGAGAGAGAGAAGGGGACAGAAAAACTATTTGAAGAGATAATAGCCAAAAACTTCCCTAATATGGGAAAGGAACCACTCACTCAAATTCAGGAAGCACAACGAGTAGCATATAAAATAAACCCAAGGAGGAAAACCCTGAGACACATATTAATCAAAATGACCAAAATTAAAGACAAAGAGAAAATATTGAAAGCAGCTAGGGAAAAGAAACAAATGACATACAAGGGAACCCCAATAAGGTTATCAGCAGATTTTTCAGCTGAAACTCTGCAGGCCAGAAGGGAATGGCATGATATACTTAATGTGCTGAAAGGGAAAAACTTCCAACCAAGATTGCTTTACCCAGCAAGGCTCTCATTCAGATTTGAAGGAGAGATCAAAATCTTTACAGATAAGCAAAAGCTAAGAGATTTCTGCAACACTAAACCAGCTTTACAACAAATCTTAAAGGAACTTCTCTAGTCAGAAAATAAAAGGCCACAACCAGAATCAAAAACACCACAAATGACAAGACTCACCAGTAAAGGCATATATACAGTAAAGATACTAAATCATCCATGCACAACTATGCTACCAAAATCAGAAATCGTGAGAAGACAGCACAAATGCAGGTCACTGGAGATGCACATGCAATGAAGACACCAACAACTTAAAACAATCTCATTTGTATATAGACTCCTATATCAAAACTTCAGGGTAAAAAAAAAAAAAAGAGCAACGAAAACCCCAAACAGTTATTACAATGGCAATAAGAACATATATATCAGTAATTACCTTAAATGCTAATGGACTGAATGCCCCAACCAAAAGACATAGACTAGCCAAATGGATACAAAAACAAGAAAACAACCAATGGATCACTGAAGAAATGAAAGAGGAAATTAAAAAATACCTAGAAGCAAATGACAACAGACACGACACTCCAAAACCTCTGGGATACAGCAAAAGCAGTTCTAAGAGGAAAGTATATAGCAATACAACCAACTTCAGGACAGCTGAGGTAAAAAAGCTCAAATAAACAACTGATCTTTACATCTAAAGCAGCTAGAGAGGGAAGAAGCCAGGTCATGGAAACAACCTAAATGCCCATCGACAGAGGAGTGGATAGAGAAGATATGGTACATACACACAATGGAATATTACTCAGCCATTAAAAGGAACGGAATAACAACATTTATAGCAACATGGATGAACGTAGAAATTATCATACAAAGTGAAACCACTCAGACAGTTAGAGAGCAACACCCAATGCTACCGCTTACATGTGGAAACTAAAGAGACACAGTGAACTTCTTTGAAGAACAGACAATGACTCACAAATTTTGGAAAACCTTGGTTTTTCAATTAAGACAATCGGGGGGATGGGGGGGATGCACTGTGGGTTTGGGACACAAAATCTATCGAATTGACTTATGATCTTTGTACACCTATAACTGAAATGAAATTCATTGTTAATAAGAAAAAATATATAAATAAATAAATAAACCAATGGGACCTAGTCAAACTCACAAGCTTTTGCACAGCAAAGGAAACCATAAGAAAAACAAAAAGACAACCTACAGAATAGGAGAAAATAGTTTCAAACGATGTAACTGACAATTGCTTAATCTCCAAAATATACAAACATCTTATAAAACTCAACAGCAAAAAACCAAAAAAACGAAACAAACAAAAAAAGGAGTTCTCATCATGGCGCAGTGGAAACAAATCCGATTAAGAACAATAAGGCTGTGGGTTCGATCCCTGGCCTCAGTGGGTTAAGGATCTGGCCTTGCCATGAGCTGGGTGTAAGTCACAGACATGGCTCAGATCTGGCATTGCTGTGGCTGTGGCATATGCCAGCAGCTGTAGCTCTGATTTGACCCCTAGCCTGGGAACCTCAATATGCCCTGGGTGTGGCCCTAAAAAGCAAAAACAAACAAACAAACAAACAAACCAATTGAAAAATGGACAGAAGACCTGAAGAGACATTTCTCCAAAGATGACACACAGATGGCCAACAGGCACATAAAAAAATGCTGAAAAATCACTAATTATTAGAGAAATGCAAGTCAAAACTACAATGAGTAGTTGTTTTCTTCACACTGGTCAGAACAGCCATTGTTAATAAGTCTACAGATAACAAATGCTGGAGAGGGTGTGGAGAAAAGGGAACCGTTCTACACTGTTGGAGGGAATGTAAATTGGTACAACCACTATGGAAAACAGTGTGGAGGTACCTCAGAAAGCTAAATATAGAACTACCATAGATCCAGCAGTCCCACTCTTGGGCATGTATCCTGACAAAACTCTCACTGAAAAAGATACATGCAGCCCTCTGTTCACTGCAGCACTATACACAATAGCCAAGACATGGAAACAACCGAAACGTCCACTGACAGATGAATAGATTAAGAAGAGGTGGTACATATACACAATGGGATACTACTCAGCCATAAAAAGAACAAAATAATGCCACTTGCAGCAACACGGATGGAACCAGAGACTCTCATACTAAGTGAAATAAGTCAGAAAGAGAAAGACAAATGCCATAGGATATCTCTTATATCGGGAATCTAATATATGGCACAAATGAACCTATCTACAGAAAAGAAATCAACTCATGGACATGGAGAACACACTTGTGGTTGCCAAAGGGGAGAGAGTGAGATGGACTGGGAGTTTGGGGTTACTAGATGCAAACTACAGCATTTGGAGTGGATAAGCAATGAGATCCTGATGTATATAGCACAGGGAACTATATCTAATCACTTGTAATGCAACATGATGGAGGATAATGAACACACACACACACACAAAACTCGGTCACTTTGCTGTACATCAGAAATTGACAGAACATTGTAAATCAACTATAATGAAAAATATTGTGAAAAAACCTGTAATAGCTATATACACAAAAAAGAAAAGAATCCAAACACAATACTAAAGACAATTATCAAATCATAAGAGAACAAAAGACAAAAGGAAGAAAAAATACCCACCAAAACAAATCCAAAACAATTAACAAAGTGACAGTAAAAACATACATATTGATAAGTATCTTAACTGTAATCAGATTAAATGCTCCAACCAAGACACAGAATCAATGAATGGATTAAAAAAAAAACATATATTTGCTGTTTACAAGAGACTTCAGATCTAGAGACACATACAGATTGAAAGTGAGGGCATGGAAAAAGGTATTGCATGCAATGGAAATCAAAAGAAAGCCGGAGTAGCAATACTCTTATCAGATGAGAGACATTAAAATAAAGACTATTACAAGAGACAAAGAAGGACACTACATAATGATCAAGGGACCGATCCAGGAAGACTTAATTTTAAGTGTGTGTATATATATATACTGCTGGTGGGAATGTAAATTGGTATAGCTACCATGGAGAACAGCATGGAGGTTCCTTAAAAACTAAAAATAGAGCTACCATATGATCCTGCAATCCCATTCCTGGGCACATATCTGGAGAAAACCATAATTAAAAAAGATACATGCACCCCAGTGTTCGCTGCAGCACTGTTTACAACAGCCAAGACATGAAAGCAATCTAAATGTCCATCGACAGATAAATGGATAAAGATGTTGTGTTTGTGTGTGGAATGGAGTATTACTCAACCATAAAAGAGAATGACGATACTGCTTATATAGGGCATCTTAAAACAAACAAATGAATTAATGTACAAAACAGAAACAGACCCACAAACATAGAAAGCAAACTTATGGTTACCAAAGGGGAATGGAAGGGAGGGATAAATTAGGAGTTTGGGGTTAATATATACATACTAGTATATATAAAATACTATGACAAAGACCTACTGCATTGCATAGGACACTCTGCTCAATATTTTGTAATAACCTGTAAGGGAAAGGAATTTGAATCGCTTTGTTGTACACCTGAAATTAATACAATACTGTAAATCAACTATAATTTAAAAAAAAAGCAGCCTCAAAGATGATTCACGTACTTGCATCGAAAGATAAGAACTTAAAAATGATTTTTAAAAATATATGAAAGAAAATAGAGAATGAGCTGGAAATTTTCAACAGGTGAAATAAATCAAATGGTCATTCTAGAACTGGAAAATTACAACGTCTGTAATTAAGAACTCAACGTGGAGTCTGAACAGCAGAAGAGAAGATTAATTAAGTGAAAAACAGGTCAACAAAAATTACCTAAACCAAAGAACAGAGAGAACAACTAGAGTAATACAAAACAGACAGATGCATAAAAACAAAACAGAAACAATAAAACAGATTGTATGATATGTAGAATTCTGCCAAATGGTCTAACATATGTTAAACTGTAATGCCAGAGGAGAGAAGAGAATGGAGCAGAAGCAATATTTTGAAGAAATCAGAGTGAATAATTTTCAAAATCATAAGAACTATGTTAAAGGTTCAGCAGACCCCATGGAGAGTTAAAAAAAAGAAACAAACCAAAAAGCCAAAAACACCTACCCACTGCTGGAAAATGAACTACAGAAAAAAAAATCTTAAATGCAGTCAGAGGAAAAAAAAAAGATATTATTTTCAGAGGAACCACAAAAAGAATTACAGATAACTTCTCAAAACAAAATATGAAAGCTAAAAACAGCATTTATAACAGCTCCAAAGGTCAGAAAGAATAAACTCATCAACACGGAATTCTCTACCAAGCAAAATTATCTTTCCAAACTGTAAGAGGAAAAGACATACACAAACAAGTGAAGCTGAGATAACTCATCACTAGAACTCAATACTATAAGAAATATGAAAGTTCTTTCAGCAAAAGAAAAGTGAAACCAGGTATCAGTAAAAGGGCAAGAAGAAATGGAAGCATGTAAGAAAGGGTAAATATGTGAATAAAGATAAAAAAATTGACTACTTCATGCAAAAACGTATCTTGTAAGGAATGTAGCAAATACAGAAGAAATGTATCACAACTACAGCAATGCAAGGAGGGAAAAATAAATCATTTTAAGATTTTTACACTTTTCAGGTCATGACAAGTTTTAATTTAAGGGAGACAGTAAGTTAAGGAATTGTTTTGTCATTTCTATCATAACCACAAAGAGAATGATTCTAAAAAAATAGCAAATACCCAATAAAGAAGGTAAAATGGAATAATAATTTTTAAAGTATTTGACAAATACAAAAGAAGCTGAGAAAGAAAAAAGACAAAAAGAAGCAAAATAAAAAAAACAGATGGTAAAATTAAACAGAACTATACTAGTAATTATATTACATGTAAATTCAAACACTGCAATTAAAAGACAATGATTATCATACTGGATAAAAACCAAGACTCAACTACATGCTATTTAACACATTTGAAATATAAAAGACGTACTGGGAACAGACTGAATTGTGTCTGCCCCCCCTCCAAAAAAATCGTATGTTGAAGCGCTATCCCCCAATGTGACTGTATTTGGAAACAAGGCTTTTGTGGTGGTAACTAAAGTTAAATGAGGTTTTAAGAGTGAGGTCCTGGGCCGGAAAAATAAATATTGTAAAAATGACTATACTACCCAAAGCAATCTACAGATTCAATGCAATCCCTATCAAATTACCCAAGACATTCTTCACAGAACTAGAACAAACAATCCAAAATTTTATATGGAACCACAAGAGACCCAGAATCGCCAAAGCAATTCTAAAGAACAAAAACTAAGCAGGAGGCATTAACTCTCCCAGACTTCAGGCAATATCACAGGGCCACAGTAATCAAGACAGTGTGGTACTGGTACCAAAACAGACATACGGACCAATGGAACAGAACAGAGAACCCAGAAATAAACCCAGATGCCTATGGTCAATTGATTTTTGACAAAGGAGGCAAGAACATAAAATGGGAAAAAGACAGTCTGTTCAGTAAGCATTGCTGGGAAACTTGGACAGCTGCATGCAAATCAATGAAACTAGAACACACTCTCACACCATGCACAAAAATAAACTCTAAATGGCTTAAAGACTTAAATATAAAACAAGACACCATTAAACTCCTGGAAGAAAACATTAGTAAAATATTCTCTGACATCAACCTTACAAATGTTTTCTCAGGTCAGTCTCCCAAAGCAACAGAAATAAAAGCAAAGATAAACCAATGGGACCTAATCAAGCTGACAAGCTTTTTTCACAGCAAAGGAAACCCAAAAGAAAACAAAAAGACAACTTGCAGAATGGGAGAAAATAGTGTCAAATGATGCAACTGACAAGGGCTTAATCTCAAAAATATATAAACAACTTATGCAGCTCAACAGCAAGAAAACCAATGCCACTGAAAAATGGGCAAAGGACCTAAACAGACAGTTCTCCAAAGAAGAGATGCAGATGGCTAACAAGAACATGAAAAAATGCTAAACATCACTGATGATTAGAGAAATGCAAATCAAAACTACTACAAGATACCACCTCACACCAGTCAGAATGGCCATCATTAACAAGCCCACAAACAACAATTGCTGGAGGGGGTGTGGAGAAAAGGGAATTCTCCTGCACTGTTGGAAATGTAATCTGGTACAACCACTATGGAAAACAGTATGGAGGTACCTTAAAAAACTATACATAGAACTACCATATGACCCAGAAATCCCACTCTTGGGCATATACCCGGACAAAACTTTCCTTGAAAAAGACACCTCCACATGCATGTTCATTGCAACACTATTCACAATAGCCAAGACATGGAAAAAACCCAAATGTCCATCGACAAATGACTGTATTAGGAAGATGTGGTATATATACACAATGGAATACTACTCAGCCATAAAAAAGAATAAAATAATGCCATTTGCAGCAACATGGATGGAATTAGAGACCCTCATACTGAGTGAAGTAAGTCAGAAGGAGAAAGACAGATACCATATGATATCACTAATAACTGGAATCTGATATACTGCACAAATGAATCTTTCTACAGAAAAGAAAATCAGGACTTGGAGAACAGACCTGCAGTTGCCAAAAGGGTGGGGGAGGGTATGGGATGGTGGGGGGGGGGTTGGGGTTAATAGTTGTAGACTGTTGTCTCTGGGCTGGAAAAGCAAGGAGATCCTACTGTATAGCATTGGGAACTATGTCTAGCCACTTGTGATGAATCCATATATGTATGTGTAACCCTGTTGCCACGCTGTACAGCTGGGTATAATGGAAAAAAAAATAAAAAAAAAAAGAATACGGAAAAGAATATTTAAAAAAAAGTGTAATAGATATGTTTATTACATTTTTGAATACCTGCTGTGAGATTAAAGTTTGCAAATCTGGGAAAAAAAAAAAAAGAGTGAGGTCCTGATCTGTTAGGCCTTGTGTCCTACAAGAGGAAGAGACATCAAAGATCTAACTCTCCATGAGTGCACTGAAGAAAGGCCATGTGAGGACACACTGAAAAGGCAGCTGTCTGCAAGCCACTAAAGAGGTCTCACAAGAAATCAACCCTGCCAGGACACTGATCTTAGACTTGAAGCCCCCAGAGTTGTGAGGAAATGTCTGTTGTTTAAGGTACACGGTCTGTGTATTTTGTTACAGAAACTCAAGAAGACTAACACAGAGATAGAGTAAAAGACAAAGAATACAAAAAATAGGAGTTCCCGTCAGTGGAAACGAATCCGACCAGGAACCATGAGGTTGTGGGTTCAAGCCCTGGCCTCACTCAGTGGGTTAAGGATCCAGCATTGCCGTGAGCTGTGGTGTAGGTCGCAGACGTGGCTCAGCTCCCATGTCGCTGTGACTGTGGCGTAGGCTGGCAGCTATAGCTAGCTCCTTTCGACCCCTAGTCTGGAACCTCCACATGCCGCAGGTGCGGCCCTAAAAAGACCAAAAAAGAAAAAAAAAAGAGAAAAGGAATACAAAAAATACATAAGGCAACATTATCCACAGGAAAGCTGTTATCTCTATGTAACACTGGACAAAGTACACTTTAAGGTAAAAAGAATTTTTTTTTGGTCTTTTTGCCTTATCTAGGCCCGCACCTGCAGCATATGGAGGTTCCCAGGCTAGGGGTCTAACAGGAGCTGTAGTCTGCCGGTCTTCGCCACAGCAACAGCAATGCGGGATCCAAGCCCATCTGCAACCTATACCACAGCTCACGGCAACGCCGGATCCTTAACCCATTGAGCAGGGCCAGGGATCGAACCCACAACCTCATGGTTCCCAGTCGGATTCGTTAACCACTGAGCCACGGTGGGAACTCCAAAAAGAATTAATAGACTTTAGAATGGTCGTTTCTCATTGATAAAAGGGCCAAATCAACAGGAAAACTATTTTAAATTTGTATCTGATAACATATTTCCAAGATATATTAAATTGAACATAACTAAAAGGAAAAACTGATAAATCAAAGCTGGAGATTTAAACATAATTCTCTCAGTAACTGGTAAACAAAAATCATTAAGAAGTTAGTACACTTAAAAAAAAAAATAATTTAGTACACTTGACAAACACCATCAACCAAACTCACCTAAATAAATACTTGTACAAGTCTACAGCAAACAATTACAAAATACAAAGTTTTTTCAGACAAACATGCAACATTCCCCCAAATCACAATATGGGCCAAAAAGCAAATGTTGATTTCATAATACGAAATTCTTCAGGGTATGCTCTTTTATCATAATGGAATCAAATTAGAAATGAATATAGAAAGATAACTATAAAATCTCCAAATGCTGCCCAATTAAACAACACACATCTGGATAACTCACAATTCAAAGAAAGAAATTGCATTGGAAACTTAAAATTATTTTGAGTAGAGGATAATAACATGTAAATACTTGCTAAATGCATTTCAAGTAGTGAAAAAAGAGAAATTTATACCTTTCTTTAAGTATACCCATTAGAATCGTTGAAAATCAATGATCTAAGCTTCCATGTCAAGAAGCCAGAAAAAGAACAGTAAATAAAATCTGACAAAGCTTAAACTCATTCTCTGAAAAGATTAATAAAGCCGATAAACCCTTAGCAAGAATAATCAGTAAAAAAAAAATGATCAATTTCAGAAAATTTTTAAAAAGAGATATCATACCTCCTAGAGATACAATGATAATAAGATTTTACAAATAACTTTAAGTGAATCTTTTATAACTTAAGATGAAATGGACAAACTTCTTGAAAAATCCAACATATATATATGTATATATATCAGTTTTAATACATATACATAGGTAACGTGAACAGTCTTGTATCAGTTAAAGAAATGAATCTGAATTAAAGTCTTTCAGGTTCAGATGGCTTCTCTGTGAATTCAAGCCAAGTATTCTTTTATCTATAATGTTTGTTATTATTTGTCTTTGTATAGTTTCTTTAAAAATTGTTGATAAAAATACCATGTATGTGTGTGTAAGTTATTACTAATTAGTGGTATTGACATTTTACCACTTGGATGAAATGTAGAAGGCTTACGCCATTTAACACCCTTTACCTCCCTCCCTTTATAAAGGTATTTTCATCCTCTTTGGTGATTGCTAAGATCCCTGGATTTGTGATTTTAGTGTCTGTCATAACTTTGGAAAATTAGCCAATCAAATATTTCTTCTGCTCTATTCATTCTTCTCCTTCTGATATACTAATTACACGTATGTTATTACACCTTTTCAAATTGTCCAAAAGGTCTCAGAAACTGTTCTTTTTATTGTTCTTTCATTCTTTTTGCATTTCAGTTTTTCAAGTTTCTACTGACGTATCTTCAAGTTCATTGATTCTTTCCTCAATCGTGTACAGTCTACCGAAGTGCCTAGCAGAGAAACATTTGTTACAGTTTCTGATTTCTACCATCTCCTTTTAATTATTTCTTGAAATTTCCATTTGCCCATCATTTTTACACATTATCTACTTTTTCCATTAGCTCCCTTAATGTATTTATTAATCAGACAAATTCCCTAATTCCAAAGTCTGTGTCATATCTGAGTCTGGCTCTGATACTTGCTATGCCAGTGTATGTTTTTTCTTGTCTTTTATCATGCTCCATAATGTTTTGTTGAGAGCTGGATATGAAGTATCAAATAAGAGAAACTAAATTGAACTTTAGTGTGAAGTTTTATATTAATCTGATTAGGAGCTGAGCTATGTTTAATGTTTATTATAGCTGTAGGTATCAGAGGCTTCATTTTCTTGTTTTTGTCTCCATGTTATCTTTGAGTTTCCCAAAGAACTCCTACTTAAATAGAGTCTTAACTTGCAGTTCTTTTGGCTGTAATCCACTGTTGTTACATGAGAACCACATTGTTGTGGTGATAAAGTATAGGGAGTAGGGAAGCATTCTAATATTTTACAATTAAATCTCAGTCTTTCAGTGGGCCTGGACCTTTACAGGTGTTTCTTAGTTCTGAGTTGTCATTGCTGTTGTTTTCATCCTACTGGGTAAGGTAAGAAGACTACAGGAGGCTGGAATAGGATAACTGCTCTTCTCCCAGGTTAGATAAAGCTCTGGTAAAGTCTCTCTCTCTTCTTTTGGTCTTTTTAGGGCCACACCTATGGCATATGGAAGTTCCCAGGCTAGGGGTGAAATTAGAGCTGTAGCTGCTGGCCTATACCACAGCCACAGCAATGTGGGATCCAAGCCATGTCTATGACCTACACCATAGCTCACAGCAACACCATATCCTTAACCCACTAAGTGAGGCCAGGGATAGAACCCTTGTTCTCATGTATACAAAGTCAAAACATATTTAAGTCTAGACTTTATCACTTACTAGCTCTATGACTCCTCCTGATTATCACTAAAATGCAGATAATAACATACCCACATCATAGGATTGATGTGATGACCATACATAAAATAAAATGTACTTACTTACACAGTAAGTACTAAAAGCTGTTTCACAACCTACCCCCCAACATACATAATAGAATTATAGGTGGTTTTATTTACTGCTTCATATACTCCCCCCTGCTCCAATTTCAAGTCGACAGAGTTTGTAATTTATCCTATAGGCGGTGCAGTCATCAGAGAGTTTTGACCAAGTCAATGATATAAACAGTAGTCTTGGGAAGGCTCTGCTGGCAGCAGTATGCTTGGTGAACTTAGGGAAGAAAAGTAGATTTAGCCAAGGAGCAGCAGGACAGCACTGAGCTAGAGGGGCTACTGTCATCATTTAAAGCCACACAACAACCTGGAGAAATCTAGAATTGTCATTATCACTGTTCTTTTAGTATATATGTATATATGTGTATATATATTTCAAAAAACTAAGTATGTATACAGAATTTCTTTTTTTTTCAGATTCATTCTTTCATTTCACAAGTATTCTTTAATTGACATATAACTGACACATATCATATTAGTTTCAGAAACACAATAGAATGTCTCAGTATCTATATATTACAAAATGACCACCCCATTAAGTCAGTCCAGTTAAATCTCATGTTTTCTCAAGTTTTGAAATTTTCTATAACACACAGTCGGTGAGAAGGCATGCTGCTCTATGCCATTATATAAAATGTAATTTTATATAATTTTTACATCATAAAATTTCAGTAACTCAAAATATTTTCCTTTTGAATTGCTTTACACCCAGTACACAGTGTAGACATCCAATACTACAGATGCTGCTACTTCTCCTCCACTCATTTCCTTAATAGTATTACTTTACAATAAATCTGAGAAGGGTAGCAATAAATCTTCAGCATTCAGATACTTTTCAATGTACGTTTAGAGTAGTTTTAATCTTTCTCTAGGATTTTAAGATCACATTTACTCAAGAGATCTCAGGGGTGAGTGTGTGTGTGTGCGTGTGTGTGTGTGTGTGTGTTTATAATCTATGTCCTAATCTCAAATGTGGTTAAGAACCTAACTTCCAGAGTTGAACAAAAAATCAATATCAACCAATGGAAAAGACAAAACTATGTCCATAATACTGCCAGATAAATGAAATCTACAAAGAATCTTTCTCAGAAATAAAATTAAAAGATCCAATTCCATCAGAGTCACAGAATATAGGAACTACAGTGCAGTAGAAGTATAGATGAGATATACTGAAAGGTAAAAATGACAGAAAAACACAGAGTAGACTTTGACATATCTTTAATTACTACTTCGTTTCAGGCTAATGGTAAAAATTAGTCTTCAGATAGTTGATAACATCAGCCTGTCTCTGTTGGGTTAGTACCAAGATCTGTGGCCAAGCAAATACTTCTAATAAAATTGATTTTCCTTTTTGGCAAACAATAGGCCAGTCAATAATAATGTTGTTTAAGAAAACTGAGTCATGAGGGAGATGAAACTTTCCTTCCATTTATTATGTTTGTATTGTCTAATTTGTAAAGAGTTTTCAATACTGAAACCAAAGACAAAATTACAAGGAGAAAGCTATTCTGAGAGCTAATCTCCAAAAGTCCTCTGATTTAGAAGCATGTTAGCAACACAAACTAACAAAGCCAAAAGAATTTCCTTACTTAACTGAAACTAGATCATATGGATTAGGACTGTCAAAAGGAGAGGAAAACCGAGGCTAGGAGCAATACAAAGTGGTCATATGAAGACAAAGAGTACAAGGAAGACACTGGCCAGACATGTAGTTCTAATCGATCTATCCTAAACACCTACATGAATTTGCATTAAAGTTGGTGTTCAATAAAGAGCATTCTATAAAGCCATATCAGCAGGTTTTTGAATTGTTTGTCTTACGATATTCAAACAAATAGAATACAAGAAACCCACAAACAAAAACGTCAGGCTAAGCCTAACCTGGGGACACTTCCCTCCAAAATACTACCCCCAACAAACCAAACCAAATAAAAGACATGAGTGCACTAACAGGTTTTTTTTGTTTGTTTTTTAACTTGGTGGTGGTGGTGGTGATTACAAGAAGTGAGGGATGGAAAGATGATTTCAAAGTTCACAGAGAAATATAAATATGCAAAAATAATAGGAATTCTGAATAAGTAATCAGGTAATGCATTTTCCCAGATATTAAAACATATTTAGAAGCCACAAAACTTAAACCAGTACAGCACAAGTTCATGAACAGAAAAAGAGAAAAACGAAATATAAGAAGAGCCCAGAAATACAGTGACATATGTAGATGAAGTGAGAATATAAAAAGAAAGACACTTCAGATCAGTAGAAAAAGATGATTCAGAGATTGGATTAAAATGGCAGAATAGAAGGACTGGAGCTCAACTTCTCTCCCAAAAAACAGCAAAAATACAACCAAATGCTGAGCAACCTTCAACCAAATGGACTGTAAACTTCCAAAAAAGATACTCTGCTCCAGAAGACACAGCGGAGACCACATCAAGAGGTAGGAGGGGCGATTACACGATAGAAGCAACTCCATACCTCCCGGGTGGGAAGCCCCACAGACTGGAAAGTAACCGCATCACAGAGACTCAGCTACAGGACTGAGAGTTCTAAGCCCCACGTCAAAACCCCACGCCTGGGGATCGGGCACAGGGAGAAAGAGCCCCTGGAGCAACTGGCACTGATGGCCAGCAGGGCTTGTGTGCAAGAGCTCCACAGGACTGGGGGAAACAGAGACCCCA
>PVHT020000175.1:14256527-14300911 GCA_004024745.2 Catagonus wagneri
GATTAATCTCCAAAATTTACAAACAGCTCCTACAGCTCAACACCAAAGAAACAAACAACCCCATCCAAAAATGGGCAGAGGATCTGAACAGACAATTCTCCAAAGAAGACATGCAGATGGCAAATAAACACATGAAAAGATGTTCAACATCGCTCCTCATTAGAGAAATGCAAATCAAAACCACTATGAGGTACCACCTTACACTGGCCAGAATGGCCATCATCAAAAAGTCTAGAAACAATAAGTGCTGGAGAGGGTGTGGAGAAAAAGGAACCCTATTACACTGTTGGTGGGAATGCAAATTGGTGCAGCCACTGTGGAAAACAGTATGGAGATTCCTCAGAAAACTCAAAACAGAATTACCATTTGATCCAGCAATCCCACTCCTGGGCATCTATCCAGCAGAAACCATGGCTCGAAAAGACACATGTACTCCAATGTTCATTGCAGCACTCTATGCAATAGCCAGGTCATGGAAACAACCTAAATGCCCATCCACAGAAGAGTGGATAAGGAAGATATGGTACATACACACAATGGAATGTTACTCAGCCATTAAAAGGAATGAAACACCAACATTTATAGCAACATGGATGGACTTAGAAATTATCATGAGAAGTGAAACCAGTCAGACAATTAGACAGCAACACCCAATGCTACCGCTTACATGTGGAAACTAAAAAGACACAATGAACCTTCTTACAGAACAGACAATGACTCACAGACTTTGGAGAACCTTGGTTTTTCAAATAAGACAATCTGGGGGGTGGGGGGATGCACTGGGGATTTGGGATACAAAATCTGTCAAATTGACTTGTGATGACTTATGTACACCTATAATTGAAATAAAATTCATTAAGAAAAAAAAAGAAAAAGATTATTCAATAAACATTATTGGAACAACTGGCTAATCATCCAGACAAAAACAAAGTTGGCACTATCCGGAAAAAAATAAATTCCTATTACCTCCATATAGATACAAATTAATTCTAGATGGATCACAAAAACCATAAAATGATGAAAGTATTAGAAGAAAAAATTTTAATAATAATTATATCACAAAGAAAGTGCTGATTTTCCTTAATATATAAAAGTTCTGAAACAAAAGATAGGCAGAAGAGTTTTTAAAACTTAGTCTTTTGGGAGTTCCCGTCGTGGGTCAGTGGTTAACGAATCCGAATAGGAACCATGAGGTTGCGGGTTTGATCCCTGCCCTTGCTCAGTGGGTTAATGATCCGGCGTTGCCGCGAGCTGTGGTATAGGTTGTAGACGCGGCTCGGATCCTGTGTTGCTGTGGCTGCCGCGCAGGCCAATGGCTACAGCTCCTATTAGACCCCTAGCCTGGGAACCTCCATATGCCGCAGGTGCGGCCATAAAATGACAAAAAAAAAAAAAGGTAAAACTTGGTCTTTTGTATTTTTTTAGTGTTTTTTTCCTTTTTATAAATTACAACCTACTAAAAAAAAAAAAAATCAGTGCAATATATATATGGCCTAAGGTTATGACCATCATCTATGACTTGAAGCTAGGGAGCTAGCCTACCCAAGAAGAATGCACACATGTCTAATGGGGAAAGAAGTATTTATTCTAATAAAATAACAAGGGTATCCAAAAGGTTCTGGTAAATGCTTAGACCTTTTCTGGTTCTCATGTTCTATTTTTCTAACATTCTTTCAACTTCTTTATAAGTTGATATTATTTTGTTTAGTATTTACTGAACCCTAATTATGTGTCAGACATTTTACAAGGCACTGGTGATACAATAAAACTCTGGTACCTGTATATGGTGGTGTTGAGGATACAGACGTGTAAATGATCATTATAATACAAGGTGACTGCGTTGTGGTAGCTCTTTGATGAGCTTAAGAACAGGGAGTTATAAGAGAGACAGTGGGGGTGTCTACATGGTCAGAGTGAAGGAAAGCTTTATGGAGTAAATGATGAGCAAACTGAGGCCTAGGAGGGAGAACAAAGGATAAAGAAAACAGCATATAAAAAAGCCCAACAGATGAGCAGCATATCAAGTTCTTCAGAACCAGTGGAACTTATCACACCAGGGATGGAGCATAAGCTAGGAGTGTGCTGAGAAATAAGTGGAGAGGTAAGCAAGACCCAGATGATGAAGCACTTCGAAGGGCAAATCCAACTTAGATTTTTATCTTCAAGTGATAAAAGCAAACAAGAGAACATTTGCAAATTAACATTTTAGAAAGACTCTTCAGATGAAAAGTGGGAAATACATCAAAGGACGTCAAGATTAGAATCAGGGATATAATTCAGAGCTGCTGAAATAACTTAAGCTTAACTACTGTGGTGGCAATGTTGAAACAGACAAGTGGATAGATCTGAGATATACTTTGGAGGTAAAACCTACAGGATTTCAGTGGGTGTGAAAATGAGAACACAATCTAGGATGACTCCGGGAAAAATGGTTGGATGTTGGTACCAATTATGGGGTGAGGGGTGGGGGAAGCTGTTGAGAGATGGTAAGTTCAGTGACAGATACTATGAGTTTGAAGAGTCTGAGGGATATTCAAGAAGAGATGTATGTGGTTGCAACTACTGGCTGAAATACTGACTGGTGATAAAGACTTCTTCCAGTTTGCCTGTGAAATAGGAGAGAATCTGAGAATAAGAAAGGCCACAAGACTTGTCAGACAAAATTAAGGATGGAACCATGATTTATGACAACACCAGGGTTGTGTGATCTTTTTTTTCTAGTTGTACCCAGAGCCAAGGTATAGATGTATAGAAGACAGGCAACAAGATTAATAAGAATTAAGAATTTTGCCAGACGGCTACCACAGTTGAAAAGCAGGGAATGAGGATAAGGATGAAGATAATAGCTGAGAGTGGACAAAATGAGCTAAAATGGGAGAAGGTAGATCAGTCAAGGGACTAGGGATTTCCATAAGGTCAAATAAGAGAGTCAGAGTGCAATGAACTGGAGAACATAGACAGAACTGAAAATCTCAGGCTTGATGAAAAGTTCAGGGTAAGCCTCCGAGGCTGAGGGGGCTAGACTGGAATGGATGTGCCATATATGGCAGTAAATATTATGTAAAGGAAGAGCACCTTATATTTAACATACTAAATTAAAAAGCAAACTCCGGAACAAGACAAGGATACCCACTTTTACTACTTCTATTCAACATAGTACTAAGGCCTAGTTAGAGTGACTAGGAAGGAAATGAAATAAAGGCATCCAAGTTGGAAAGGAAGAAGTAAAATTGTCTCTGTTCTTAGACAACATGTCTTGTATGTAGAAAACTCTTAAGATTCCACAAAAAAAAGCTTCTGGAACTAATAAAGTGAATTCAGCAAAACTGCAAGATAAAACGACACACAAAAATCAGTTGCATTTCTAAACACTAATAGTGAATAATCAAAAAAGGAAATTTAGAAAACAATTTCATTTACAATCATGTCAAAAAAAAAAAAAACTTAGCAATAAACTTGACCAAGGAAGCAAAAGAATTTGTACTGAAAACTCTAAAATGTTGCTGAAAAAAAAGTTAGAGACACACACAAAAGCAAATCAATGGATCTGAAGATTTACCATTGTTAAGATGACAATACAGGTATCCTCTGCTTTTCAAAACTTTGCTTTATGCCATCTCACTTTTACTAAAGACCTATATGAGAACCTGTTTTTGCTAACTAAAGCAAATACAAAGAGGATTTTTGCTTTTACTAAAAGAGGCAGAAAACAAAACCAACAATCAGCCTTTGTTTTCAGCCATCCATTGTAGAGGCAGTGGGCACCCTGAGCGCCAAGAATGGCGCCACCCTGCTCCTTCTCCAGGAACTACACTCTGCATCTCAGGATGTAGCCACCATAACCTAACTGTGTCTGCAAGTATGTTTATTTTGTGCATCTGTTAGCTAGCAAGATATGTCTTAAGGCAATTGTTTTTTCACCCTACATCATTTTGGCTTACAAAAATTTCGTATGAATGCTCTACTTTCAGAGAACAGGGGAAACCTGAGCTCCCCAAATCGATCTAAGGATTCATTGCAACCTCTATCAAAACTCCAATGACGTTTTTGTAGAAATAGAAAAATCCATCCTAAAATTCCTATGAACCCTCAAGGGACCAAGAATAGCCAAAATAATCTTGAAAAAGAAAAAGTTGCAAGTCTCACATTTCCTGATTTCAAAATTTACTACAAGGCTGCAGTAATCAAATCAGTGCAGTACTGGCATAATGACAGACATACAGACCAACAGAACAGAACAGAGATCTCAAACCCTCGTATATATGATCAAATGATTTTTGACAGGTGTGTCAGAACCATTCAATGGAAAAAGGACAGTCTTTTCTACAAATGTGCTGGGAAAACTGAATATCCACAAGCAAAAAATGAAGTTGGACCACTACATTATGCCATATACAAAAATTAGCTCAAAGTGGGTCAAAGACCTAAAGACAGAGGTAAAATCATAAAGCTCTTAAAGAAAACATATGAAAAAAGCTTCAAGCCACTAAATTTGGCAATGATTTCTTGAATATGACACCAAAAACCCAGTCAACAAAAGGAAAAGTTTGTAAGTTGAGCCTCATCAAAATTTAAAACTGTTAGGCATCAAAGGGCACGATTACCAGTAGAGTAAAAGACAACCTATAGAATGGAAGAAAAATATTTGTAAATCATATGTCTGATAAGGGATTGATATCCAGAATGAAGACTTCTTATAGCTTAACAAGAAACTCCAAACAACCCAATTAAAGAATGGGCAAAGAACATGAACAGACATTTCTCCAATGAAGATATACAAATGGCCAATGATGACTGTTCAACATTAATAACGTTCAATGTATTAATCATTAGGGAAATGCAAACCAAAACTACAATGAGATACTACTTCACATCCGCTGGGTGTGAAGAAATATAGACAACAATAAGTATTGATAAGGATATGGAGAAACTGGAACACTTGTACATTGATTATGGGAAGGTAAAATGGTGCAACCACTGTGGGAAATGGTATGGTGACTTCTTAAAACATTAAACCAAGAAATGCCACATGATCCAGCAATTCCACTGCTGCGTATACACTCAAAAGAAGTGAAAACAAGGACCTAGACATTTTTTACCCATATTCACAGAAGTATCAATCAACATAGCCAAAAGATGAAACCTAAGTATCTATAGATGGATTATTTAGAAAAACAAAATAAAGTACATACATACAATGCAACACTGCTTAGTTATAAAAAGGAAAGAGATTCTGACATATGTTACAACATGGATAAACCTAAAAGGCATTATGTGAAATAGCTAGTCACAAAAGGACAAATATTGTATGATTCCATTTATATGAGATATCTTGAGTAGTCAAATTCCTGGAGTCAGAAAGTAGACTGGTGGTTGCAGGGGCCGGAGGGACAGGGGAATGGGGAGTTAGCTATAAGTACAGAGTACCAACTGGAGAAGATGAAAAAGTTCTGGAGACGAATGGTGACAATGGCTGAATGATGTAAAAGTATTTAAAGCCACAAAACTGAACACTTAAAAATGGTTAAAGTGAGAAATTTTATGTTATGCATATTTTGCCACAATCAGAAAGAAAGAAAGGGAGAAAGGAAGAAAGAGAGAGGAAGAAAGAAAGAATGAAAGAGGGAGAGAGGGGGGAGGGAAGAAATAAATCTTAATGACCTTGGATTTGGCATCAAGGCATGCCAAATGCCTTGGTATGACGTGAAAAGCACAACCAACCAAAAGAAAATCGATATACCGGACTTCATCAAAATTAAAAACTTTATGTGCACCAAAGGACACTATCAAAAAGTGAAAGGACAGTCCTCAGAAAGGAAGAAGATACTTGCAAATCATATATCCGATGATGATCTAATGTCCAGAATATATATAAAGAATTTTACATCTTAAATGTAAAAGACAACTCAGTTTAAAAAGGGGAAAAACACTTAAATAGACATTTTTCCAAAGGAGATATACAAATAGTCAACAAACACATGAAAAGATGCTCACAGCATCATTAGTCATTAGGGAAACGTAAATCAAAATCATACCATGATGAGGTATCTCTTCATGCCCACTAGGATGGCTACTAAAAAGGAAAATAATGAGTACTGGTGAAGAAGCGGAAAAATCAAAACAGTCATGTATTACTGGTGAGAATGTAAAATGGTGTAGATCCTATGAAAAACAGTTTGGAGGTTTCTCATAAAGTTAAACATCAAGTTACCATATAACTTAAATTCTCCTCCTGGATACATAAGCAAAGAACTGAAAACAAGTGTTTAAACAAAAACGCGTACACAAACTGTTCATACAGCAATCATTCACAACCTCCAAAGGGTGAAAAGAACCCAATTGCTCAACTTATGAACTGATAAAATGTGGTCTATACAACAGAATATTATTTAGCCATAAAAAGGAATGAACTACTGTTACATGCTACAAAATGAATAATCCTTGAAAATATGCCAAGTGAAAGAAGCCAGACACAAAAGCCACATATTTTATGACTCCATCTATATAAAATATCCAGAATAGGCAAATCCACTGAAACAGAAAGCAGCTTAGTAGTTGCTAAAGCCCGGGGAAAGGGAGAAATAGGGAGTGATTGCTTAATGGGTGATGAAAATGTTGCAGGACAAGACAGTAGATGGTTCCACACTGTCAAATGTATTAATGCCACTTTAAAATTCTATACTTATAAAGTTACTATGATGGTAAATTTTACTTTATGTGAATTTTACCCCAATATTTTAAGAAAGTTCCCTTTTGATCACTCCTACCTGACAGTTGATATCAGCTCTATACTGCAGCAAGACTGTGACTAGTTCCTTATGTCCTCGATCACAAGCCCAATGGAGCAGAGCTCTGCCCTAAAAAACACAGAAAAAGACACATGAATTTGTTAATCCATTTGTGGGGCCATATAAAAGCTATGTCTTTAAGAAAGATACAGAAATATGTAAAAAAAAATGTAGGTTTTTCGATTAGCATAAAATGCTCTACGGGAAAAGCACAGACTTTGGAAATCAACTGGAAGTCCTGAATTCTACTTCTGGAATCCATTATGCGCCAGCCCAATGACTTTCTTCAGCCTGATCAGTTTCCTCATCCACAGAGTGGGGACAAGGATAATACTAACGACATATTATAATACCAACAACACTTCTTGAATGAATGAGCTATAAGATAACGCTTTGTAAATTTTAAAGTACTTTATAAATGTAAAAGAGTTTTAAATTGTTATATCTACTTCTAGTAAAAAAAATCTTATGGATTAAAGAAATAAGTAGTTAAGCCTAGGTAGAGATCATAATCTAAACACTGCATATCTAAATTTACTGAAGTATATTCCTTAATACATAAGAAAATTTAATCACTTCGAAACTAAGCATTTCCGCTTCATATTCCAAACGTATACCCTGAAATATCCCCCAAATTTTAGTATAGTCTACTAGTGTTTACTTCAAACGATGACTATGAAAGCCACTTTTAAAACAGAATAGATGATTAACTGTTAGGAGACTCAGTATTAAATATGAAACATTACTTTTAACTGCTGTCTACAAAGATGAACAGTTATTACCAACACGTTAATTCTTTTCTCCACATCCAGAAAATCTTGGTTTGGTTAAGAAAGAAGACTACTTGGTCCAAAGAATAACAAAACTCCCAAAGTTAAGGGCTTTTCTGAAGCAATGAGTGATGCATGGCTTAACACTACCTTTTGAAGGTGGCGGTGATGTTGTAATTTTTTTAAAGATGGAATGTTTTTCCATATTAAGTTAAAATCCCGGCTTTGTGTTATTGTCAAGAAGATTTAAGCAACATAAGCTGGGACAAAGAGGGCTTTAAAATAAAGAGCACCTTTCAAGAAAGATTTTATAAACCCACTACACTCTTCATCTTTCAGACTCTCTTCACATACCTATTAGTTCAACTAATTAAATCAGGAACTATCCTTGAAAACAAACAAACAAAACCTAGAGTTAAGACAACCTCTTACAAAGTGTCCTCTTTTTTTCTTTCATTTGCTCAATTTATTTTCACTTATTTGTGAATATCTGTTTTGTAATAGGCTTACACAAGATCCAAAGAGGAAGGGAAGCATAAAATTTTAAAATGTGGGCAAATCATTCACAACTTGTAGTAGCAAAACTACCTTGCTCAGAGCCCACTAAGAATTTTTTAAAATGGAGACAATTCTAAAAGCCAAGTAAAAACTGTACTGTAGAGAAAAGAGTTTCCTATATTAAATTTTCCCTAGCTCCAGTGCATACTGATTTACTTTTATAAGGGCACAAATTTCAAAATCTCCATAGGAATAATTAGATATTCTAATAAGACTCAGAATATCAATGTATAAAATAGTCTATGGTTCCATGTAATTGTTTCACAGCTTTTACATTAAAATAATCATATAAAATGTCAAAGTCTGTATCATTTTTAGTTCTAATGCTAAGTGTACATTTTACAGCTATTTAAATTATTAACAAGAAACACTACATAGTTAAAATGATGTGTGATATACTCACACAGGGCACCTACCAGAACTACCTAATAGTTAACTAAGAAAACATAATATTAATATATCTAGTATTTTTACTGTAAGACACACAGATAATTTCTCAAACAGATTCCTGATTTCTCCTTAGGTTTAACCCAACAGGGTTACATCGACTAATGCTAAAATATAAATCCTTAGCTGTTTCTGTGGGGAAAGCAGACAAGCAACACATTTTACTGTTAATGGGCAGTTATATTTTAAATTTTCCATATGTGGTGCCAAAAATTTACTTTAGGGGAAACACCTATGACTGGACCTCAATAGTGATTTTCACTTTGGATATATTTTCCAGGAGGGTGGCACTCGTATAGCAATGTTTTAAGGAGGATGATGTGCTCTCAGACATTTACGCTATGCTTTTTAACAGCCTTTTTGACCTGCAATGTAATTAATTTTTGTAACACATTATTTTAATGGTACACTAATTAACCTTGAATTAGAATGAATTCTCTAACAATGACTTACTGTAGGAGTGCTGAAGATATAGCTACATTAAGACCATCTAGTGATTAACATTTTTATGCAGTATTAAGAAGCTCAAAAACAAGAGCAGGATTAAACATACTTGTAAATAGGTGTAGATAAAGTAAATCAGGCTTTGGAATTTTGACTCCAAAGTGTTCTACATTTAAGTGAACAAAGGCCAACACAGTCAGGTATGTGAATGTGATAACTCTCTACTTCAAATTATAGAGTTCCTGTAAACACACTCTAAGATTATTATTAGTTCAAGTTATAAATAACCAATAATTTGCAGAGATGCTATCTCCATAACCCCTACTGATGAAATCAGTAAATAAACACCTGTGGTTTCTTTTCTCTTTCTGGACCAATACAATGGTCCACATTAAATTATTAAATTTTTTTAGATAGGATTCCATAATTTCTCTTCCAGAAGGAAAAGCATGAATTATATTCACATTAAAATGATATTTGCTTAAAGGTTTTATACAAACTTGTGAGATAGTTTACCTATTTTTAATTGCTTCATATTCTCTGAATGATATAATCTCAAAAATTTTCAAGTAAAATTTATTTTTACTATTACCACAAAAGCTGACAGTTGTTTGTTTGCTTCTAGTTTTAAGAACTTCTGAAAAAATATACCAGAAGTACTGAGGACTAAGTGGGGAGAGCCTTTATTAAAGGGAATCTTTGTTAGGCAACCAGAAGGCAACAAGCACTGTCTGGAGAGCTCTGGATAATTCTGGAATTCAAATACAGTAAAACACAGGGGGAGGAGAAGAGTTCTCATCTATTAACCAAGGGTGCAAATACCATCCTACCTCAGACAGATGAATGACTCTAAAGTGCTTTGAAGGTGCAGGATAGCAGTTAACCTATTAAGTGGTATTACTTTCATGCCTTCTGGAAAATACAGAGTGGGTCTTAATATTTTAAATGCTACTTTGATATCCTTGTTCACTTGTCCTTATACTAGGTAGAATTTTTAAAAATCAGATTTTCGCTTGGATATCACAAATTAAATAAAAGAGATGGTATTATAAAACAAGTCTTGATGTTCTTATGGTATTTTGAGAACAGATACACCATACATATGGTAGATAAAAACATGATAAATCGGTAATGTTTAAATTTCTAAGCACTCTATCAAAGATGGTATGTGGTGCAAGACTATCTAGTAAATGAAATACAGTGAACAGGTTGACCTGAATTTTTCTCTCTGGAAAGAAAAGGCTTTCAGCTTAGAAGTGTAGTAGAGACCGACTTTAGTACCAGTACTCTGTATTGTCTCTGTCTCTGCTTGCCCATCCCTGTGTTCTACCTTTGCTTGCTGCTGCTGTAGCAGCTGGCTCTAGTGAGAACTCCCCCACCTGCAGCCACCAGAGACTACACAATGCCTCCTACTTCCACCTCCCTCTGAATAGTGACAATGTTCTTTCAAAAACTTTGACAGCAGTAGGACTGGGAGGCAGTTTATGATCTCAAGATGTGCCTAGCATGGAAGCTAATACGCATTTAAAATCAGCAAATACTGGATCCCTTTCACTGTCTAAGATCTAAGGTAAAGAGAAATGCTGTTGCTGAGCTATCAGGGAATTTAGAAGGATTTTAAATACACTACTTAAATTGTTTTATAAGTGTTTACTAAGTTGTAATGTTAGTAAATAAAGGGTAAAGAAATAAGAGAGAGATTACTTCATTCTGTATTAGTAATAAGTAACTCAGTAATAATAATAAGGTGGCCAGGTGGTCATCATAAGACAATGGATAAATACAATAAATATACTCATATTCCAGAATATTACTCAGCAATATAAAGGAAGGAAATACTGATTTACACAATGACATCAATGAACCTCAAAAACATTACACTAAATGAAAGAAGCCTTACACAAAAAAAGTACATGTTATGATTCCTTCTAAAAGTCTTAGAACAGGCAAGACCAGTCTGTGGTAGCAAATTATGAGAACAGTGGTTACTTTTGTGGGATTAGAAGAAAGAACCTGCAGGGAAGGAGACGAGGGATTTTCTGGGGGTGACATATCTTGATAGGAGTTTCAGTTACACAGGTTTATGCATTTGTCACAACTGAATGTACACTAAAGACTTGTGCATTTCACTGTACATAAATGTTACCTTAAAAGAAAAACCCAACTAATACTGAACTCTATAATATGCTGATGCACTCAGAAGAAAGTGCATTATTTATAAAATACTTTGAAATGCATCAAAAAATGAGAAAGACTGATGGATAGGTAGAGAGATGGTAGATACTCCTGAAGCAAGCACAGTAAAATATCAGTGCTAGAATCTAGTGGTAGGGATACAGATGTTAACTGTAAAATTCTTCCCACTTTTCTGTATGTTTAAATTTTTTCCTAATAAAGTGTTCAAAAAAAAAATCAAACAAAAACCTGTACAACCCACATTCATTCCAGGATTATTTATAACTGCCAAAATACAAACGGAACCCAACTGGCTATAGATGGATATTTAGATAAACAAAATGCAGGATACACATGCAAATATCATTCAGTTTTAAAAAAGAAATTTTGACACATTATTAACATGGATGAACCTTGAAGACACTGTGCTAAGTGATGTAAGGCACAGGAGAGCAATACTGTATGATTCCGTGTATATGAAGAATCTAGAGTAGTCAAACTCATGGAGACAGAAAGTAGAATGGTGGCTGCCAGGGCTGGGGGAAGGCGAGGAATGGGGAGTCAGTGTTCAATGGGCACGGAGTTTCAGCTGGGGAAGACGAAGAAGGTCTGGAACTGAATGGTGGGGATGGCTGAACACTGCCCAAGTACTTAGTGACACAGAACTGTACACTTTAAAATGGTTACATCTAAATGTTTTTATGTGTATTTTACTACAATAGAAACAAAAAAATGTGGCCAGAGCTCATAAGATTTAAAGTACTTTCACTATTTTCAGATTTCGTATTTAATGAGTTTCTGATGTAAAAGTATTACCATAGCCTTGATTTGTAAATGGTGCTGCCTGTATTAATACAAATGAGCATAATTAGACAGTTGAAAATGCATTTCCCAATTAGTAATGTAAATGAACAAAGCTCCTTCAAATTAATATTTTAATCAATTACACAATCAAAACAACTCCAAATAACATAACAGAAAGTTATTTAAGAGGATGTATTTTTTCCTTCCATCCTTTAATAAAAGCATAAATTTAGCCTTAGTATATTGACCCTGCCTCTGAAAACTTTTGCTTCTGTGTTAGCCTAACAGTGTCAGTTTTGCCAGATTTTACAGTTTTGCCAGTTTCTCAACCAAAAGCATGTAAATTGTTTTCTGACATAAGCCACAGATTTAAAACGAAGTAAGAATGGAAAGGAATGGAATCAAGGGAAAGGTGACTTTCTTCAAAGCATGTGAAAGAATCAATAAACATGGAAAATGGTATAAAATTAGACTTTCAAAAAGACAGAAAAAAAAGAACTAAGAAGCAGCTCAAAAAAAAGGAATTTTGGAGTGCATTAGATAAGAACCTATGGAAAACCAAGGAATTGCATATGGGTGCTTTTAGAGGGGTTGATGATAGCTGTATTGGAAAAATATCATCCAGTTCAAATATTATTATACTGCTACATTTGTTCTAAAATAAATTAAAATTAATGTACAAGTTTAAAATACTATTTAAATATCACTAATAAGCATGAATTTTAGTATCTACTGTATACAGCACTTTTTTGAGAAGTAATGTGTATGATAAGGATTGTACAGACATAATACGTGCCTGATGATTATTAAGAAATATTCTGCTCATATCTTAAGTGTACTTTACAATTATTTGAATCACCCTTTACCCTTAAAAGATATTTTTTTGGAACAACTGTAAACATACAGTGAAGGGCTATACAGTGAAGGGTTATATTTAATATGGCTCAAAAATAAAAATTGAAGCACCATTTAAAAAAATTTATAGGTGTTCATTTCTTCTTCACATTACCTACACCTCAATTTACAAATATTTCTGCAAATGATTAATATAATAAAAGCTGTAATTTAAATTTAAAAATGAGTACATAGAACGCCGTTATGCTATAAAATTGGAACCTGAAACATCTGATACATAGATAGCTTCCTGAATAGTAAGTATAATAACAAAACTTTTTTCTATTATGTGAAATATAGACAATGTCCTAATTACTCTATCAGTAGGAAATTCCATGTAATTTCAAATTAGAAATAAATGCCTTACTATTTTAGTAGCAATTATAACTTAAATAAATAAAAGATACAAACCGGGAACCATACTTATACATAATAAATAACTTAATTATAAAATATAAATATTTTATTTAAAACACATTTATATATGTGTTCATGTGCTATGATAGTTACAGATTCAAATCTAAGCATTTCAGGCAATATAATAATTGCATTCATTTTAATATGTAGAAGTGCAAGTGTGCCTTATGACTATAATTAGAGAACTTTAAGTTCTCACAGAGACTTTGAAGTGCAATAAATGTAATTTTTAGTCATTTCAGGGAAAGACTGAAATTGGGTTGAACCAGCTGGAAGAACATTTTAAATGAAGTCATATATCGTCCCAAAGAATTTTAGGCAATCAGTAGTGAAATAGCTCAAGGTCAAATATTAGATAGACAAGCACCTAGAAGAACTGAATATCTTTTCACAACTGTAATTGTTACCCAATTTATTATAGTAAAAGGGGTGAAAAGTATTTAGCTAGCAACTTAACTTTGAGATTACACACGCTTAATCCGTTATCAAAGATTACTAAATTGTTTTACTTAGTAATGTCATGAAGCAGTGCCCTTTATTTTATTTAGGATGTTAAGTTTGATTCTAATTTTAAGCTTCCATCTCCCTCATGTTCTTAAATTAATTCATAGAAATCCCTGATTAATAATAAAAAGGCTTGCCATCAGTATTCAAAGCCCAGCCTGAGTTGTCATGGCTGAGAGGGCAGAAATCTGCTTGGAGCAATGAGAGAACCCAGCTGAATTCTGGGCGTCTCAGTCTATGAATGTGTAAGCACTTCATCTGCTCATGGAAACACAATGTTCTGGCAGGCTGTGGGTAAAGGTAGCTGCATGGGTAACAAACTGGAAGACCTGGGAAACATACTATATCAAAGTAACTAAATGACAGAAGCAAGATATTTTACAAGTGCTTATTTTTACAAAAAAATAGTGTTATTTATTGTAAGCTATTTGTGTTCTAAACATTTATTTTATCCTGATTACTACTATCCAACGATCTTTACAGAAGTCACATGTGGATTTGACTTTTAATACTAGTTTATAGAAGAAATTGTTGCAAATCAGAGCATAACACTAGCAGGGCCGACTGGAAACTGATTATCCTTCTTAAATCCAGTGGTGAAAAGAACACTGCCTCAAATCTGCATTTCCACTTAGTAGTTGTATACATTTGAGCAAGTAATGTGTACATCTCTGAAATAGTTCTTATCTGCAAAATAAGGATAACATCTACCTTACAGGGATGTTATGAAGACAGCATGGGAATTAGTGAAAGTACCTTACTGAGTGAATATGGCAATAAGTAAAAGTAATCTGTAAACTCTAACCCACACTGTGTAAAATAGTATTATTTGAAAGATGGAGAATTCTAATAGGGATCATATAGTACATACAATAATTTCCAGTGAAAATGTGACTTTGTAAAGTTTTAAGTGGGTTTCCAGTTTCATATGTAAGGAGCTAGGAAGCTGCCACTCCATCCTAACAACAAACAAAAATCTGAAAAGACCAAAAAAATCAACTGTTCTTCTTAGATCCATAAGAAGGGGAGGACACAAGGCAAACCACTGTCTTTGAGCCTAGAGAGACAGATATGTGAAGTCGACGTCCTGGAGCAGAGCCTCACAAGTGGAAACTACCTGGAAAACTGGTGCCAGGTAGGAAAACCTGACAGTGATTGATGAATTGCTGGAGACTCAGCCCAGACAACTCGGGGTGGGGGCACAATACTGTGAGATTTTCCTCTAGGAGTCTGACCAGCTTCCCTTAATAAATACCAGAGAAAAAGCCCCCCATGCCTCTGGCAGGAGGAGGTGAAATGAAACCTTCTGTTCTTTTTAAAAACGCCTGCCTTCAGGAGTTCCCTTCGTGGCTCAGTGGTTAACGAATCCGACTAAGAACCATGAGATTGCGGGTTTGATCCCTGCCCTTGCTCAGTGGGTTAAGGATCCGGCATTGCCGTGAGCTGTGGTGTAGGTTGCAGATGTGACTCGGATCCCGCGTTGCTGTGGCTGTGGCGAAGGCCGGCGGCTACAGCTCCTGTTAGACCCCTAGCCTGGGAACCTCCATATGCCGCGGGTGCGCCTCTACATAAAAAAAAAAAAAAAAAAAAAAAAAAAAAAGCCTGCCTTCAGAGGAAACTGGTTTGTCAGTGCCTAACTTCTGTTGGGGTATTATCAAAGCCTAACTGACCTTCGGAAAGGGAAATACCCAACTTCAATCCTCTCTAACCATTCTGTCCCATTGTAAGGCGGAGGGAAAAACCTGAGAAACATCTGTGAGATTCCCAGCCCAGAGGCATAGGCTTACTGAAAGAATGAGACCTAATCATAGGACCACAGAACACTTTTTCTCCCTGACACCTCACTAGTACATCATTACTAAGGGCCTATCTATAGAAGTTCCTTTTATCTGGTATATCACGTCCAGCTATTAGTAAAAATTACAAGGCAAAACAAAAGGCAACCCTCCTGCAATTTGAAGACACAAAGTAAATATCAGAATCAAACGGGGCAGGGATGCTGGAATTATCAGGTGGAAAATTTAAAACAGTTATAATTAATATGTTAAAGAGAGTCAATGGATGAAAAAGGCAGTATGCAAGAACAAATGGACAATGTAAGCAGAGAGATGGAAAGCCTAACAAAGAATGAAAAAGAAATGGTAGATATATACATAAAAAAAATAACACTGTAACAGAACTAAAAAATGCCTGCGATGGGCTTATTACTATGCTGGACATGGCAGAGGAAAGACTTTCTGAGCCAGAAGATGTATCAATAGAATCCTTGAAAACTGAAAAGCAAAGAGAACAAACACTGCAGAAAACAAACAAACCAAACAAACAAAAAGCAGAATATAATATCCAAGGACTGAGGGACAGTTACAAAAGGTATAACATGTGCATAACGGGGAAACCAGAAGGAGAAGAAAGAGAGAAAGGAACAGGAGAAATACCTGAAACAATGACTGCATTTCCTCAAATTAATACCAGACAACAAATCACAGATCTAGGAAGCACAGAGAACACTAAGCAAGATAAATGCCCCACTTTAAAATTATAGAAAATCAAAGATAAAACAAAGATAAAAATTATATCAGACTTCTCCTCAGAAAACATGAAAGCAAGAAGAGAGTGGAGCAAGGTATTTAAGCTGTTGAGAAAAAAAAGCCCTGCTAACCTAGATTTCTGAGAAATTATCCTTCACACTTAATCTTAGCCAAAAGTCCGAGAAGCAATGAAATTATCCTTCAAAAGTGAAGGAGAGATAGAGAAAAAATATTGAGGAAATTTGCTGCCATTAGACCTGCCTTGCAAGAAATGTTAAAAGAAGTTCTTTAGAGACAAGGAAAGTAACGTAGGTCAGAAACTGGACCTACATCAAGAGCATCAAAGATGGAATACTGAAAGTATTAATAAAACCCTTTTCTTATTCTTTTTTTTGCATCACATTCATCTCTATTTTTAAAAATTTTATTGAAGCAGAGTATTTTTCTTATTCTTAACTTACCTAAGTTTGTTAAAAATTTGCAACAGTGTATTTGATTATAGATATATGTATATCTAATGTATGTATAAATATACATACACACATAAAGTATGCATATGTGCTATTACTCATATCACTTATACCTAAGTGATATGAGTAATAGCACTGATACAAGGGACAAGAGAGGGGAATTAAGATTATTTTATTTTTATAAGATACATTATGCATGAAATGTTATCAACTTATTTGAAAATGGACTTGGATTAATTATAAATGTACACTGCAAACTAGGGCAACCGCTATAAAAGGTTTAAAAATAAAAGCATAACTGGCATGCTTAGGAAGGAGAGACAATGGAATCTTACTAAATGCTCAATTAAAACCACAAAACAGAGTTCCCTGGTGGCTCAGCAGGATAAAGATCCAGCATCACCACTGCTGGAGTTCAGATTGTTGCTGTGGCACAGGTTCGAACCCTGTCCTGGGAACTTCTGAATGCTGTAGATATGGCCAGAAAAAAAACAAACAAAAAAACCCACGAAAGACAGAAAAAGAGTTGAAGGCAAAAATAGGAACAAAGAATAAGGGCAACACAAAGAAAACAGTAACAAATATGGTAAGTGTTAACCCAGCTATATCTGTAATCATATGGAATGTCAATGGCTTAAACGTACCAACTAAAAGACAGATTGTTGGGTTTCCCGTTGTGGCTCAGCGGTAACAAAACCCAACTGGTATTCATAAGGACATGGGTTCGATCCCTGGCCTCACTCAGTAGGTTAAGGATTTGGCATTGCCATGAGTTGTGGTGTAGGTCGCAGACTTGGCTCAGATCCCACGTTGCTGTGGCTGTGGTGTAGGCTGACAGCTGTAGCTCCAATTTGACCCCTCGCCTGGGAACTTCCATATGCCACAGATGCAGTCCTAAAACAAACAGAAGATTCTCAAAGTGGCTCAAAAGCGTAATCCAACTAGATGTTGTCTATAAGAAACCTACTTTAAATATAAAGAGACTATAAGTAATTGGACCGAGAAAAAAAATACCATGCTAGTGCACTAAGAAAGCAGGAGTAGCTATATTAATTTCAGTCAGAGCAGACTTCAAAGCGAGGAGAGTTATGAGGGGTAAAGAAGATATTACGTAATGATAAAGAGGTCAATTCTCCAAGAAGACATAACAATTCTTAATGTGGATGTCCCTAACAACAGGGCACCAGTCATGGATAGCAGGAATGCAAGACGGTATAGCCATTTTGGAAGAAATAGTTTGGTGGTTCCTTATAAAACTAAACATCTTCTTTCCATACGATCTAACAATTGTACTCCTTGTTATTTACACAAAGAAGCTGAAAACTTATGTATACACAAAACCTGTACATGGACGTTAATAGCAGCTTTATTCATAATTGCCAAAACTCAGAAGCAACAAAGTCCTTCAGGAGGTGAATGGATAAACAAACTGTGGTACACATCCAGACAGTGGAATATCTGAATATTGTTCGGTGTGAAAAGGAAATGAGCTATTAAGCCATCAAAAGACATGAAGGAAACTTAAATGCATATTACTAAATGAAAGAAACCGATGCACAAACGCTAAAGACTGTACAATTCCAACTATATAGCATTCTGGAACAAAACTATGGAGACAATAAAAAGTTCAGTGGTTGCCAGGAGAGCAAGGGGTATGAATACACACAGCACATAGGATTTTTAGGGCAGTGAAAATACTCGGAATGATATTATAATGATAAATATTTCATTATACGTTTGTCCAAATACACAGAATGTACATCAACAGTGAATCCTAAAATAAATCATGGACTTCGCATGATTACACTATATCGATGTAGGTTCATCCTTGAGTAAGGAAAACGTATGATTCTGGTGAATGATATTAATAATGGGGGAAGCTACACGTGCGAGGGCAGGGGTCATAAGGGAAATCTCTGTACTTCTCTCTCAACTTTACTGTTAAACCTTAAACTGCTCTGCTCTTTAAAAAAATAAAAACTAAGGAGTTTACATCGTGGCTAAGTGGGTTAAGGACCTGACATTGTCTCTGTGAGGATGTGGGTTTGATCCCTGGCCTGGCTTAGTAGGTTAAAGATCTGGTGTTTCCACAAGCTGTGGGAGGCTGCAGTTGCAGCTTGGATCCAGTCTTGCTGTGGCTGTGGCAGAGGCCACAACTGCAGCTCCAATTAGACCTCTAGCCCAGGAAATTCCATATGCTGCAGGTGCAGCCATTAAAAAAAAAAAAAGAAAGTCTTTTAAAAAACAGTTAAGTGGCTGCTTCATTTCTTCATTATAGCATCATCCTTCATTCATATTATTCATTAAGGATAATTAATGTAGTTACTAACATTTATTGAGTACTTTGCACATGTCAGATACTGTTTAGGTGCTTTATACATATTAACTCATCTAATATTCAAAACAATTCTGAAATTCTGACACAGGTACTATTATTATTCCCATTTTACACATTAGGAAACTGAGACACAAAATAATTTCAACATATGCCATGGGTGTGGCCCCAAAAAGCAATAGTAATAATAATAATAAGGTTAAGTCATATGGTTGGGAAGTGACAGTACTAGCACTTGAACCCAGGTAGTCCAGCTATACTATCCTGCTTCTGCTTGTTCACTCATTCAATCAATCGTTAGTTCGTAATTCATCAAATCTTTACTGAACATGTAGAATATGCCAAGAGCTCTGACAGAAATATTTTCAACCAGGAAGATCTCAAAACATTTATCTTTCTCAGGAAGCTACTAGAGAAATGCTCTACCACACCAGGAAATATATAAAAGAGAAAGCTATTGGGGGAGACACTCCATCAAAATAGAGAAATAAACATTTAAAGATGAAGACCTGGGAAAACCTTAAGAAAAAGAAGCTATTGTACCATGGTATGTCGAGACTGTACTCTTCATAATTATATAGTTATTTATTTCCTTTTCACCCTGGCCTTGCTTCCCTGTAATCAGAGCAGACTTCCTCCTATACTGACCTGGAGCCTGGCCTTGTGACTTGTTTTAGACAAAGGAATGTGAGTAGATGTGACACATGCCAAATCCTAGGAAAGCTTTAAATGTATCTGTAGGGTCTGGTTCTGTCTGCCTTTACTGTCTACCCCACATACGGATCAAAGAAGGAGAAACACGAAATCAGGATGAACTGAGCTCAAACAAGGCTAGTAGAACCCAGTAGAGTCTCAACTGATTCAAACCCTTTTGAAATATGAACAAGAAATAAATGTTGTTACCTATCAAAATGTGGCTTTTGGGGTTTTTTTGCTACTGCAGAAGCTGACTAACACAGTCAAAAAACACTATTTACATGGTCTTAATAATAATTACATTATAATATTATAATCGAAAATTACATTATTAATTATATTGTAATGTAAATATGTAATAAAAACATCGATACAATAGAGATTCAAGCAGAAAGCTGAAACTAAAAGCTGTGATATAATTATGTTACGAAGATGAGAGAGGGCAGAAAATAAGTAAAACAGCTAAATCCTAATATAACAGAGAAGAAAGTCAATAATGTTTAGAGTTGGAAAATCAAGAGATGCAAATGTATTATTTAGAATTATGTAAGTAAACTGCAAAAGAAACAACTAAAAGAAGTAAAAGGTTTTGCCTCAAGACAGCTAGACTCAAATGTGAGAAGGATGTAGGAAGAGGGAAGATGACTTTTTTGTTATAAAACATATAGTACTATTTGATTTTCTTTGAACTACCTACATGTATTAATTTTATAGAAATCTTAACTCATGAGCACAAAAATATAAACCACAATAAGATCAAGGGACGCAATCATGACTGATTAAAATAAAATGCGTTCTGATTCTGATAGGCAAAAAAAAGAACTTGAGCTGGAATCAGAAGAACTGGTGATAACTGTTTTACAATCTGGCTTCCACTTTTCTCTTACATCGTTTTTGGCTCCGTTTCATTATTTATGGGAGAACAAATAGTATCACTGGTCCCCCTTTACTGCAGAATTACAGTCTTACACTTTCAGTACCAGATGTCACTGATAATATATTACAAGAAAGATGTTTTTAAAATAAAATAATATTAAGAGCTAACCTGTGTAGAGAGCTCTCAGTCAACAGGTTAGTTATTATTATCTTCTAATAATACATTAACATAACTAATACATTAACATATAATTAACATGTAATTAATACATTCACTATTATTATTATTTATCTACTCTAAACATTATCTATGATCACTGTATGTCCTCTTCCTAACAATGGCTACCTTTTGGTCATTTCAATCATCTTCACTGCACTAACCAAGAATGGGAAAAATGATTAGTAAATTTTACACCTTTTTTAACAACTATAATTCAGGGACAGTTTCAGCTCAAAATGTGAACAGTTTTATTCACAAAATAAATACAGTAAAAAGTAATATATTTTACAAAATAACTTAGTATAGGGTCCCATTAAATAGGGGACCTGCATTTAATGACTGGATTCACCAAAATTTTGACATAGTTTTCTAGAAATATAGTTACTGGACAAAGGACAATATACCTGTTCAAGGTATACTATCAAGAGAGCACTAAGGCTACTTATAAATATTCTTATACTTCCTATAGATTTCATATATTATGTTAATAATTTCTTCCTTTAACATGAACAAATGTAAGTTATTTTCCTTCTGGAAGTTTCAGCTAGTAACTTCTACAATGGACAGAAATATGAACAATACAGACCCAGAAAGTACTTAACCGGGTGATATCATGTAGATATTCTAATATACTTTTAACCACACTATAGTTTGAGTTGCAGTTACAGGCCTGCATGTAGGAAAAAAAGCACTGGGGCAGAACAACAAAGCATAAGAAAATAATTAACAGGGCATGTTTTCATACCTCTTCATCTTTCATATTCACATCCACAGTTTTCGATCTGATGACTTTGGTTATATGGTCAATGTTGTTTTCCCTGCAGTAATCAAATATGTTTTTGTCTTCTTCCCTAATTAGAGTAAAAAACAAAGTGTTTGTCTTACTAGGTAATATATAAAAGCCACATATTTTTAATACAACCTGTTTGCTACAGACAAACATTAGTGGAATCTGTTCTTAGAAAGAATTTCTCAGGAACAATAATGGATTTTCAGTAAGACATAATACATCCAACCTCCGAAAAGACTTAAAGCTCTTAGCAACTATAATTATAGAGAAAAACTTCATTTGCTTTAATAAGTTACACTAGTACACTAAATATAAATCTTGAGTAGATTTTCTCAGTGCTCTTTCTCTCCCCACTTTTTTTTCTTTTTTTGCTTTTTAGGGCCGCACCCATGGCATATGAAGGTTCCCTGGAAAGGGGCTGAATTGCAGGTACAGCTGCCAGCCTATGCCACAGCCACAGCCACATCAGATCCAAGCTGTGTCTGCGACCTACACCACAGCTCACGGCAATGCCGGATCCTTAACCTACTGAGCGAGGCAACCGCATGGTTCCTAGTCAGATCCATTTCCGCTGCACTATGACAGCAACTCCTCTTCCCAGTTTTTTACACTGATAGGCACAGATATCCTCTGACTCAGAATTTTCAATTGTAGCACTGCAGTGAGGTCATTTACTATTGCCTGAACAGAGGTAGCAAAAGATCAGAACACAGCTTACTATCTCTCTTACAGAATAACAAAATAAGCTGATTGCTATCCAGATTTTAAAAAAAGAAAAACATACACACACACACACACACACACACACCAAAGTAATTTTCTTAAGGAAAAAATAATTAGAGCATCACAAAATTCAGAAATCCTTCCTGAGATAATAAAAACAGACTGGGAAAAAAAACTAGGAGGCATAGTATATACCCAGCACTCTTCTAAGTATATCAATGTATTAATTCACTTACTCTTATTCCAACAGATTCGCTTCACAGATTAAAGAAATAGGTAAGAAGAGGTTATATGACCTTTCAAATGGCATCACATTTATCCAAGGCAGAACAAGAGCTCAGATCAAGTGATTCTGTATACATTCCATTTTTCTATCATATCAAGCTACACTGCAACTAGGGAGCTGTAACCTATTCCAGAATCTAAAGGAGAAGTTCTTAACGTGAGATAGATGAGTTCTCTAAAATAGGCTACAGAATTAACTATGCGAGTGCATAACGCATTTTTCTCAGTGTGTTGGGGAGGAAGACTGAAGGAAGCATCAAGGAGGCTCTCAAAAGGATCAGAGACTCCCAAAAGGATCAGTAATTTGAAATATTAACAATGAAAATATTCTATATGTAGACATATTTTTCTAAACAAGCACAAAATAATGCAATTTGAGCTCCAAAAATTATAACCAGGATGTTTTATAACCTTTAAGGCCATAGCTTCCACTCATCAGAAATCAAAGCACTTGGCCATAGGAGTCCTTCTATCTTAAAAGCCAATACCTTATAACCTATAAAAAGTTATTTCCAGTCAGAGGTAAATAACTTAAAACACACTACTCTGGCATTACCCTTTCCTTATGCATTTGATGTATTTAATCGAGCACCTACTACATGCAAGGCACTGGGCAATATTCCGTTGATAACAGCTAACAGGGATAAGCAAGAAATTCTGCATTCAACACATTTATAGTAAGGTTGAGATGATAAAAATTTATATACCATTAACATAAGATAAAATTGGATCTTTACAAAGGCCCATCATAATACAGAGGAGAAACAGCCCACTTCAAGTCGGACAAAATGAGGCAGGTTTCCAGGAAAAAGTTATGTCTTAAAAAAATCTATGGTCTCTTAAAAATGTTCATTTGCAAAGGAGAAAATGCTTTTCCAATTTTCAAATGCTTCTCTGAAAGAAAACAGAGAAGTCTGAGGCCAAAATCCCAGAAAGGAGAAGTCTGGTTTTTAAACTTAAGGCTACATATAAAACTATTTTAGCTATACTTAAATATCATTTTTAAAAAACCCACTTTCCATGAAAAAGTGCATTTAGCATTCAGACTTGGGAATAAGAGGGACCTATTTTCCTTCAATTCAGTAACAGAGACCCTTCTAATTCAAGAGGCACCAACTTCAATTGTGAGAGAAAGCACTGTGTCATTTTAAGTCATAATAAAAAATACACTACTCACCAACTGTTGTGAATTTGAAAATAACAGGGAGTTGGTGGTGGGGCACATAGAGGAAAGTATGGAAGCTCCTTGGGATGTAGGTTACCCATACTCATAAATATTTCAGGGTTATTCAAAGACGAGAGGACCTTCCTTAATTCCAAATGTGCCTGTACATCTATGCCATAAGCAGTAAAAGAGTAAATGCAGTAAAAACATTTAAAATGCTATATTGCATAATATATTCTCAGTATATTTCTTATATGTATCATTTATATCAATTATTTTGTTTTGGTATGTGCATTTTTTGGAGGTCGGGGCATTTTTTTTTTTAATTTTTGTGCCATTTTCCTTGCCTTTTTATTTTATTTTGTCTTTTTAGGGCCTCACTTGTGGCACATGGAAGTTCCCAGGTTAGGGGCTGAAATGGAGCTGTAGCCGCTGGCCTACACCACGACCATAGCAATACCAGATGCAAGCCACATCTGCAACCTACACAGCAGCTCACGGCAACACCAGATCCTAATTCACTGAGTGCGGCCAGGGATTGAACCCGCATCCTCATGGACACTAATCAGTTTCATTACCACTGAGCCACAACGGGAACTCCACGGGCATTTTTTCACCTGAATACCTGCTTACCAACTGTAGTTTATCATCGCTAAGTATGTTAGGCACATACAGGTACTTCTAAAGTACTTCAGGGTAGAGTAAACTATGTAAATTAATATCAAGTGGAAAATTAATAAAATCATCATAAATGTGCTACAAAGCTGAATGACTAGTATTAAAAAAAAAAAAAAAAAGTGGGAGTTCCCGCTGTGGCACAACAGGATCAGTGGCGTCTTGGGAGTGCTGGGACCCATGTTCAATCCCTGGCCTGGCACAGTGGGTTAGGATCTGGCGTTGCCATAGCTGTGACTTAGATCACAACTGCTGCATGGCTCTGATCTCTGGCCTGCAAACTCCACATGCCACAGGGAGGCCAAAAAAGAAATTAAAAAAAATAATAAAGAATAAGAAGAGCCTAAAAGTGTATTGCTAAAAAAAAAAAATAGTTAACACTCTTGGGCTTAGTTGTTAAATATCGTTATCTACCCCCACTTCAAGTCTGTAATCTTACTTTCCTGCAACCAAGCTGTCTTTATACAATGTCACCACCTAGTGGCCAAAATTGGGAAACATTTGGAGCAACACCTTTGAGTATCCCTTTTCTTGCCAAAATTACGCACAATATCCAAATCAATCTTTTCCTTCTACGTTTTCCAGTTAATAGTCTTCTGTGGACAATTTTTTCTCTAATAAATCCATAATTAAACATGTGCAAACGAAGTCAACTGTTACCAAATAAAGTAGAACCTTAATAAATGTTATTGCCCTTCTACATCTTCTCGCTTTATATTGCCTTCTCTTAAGATTTTTACCCAGTAATCTTTCTCCCTCCCTCTGCTGAATGTGAGTAATAAAATTGTTTCCATTTTCTATAGATGAGTATCAATTATTTTCATGATGTCACCCTCAAGAATGTCCTACACTATCCCTAGCACAAGAGACTCCAAATTTTCTAAAACTGACAGAAAATACATTTATCGGAATAAAAAAAGAAATCACTGGCTTTCTCTGAAATTCTTTTGAAATATAAGGGAGCACACTTGTGGAAGACAGGCGATGGTGTTTAAGTATGATTGTCTTTCATCAATCACAGGAAGAAGAGATTCTTGCCTGCTCCTAAAAATGCTATCTGTACCACTTTCTACAAAGACTGCATTCTTCTATCAAAAGAATATTACAGATAGTTAGGTTTCATGGCAAGCCATCTAAATTCCATTTACTTACTTTTCATCTACCTCACAAAGAATTAAAAAAACATTTAAGGGACTATCTCAGAAATCCAATTAATTGATAGACACATTCAGTAAATATCTCAATTCAATTCATACATTTATCTAGCAACTGGCAATCAGATATAAAAGCAGTATTCCAATAAACAATGAAAAATTATTTAGTGAATTAACAAAACACAAACAAGAGTAAGTCAAAACCTACTGAAATATAAACACATGTCACTAGTTCTTCAGATCAAAGAGAGTATACTTGTAGGCTCCCTGCCTTTAAAGAAATATGCAGGTATGAAAAGTTTTAAAAGAATCAATTTCAGCCTAATTTCTAAATAAACACATTCTTTCCTAAACTCATCTACCTGAAAAGCTTTTTGTGTAGGTAAATATTACCCTTTCGACATTCCCCCTGCTCAACTATTCCTCTAGTTCATAAAAGAAAAGCATACACCTCTCTTCATACTATGGTACTCTTCTAGGAAGTATAAACAAAAGACTACTAAGATTTAGCAAATGACTATTAATTAAACCTGTTACTCTTTGCTTCAAAGTACTGTTTAATACACAGTTGACCCTTGAACAACACAGGGGTTGGTGCGCCAACCCTCTACACAGTCGAATGTCTGCCTATAACTTTATAGTCAGCCACTGTATCTGAGGTTCCACATCTAAGGATTCAACCAGCTGCAGACTGTGTAATGCTGTGGCACGTATTTCATGAAAAATCCACAAACAAGTGAACCTGCACAGTTTTAACACACATTGTTCCAGGGTCCACTGTGCCAGGAAAGGTTTGGAAAAAAAATTAATCCCAGGTGATATTTCCTCAAAATATAAAATTTCTCATGCTACCAAATAAAGGACACTTTTAGTGAAAAACTGTTGTTGGGAAGCCTAAGGTTAAAGGATGGAAGAGGCGAAATAAACAAAAGATTTGGTACTGAACTATGTCTAATTCTAATTTTAAAAAAAAATTCATCTGTTAAATTATTTTTAAAGGCCTCATCCATCTCAGTAAGAAACATTCCCAATAAAATTTTACTTATGTTTAATAATTATTTAACAAAATATATAATGAATATTGATCAACTGTATAGAAAGTTATAACAATTCAAATGAGAATTGCTTAAAGCTTCTCTATCACAGAAAATTAACATTTTAACAATTCCAACTTACATACCTATTTCTGCTGCAGAGACCTGATAGTGTGCTAAGACAATACCAAAATATATTGCTTTAAAATAAAACTGGGTGAGAAAAGTAGAATAAAAGGAGAAAAAGAAATGATGCCCAATTTCTAACTACTAAAGATCTTATTCATCTATTTTTAAATTAAGATCAGAATTTTATTTATTTTAATTAAACTTTCTATTTCAAGACAACTGAAGATTCACATGCAGTTTTGTAAGAAATAATACAGACATCTGGTACTATTTTCGCAGTTTCCCTCAACGGTAACATGCTCGTGTGTTTTTAAAAACGGATTATCATTACAGTATTTAGACTCCACTGGATACACCTAAGAGAGTAATCTATTTTAAAATTCCATTATTTATAAAATGACAGAAATTATGTCCTTTGCAATTATTTAAACTTTTCAATAAAAATTTTAGATGCTATCTTAAAAATGTAAAAGGGAACATCATCTTCCCAATCTTTCTAAGGAACTAAATCAGCAAAGGCTTTTAAAATATCACTGCTCTAATCCAATAGTCTATAAAGTAGAGGCCCTAAGCAAGGAATGGGCCACTCAACCAAGGATGACCAAAGAAAGTGTTACAGAAGAACAGACATTACAACCTCTCCTTGAAGGATAAAAACTGACAATCCAGCTAAAAATTCCTGAAGCATTCTGAAGCATAGAAAGACAAGGAAAAGCATCTACAAGGCAAGTGATGTATTCAGAGGAACTGCAAGCAAATGGTTATGGCAGGGTGTTGGGAGATCCAGTTAAAGGGACAAGCTGGATAACAGATCACAAAGAACCTACCTGCACACTGCATATAATGTAAATAACAAAATTTAAGTAACAAAATAGTCATCTAAATTCCAAAATTTGGAGGAAGGGGGAGTAAAATTGCCCTCTTAAAGCTGAATAAACTAAATAAAAGCTACTAATGAGAGAAGAAAAGAACGTTTCCTAAATAAACTTGATTCAGACACTAACCTTACTTAAATACATCTAAAAAAACAAAAATAAAACAATGAGACGACTATCATCAGCAAGAGGTACAGTCAGCAATGAATGACAGGGGGAAGAAAAAGTCAGCGAAGCCAAATTTGAACACTGCCCGAAAGAAACAGTTAATTGACGGTAAAAAGGCATTCTGAAGTGTTTCTCCACTGGGCGACAGTTTGTTCAAGGCACATGATTAGGACTTTTGCTAAAGCAAATCTAAAAATGATTCCTGGAGTTCCTGCTGTGGTGCAATGGGTTAAGAATCTGACTGCAACAGCTCCAGTCACTGGGGAGGCATGGGTTCAAACCACAGAGGTGAGAAGGCATGGGGCTGTGGGTTAAAAGATCTGGTGTTGCCACAGCTGTGGTGCAGGTTGCAGCTATGGCTCAGGAAACTTCCATACGCTGCAGGTGTGGCCATTAGTAATAGTAATAATAATAATAACAATAATAATACCTCTTCCCCTTTTCTTGCTCTATTTAAAATTTACAAATGGTCACATATTAATTTCTCTTTCTGGGTTCCTCAGTACTCAAACTGAGGGTACACAGGGTATCAAAGCATTTGGATCACCATAAAGACATATGCTGGTAAATAAATAAGCCATTAAGTTTAAACCTCAGTTCCAGATAAATTTTATTATTGTTAATTTGTCTCTGAGGGTCTGGTCATCTATGTGTCATTTATGTAGATCTTGGAGATTAAAGAATGGACCCTGATCTATGTTAATTTCACCAAAAAGCCACCCTGTGAAACTTCTTAGCCAGTTTTTCTAGAATGAAAGCCTGCACATGTCTCACAGAATTGAGCAGTACTGCCGGTGAATACTACTTCTTTGTAGGAATTTAAGTTCCTAATTTATGTACTGGATATATGACCAGGAGTTGTCAATTTGAAGGTAAAAGATTACTAACTGTCCAGATATAAGTTAGAAAATAATGAAGTCATCTCACTGATCTCATTTGACTATGATTTCCAACATTCTATCACTTATGCTAAACACAAAATTCTTATTTATTTACTTACTCACTTATTTATTTATTGTCTTTTTAGGGCCACAGCCACGGCATATGGAGGTTCCCAGGCTAGGGGTCCAATCAGAGCTATAGCTGCCGGCCTACACCACAGCCACAGCAACGTGGGATCTGAGCCACATCTGAAACCTACAGCACAGCTCATGGCAACTCCAGATCCTTAAGCCACTGAGTGGTGCCAGGGATTGAACCCGCATCCTCATGAATATTAGCTGGGTTCGTTAGCCACTGAGCCATGATGGTAATTCCCAAAATTCTTTTTTTATTTAGCCTTTATGTACAGTTGGCTCTTGAGCAATGCAGACTTGAACTGTGAGGGCCCATTACTTCGTGGATATTTTTCAGTAGTAAATACTACAGTACTACACATTCTGTGCTTGCTTGAATGCACAGAGGCAGAGGAATCTTGGCTATGGAGGGCCACCTATAAATTATACTTGATTTAACTTCTGCCTCATTCAGAGATCAACTGCATAGATACATATGAAACAGAGATTTTATATATCAATCTATAGTCATTATAAAATGGTTTTACTTTCTTTTTAGGGCTGCACCCGCAGCATGTGGAAGCTCCCAGGCCAGGGGTCGAAACGGAGCCACAGCTGCTAACTTAGGCCACAGCCACAGTAGCACCAGATATGAGCCAAATCTGTGACCTAAAATGTGGACCCTTTAATCCTTTAACCCACTGTGCCAGGCAGGAGATTGAATTCTGCAGTGATCGGAGCCACTCCAGTCAGATTCTTAACTCACTGTGCCTCAGCAGGAACTCCATTATATAACTTCTTTTTTTTTTAAATAGCCACACCTCCAGCACATGGAAGTTCCCAGGCTAGGGGCCTGTCCTACGTCACAGCAACACCAGAGCAGAGCCGCATCTGTGACCTATGCTGTACCTTGCGGCTATGCTGGATCCTTAATCCACTGAGCTATCCCAGGGATTGAACCACATCCTCACAGAGACAATGCAGGGTCCTTAACCTGCTGAGCCACAATGGGAACTCCATTACATAATTTTTTATATGAATATAAACCATCAATATTTTAGACGCTGAGATAAAATGCCTGCATAAAAAAATACATCTGTATTTTTTTTCTTTTTTTGGCCACCCCAAGGCATATGGAGTTTCCAGGCCAGGGATCAGATCCAAGCTGCAACTGTGACCTATGCCACAGCTGCAGCAATGCCAGATCCTTTAACCCACTGTGCTAGTTTGGGGACTGAACCCGTGTCCTGGCGCTGCAAAAAGGCTGCTGATCCTGTTGCACCACAGTGGGAACGTCTATATATTTTTTAAAAGCATGTTTAATTCACAAATATGAAAAAAATTCAGGCATGTCTTAATTTTACTCACAGGTGCTTTTCTCTCTGAAAGAACCTGCTTTTACTCAAAGGTTTTTTAGTGAAGCTGGTGTAAGGCTTATCTGGGAGAAGGAAAACAGATAAAGTCAAGTCCTATATTACGGATTAAATAGAACTGTCATATTTAGCACATTAAAAGTCTCTACTTTTAATTAATATCTAATTAAAATTTTAGATGTTATTATCACCTTCTAAAACACTGTTTTCGAGTCTCAATCTTATTAAAGACCATAAGTGGAGGTCTAAACCATTAGCCTTAAGCAAAATTTTATGAATAGCACCTCCTTTATGAAACACTTCAATGCCCTCAAACAGACAAAACACTTCTTGGGTAGTAACCATGCTCAAGAAGCCTAGCAATGAGATCAAAGCGCTTAACAAAGTCCTTTTTATGCTGTTCGTTGCGTTCTTAAAATAATTCTTGAAATCCTATGTGCCAGACATAGAAATCGTTTATGAAGTTGGTGTTACTTCACTGATTCTATCACACATCTTTTCATATTTTAACATCTCTGATGGACCTTATAATCTTCAGCATCTTATAATTAATTAGTGACTTTTTTCCTTAATGGTATTTAAATAATGGTGTTTTAAAACCAATGGTGTTTTAGTCAATAAAGTAATAAAGTAGGTTCCAAATACTTGGTGCCAAATGGACAAGAGAATGACTGAAAGAATTCGTATACACGGAATCACAATCCTCCCACTCAGAGTGTTACTAGATCAGCGTTTTGGTTTCAGGCAGTTATAGGAAATAACCAGTCAGTTTTCCCGCTTCCTGTTATGTGGTAATGGCAACATCTTTCACCAAACAATAACTACTTTCAAAAACTGGGTTATATACCCAGTGTATTTAATTCTAGGATCAGAAAATTCTCAAAAACCTCAAATAAAAATCTATTCATTATCTTATTTACATTGATAAGGTTCTCTTCAAATGAAACCACTTACATTTTAACAAATTTCTCACATTTTTTTCAAGCATGCAATGACAAAGGAAAAAATCAATGCCCCGGGGACTTCTTATAGATAACCTGTTACACTGGAAAAGTTACTTAGCCATAATTTGTAAAAACACTAGTTACTAAAAATGCATTTTCACCTGTTAAAACCTGCTTAACTCTAAAAAAGCTGATTGAAAATTTCTGATACTTTAAATGTCATAAGAAAAAATGTAGTTCGATTCTGACCAATCACTCTAAAACTAGTGCCCACATCAGAAAAATCCATAGACTCCCTTGGCTACAGAGATGAGTTACATTCTCAACCATTAAGGTAAGTCTAAAATCAATAAAAACAATTAATCCAAGGGAAACATCATCATCAGTATATTGATAAATGAAAGACTACAGTCTCTAATTTTACCAGTGAAGCACATTTTTAAAAACACTAAATGGAAAAGAAATTAAATTAAAAAATGTAAACTGAAGATACTATATTAATATAATAACAACTATCAAATTCAATTTCAGTAATTGGAGATTATTGAATGATTCCTCAAACATCTCAGAAGCAGTAGAGGAATTATGAGCAGAGTTACCAACTATATGACCTTGGGAAGCAAACTAATCTCTTTGAGTCTCAGTTTCCTCATCTCTAAAATAGGATATTAGTATTACCAACATCTCCTAGGATCATTCTGAGGATTAAGTGAAATAATATATATTCCACTTAATCTGAGGAATAAGTGGAATAATATATAACACATACAGTATGGTTATCAGCATACAGTAAGTGATTAATATATGTTAGCTGACATTATTATTATCTTATGGTTCTAGCATATGTTGTAAGCAGGGGTCATTTTTCATACCCATATAACACTCGCAATCAATTTACCTAACAAATAATAATTAGATCTTCAAGGAAATAAAAATGGGCCAACTGGTTGGAGCAGAGTGAACAAGTGGGGAGGGGAAAACTGGCATTAGATGAGATGGTGCAGAGCCTGTAAGACATGTTAAAGGATTTTCAAATTTTATCCTAAGTGCTATGGGAACTCATTAAAGGGTTTTAAGCAGGAAAGTGATATGATGAGATTTGAGTTATAAATCTGGGGAGAAAACAGCAAAGGAAGCGAGAAATCCAGTTTGCAAATCTCTGCAGTGTCCTGGCCAAGAAAAGATAATTGTTTAGAGTACCGATGGTAATGCAAAAGGTGTGAGTGGTGATTATGAAAAGCAGATGAATTTGTTCATAATAACATGAAGAAAAAGAATTTCTAATATGTGAAGACATGAGAGAATAGACCAATATGACACATATAGACCTAGGAATGACATACTTTATATAAAATACTATAAAAAGTACTTATCTAATGAACATATAAAATTTTATATTAGGCAAAGATTTAAAAATAAAACCATGTAATTAATGCAATAATGCCTTTCTACACAGTATTCAAACTTCAGTAATGACTCTATTGGAAGTTCCAGTCGTGGCTCAGCACAGTGAGCCCAACTAGTATCCATGAGGATGTGGTTTCGATCTCCGACCTTGCTCAGTGGGTTAAGGATCCAGTGTTGCTGTGAGCTGTGGTATAGGTCACAGATACAGTTTGGATCCCACATTGCTGTGGTTGTGGTGTAGGCCGTCAGCTGCAGCCCCAATTTGACCCCTAGCCTGGGACTTCCATATGCTTCACCTTCAGGCCTAAAAAGCAGAGAAAAAAAAACCACAGAAAACAAAAAAGGGACTCTATCACAGAAAACTGTTACCTCTGTTAACACTTTAAAAATTCCTTTAGATATATCTGTAAAGCATTTTAACAGAAGAAAAGTTTATATTATCTGTAATACATAAAACCCCCTTTTATTATAACAGTATAGTGTAACTATATATATTTATACGTTTGCACACACACACGTGCTAAACTCTGTAACACATAAGTCTAAATGCCTAGCATTTTACAGGTACTACATACGGATAAGGATGTAAGAAAGAGAGAGAAGGCAAAGATTAGAAGAGGTAGATAAAAAAAAGAACAAAGTAGAGGAAAGAATGAGGGGGAAGAAAAGAGAAAGAAGAGAGAAAAAGAGAAGATGGTTTTGGCTGATGAATGACCTCCTCAGAAAGGGCTGTTGATCTGCAAACAGGTGGATTGCCTATATGCTTGGTTGGCATCGTGACATTGAGCGCACAGGAGATAAATAAAGCACATAGGAAAAGGGTGAGTATGAGAGCCAGGAGACTCTTACAACTGTTACTGTTTATGTCAAGACCTGCTTGTCCCAAGGGGCCCATTTTCACATAATCTATAATTATCTCTCCGCTTTAATCGCCTTGTCATTCCTGAGGCTCTCATGGGCACTGGAAGAGGAAAAGCTCATTAACTAAACCTTTTCTCCTCTCTCCAGCCACCCATGGCTTTTAATTGCTTGGTGTGTTATTACCTAGGAGTGCAACTGGGATCATTTTCATAAGAAAGGGAGGTAGAGAGGAGGAAGGGAGCCATGAGTCCCTGAGGTATGCACCACAGACAAACCTTTGCTTTCTCAATTATTTATGCCAGCTGAGGTTTTACAGGCTGAATAAATCCATAACTCAAGTTCATTCTAAGCAGTCAGATTCTCAAGGGGGAGTTGCCCACTTGCCCGTACACACTTGTGCAGTCCTTGAAGAATAACCAGAATGTAACAAGACACGTGTCATCCAATTTATCACCTATCGCCAAAGTGTTAACACAATGTTGATCACAGGCAACACAGTGAAACAGGGAAGGATTTTACTACTACAAGCCAAGCAGACGGAGGGAAGCAAGATAACCTTTTTGGTGCTAAGGACAATGGTATCAATGGGACAGCAGTATCCCAGAATGACTTGGCCTGCTAAAAGCATAAAAATCCAAATACTCAGCTTTTTAAGTATAAAACATGTAACATATACTCAATGCTGCAGAGTCTTAAAAGATTTGTTAAAAACAGGTTAACAATGTGAAGCTCTGAATATGTAATTTTATACTCTGATTTTATAAGTCACTTACAATAAAACCATATATGTCCGTAGCTTTTTCTCCAATCACACCTTCTTCAGGAAAATTGTAGAGTACAATTTACGTGTGACTGGCTTTTATGCTACTTATATTCCATTCATGTTTTCACCAAAAATACAAAATTAAAGCACAAAATTATCACTTTTGTTCTAGTTGTTTATACTTAACAGCCTACCATTTTATAATCAGGACTAGAGAACAACCAATGAAAAAAATTTTTCTAAAATATTTTCAAGATCCATTACGGTTTAAAATGTTTAACGTTGAAAGTCAATGATGAAAGCATCTCTTTAAAATTCTACAGGCTTTTGTGTTTGACCACAGTAGTGACCTCTGGTATTTTCTGCCAAAACAGTTCATTTGTCTCAGAGAACAACTAATCAATTCCAGAGCCCATCAATCATTTTAGTTGTATACTGGTCTGGTCTTGCTTAGAGAAGGTCCAGATGGCTGCCTGTGTAAGTGGGATTAATAAAATTCTGATAGATTACATAGTATCAAACCACAAAATTTAATAGGGAAGATCAAATTTTACTGCACGATAGGTTGGATACTGTACATGTTTCATTTGTTGTATTTTTAAATCTTGCCTCAATTCTTTCTCAAGTCTCAATTCATGTGCCAACTTCTAGGTAAAACCTTCTCAGTTATACAGGTCACCAAGTAATTCCTTGTCAAGTAAGTCAGCATACGTAGTGCAGAACCATTTGACTCTTTGCAAAACCTTATACTTATTAACTAGAGCTTTTTCTGCCAGTCTGCAGTTTAAATGAAACACAACTCATCTCAAGACTAGAGTGTCTGTGAATTACAAGATTTGTTACTCTCTTATTTTTACAGTTTCAAATACAGACCTAGTAACAATGGCTTTCCCTTCCTGTTTTGCCATTTTCTTCTGCAAAAGCAAACAAACTGCACCTCATTCCATGGTTAGGTACTGAGATGCGCTTTCAGTTCCTACCATCAGCCCGGTGCCCTGGGTCTCTGCTGTGGGGACTCTATGCTTAGTGACAATACTAATAAAGCTGACAGTTACAAAATAACTTACTTTGTAATATATACTGTTTCAGGATGTCTGTGTGTTAATACTTAGTCCTTCAATATAAATGATGAAGAGGCAAAATACTGCAAAAGGCTATTTCGCTATTTCACTTTCACGGGTATAAAACACAAACAATAACTTTTTAATGTAAATTATTCATATACAATTTCCAGCTTTCTCAACAATCAAAATGTTGATTTAATATTTTTTTGACAAATTCTGCCAACAACAAATATTTTGGATCTCTGTTCACACAGTTTCAGAATAACTTTTTAATGTAAATTATTCATATACAATTTCCAGCTTTCTCAACAATCAAAATGTTGATTTAATATTTTTTTTGACAAATTCTGCCAACAACAAATATTTTGGATCTCTGTTCACACAGTTTCAGAATAACTTTTTAATGTAAATTATTCATATACAATTTCCAGCTTTCTCAACAATCAAAATGTTGATTTAATATTTTTTTGACAAATTCTGCCAACAACAAATATTTTGGATCTCTGTTCACACAGTTTCAGAATTCTTTAGGTAACAGGACATGCATACTCTTTTAGAGAATCTCAACTATTTCAAAAGTAATGTGTTTTTGAAAAACTGAGGTGAATTAGATTTCCTGCATGCATAGAAAGCTGGTCACATGGAAATATTTCAGGACCAGTGATGTTATCTGGCTCTCTGTGTTCACAGAGATGGTATCAGAAGGGCAAGGCAGAAGGCATCATAGCCCAGAACATGCATCGACTTCCTTTCGTACTATGCAGTTAACCCAGTAGGTGTACATATACACAAAATTCTGAACCTGGCTTTAGATTTTGCAAGAGTACAGTGGTGGTGTGAAAATTCAGTCTTTTAAGTTTTCCTTTAGGACTTTCATAATCAGTCATGTTAGGAATCATTTGTGATTACTAAAATATGTGAAGGATTCTGTTTTATAATAAATTTTGGGATATTTTCATATTAGAATTATCTGGAGTAAACTTTCCTTCTCTAACATAAAGTTTTGTTGGAAATTAATTTCAAGTATAACTAATTGGGGACAGTTTCATGGGTAAATCTGATCAGCGTTTAAATTAACATATTCTCTCATCATTGTTAATCTGTTAAAAATTTTAAAATGATATAGCATCTGTAAAACATAATCAAGCGACTTTCAAGAATCCAAGGTAATACTGTAATAAGAAAGCTGTTATTTCAATCCCTACTTTTCTTTTCACAGGTGAATTTCAGCATCCTGTAATATGTGTTTTGGCCACTTAGTTGTATTCTTCCTTAATTACTTGTTTAGAATATTTATGTACTTAAGAAATCAAAGTAGCATGAATTTTGGCCAGGGTGCAGTGACTGTGAAGGGTCAAGAGGAGACTTCCTGGATTCCAAGACAATTCTGTCTTCATTTGGGTGCTTGCTTTGTGAAAATTCATCAAGCTGTATGCTTAATGACTGTATAATTTTGTCTGCATGCAGACAAATTATAAGTCAGTTTAAAAAATTAAAAGTTGTAAACTTTTTAAAAATGTTGCTGTCGTGACAGTGTTTTAAAATTTTTGTCTCCTTTTGCCCCGAATATTCTTTTTTAAATTTTTTTATTAAAGCAGAGTTGATTTACAAAAAAAAACCACTTAGTCCTTAAAATGACATATGAGAAAGGTACTATAATTATCCTCATTTTAAGTAACTTGTCCTAGGTTACAGAGCTAATAATAGGTGGAACCAGCATTTGAATTCTGGAGTTGGCTTCATAATGTTTTGTACTTAATTAGCCTCACCTTATATTCCCTCCATTATACTACAGAACAATTAACTAGCTTCAGAATGAAAAATTAGTGTCAGACTCTGGAATATTAACGCTGATATCTGTACCTATGACATTATATTGTCACTTTCTGTGACGGAGTGGAAATAAAGGTCCGAACCAACACAGGCAGGGAGCAAGCTCAGAATTGGCCCTAGTGGTCCTTGGCTCAGGAACATTCACAATAAAACTAAAATGGGCCCTTAACTTATCACCTACAATGCACATTAGTCAGGAGAGCTGCCACAGCAATGGAGCCCAAGTCTTCACAAATGGATTCATCAGATACTGATTTTCCTAATCTTCAAAAATGTGAAAAAAAGTAAAATTTACATATTTAACTATCCAAACACCTTCAAAATGCATTATACTCTTTTTAAAAACACTAGCTCTACAGAAGAGAGCCTTTCCTTTCATCCAAGTTTACCATTTGATATTTCTAAGTTGAACATATTCTGCCAAGAAACTGCAATTAACTTCAATTAAAGCAGCTTTCTCTTAGAAAAGTAAAACACCAGATACATCTCACCAACGTACAAGCAAAATCTGATTACATAAACTGCTACAAATAACCTGTTTTCACTGCTGCAGATGCACTCTTACAATTAAGAAACAACAGGGACTATATCTGATCCTTCACTGGAATAATCCAACATTTCAGTATATAGTAATTTTTATTGTGATATAGTTTGTTATACTGGAATTCTGTCACAGTACAGAATGAATTCCCAAATATAAGAATATGACTTAGTTGCTGTGATTTCTGATCTGCTGTACTACTAACAAAATTACTGTTTTACAAACATAGTTAAAAGGCTTTTAGTTAAAAGGCTTTTAGTGGCTCTCTCACATTCATTTTCTTCACTGTTTCAGATATTAACAATAAGTTCCAGAATACAAAGATTTAGATCTGATTATAAAAAGACTAATACTTGGACGACTTAATGACATTAAGGCCAACATTAACCAGTTTTCCCACTAGCAGAGGTTCATGTTTCACTTGATTTATTAAATATTCTCACATGTAGATGCTAAAATACCAAAACATACTATTAGAAAGTGAAGAAGCTGAGAAACACAAATATCCAATGTTTTATCTCATTCTAGTTTCACAGTAAGTGTGTGCTGAGCCGAATTAAAACCTCTACCTTGTGAAAATAAAGCTACATTATTTTGTTATTATTTCTCATGATCAAAATTCTAAATGTTGATTCAAATCCAAGTCACTTCTTTATGAACTGGGTAGAAGATAAGCAGGTAGGTTAACTTTCAGTACAGCATAACTCTATCTTAGGAATACCCCAACTACCCAGGTATCCACTCTGACACCAAATGCAGTGCATCTGATTTGCTGTATGCTCTGCAGAGCTACTGTGATCAGTCATGTCACTGGACAGCCCCAAAGAAAATGCATTCAACGTGTCATTTTGAAAAATACTAGGGTCTGGGAGCCTTGACAAAATCAGCACACAATGTAAAGATCACTACTATCTATAGGTAAGTGGTTGAAATTATTAGAAAGTTAAGTATAGTGGTTTTAAAAAAGCAAAGTTAAGAACTCTATTTATCTAAGTAGGAAAGTGGCCTACACATTTTTAGGAATAGAGGTGAGGATGGGAACGTCACAGGAAAACCAAACTAGAAGCTCTCTGCTTTCTGATAGGGCCATTAGGCTAACTGTGTGTAAGCAACAGTCACTAAACTGCCAGCTTCCTTGAGGGAAGCAGTGGGGATACCTCCCAAGCTCTGGGCACTTTTACTAGGTACCTATTAAGTCCTGGGAACTTCCCCAGATATGGAGTACAATTCTTGCCCTTCAAAAACTAAAAGTTTAGCAGAAAGGATAAATTTTTTAAAAATTATAATCCACTGTGGCATCATGTCATAAATGCTATAACAAAAGTGTGAACAAAGGACTCTGGGAAAACAGAAAAGGAGTGACTAACATTCCCTCTTATCACTCAGAAAAATGACTCTAAGGGTTTACTGACTTGATTTGAACAATTGCTAAACTTCGATTAGTATGGTTAAGGTTCTTAACACACCATTTTTAGAAAATCTAAGTACAGAATATACAAATTAATGTACAAAACACATTTTGAATCTATAAGGGTTAAGGGGAAGGGGGAGTTAAACTCTGAAAGTGTTTTTAAACTGTTCTTCCTCAAAACTGTACAGATTCCTTTAGAGTTCTCAGAGCACCTCAAAGGGATCGGTGTGGCTAATGTACTCCAGGCTAAAAGCATTCTTGAAGGGTATCTTTATCTCCCTCAAATCTCCATCAGGCCTCCATGATCCCACTCCAAATAAATATTTAATCTTAGTAAAAATGGTGTATGTGCTATGCAAACAGATCCAACGCAGGTTCCCTTGTAATTACAGATTGACTAGTCACTAACTGGAAACTATGATTATTTAAAGGTTTTGATTCACAGTGGTACTAATAACTTTCTTCCTAGAATGCTACCTGGGAGTTCTTATCACTATTTCTAAACGTAGTGAATAATGTCTGCAACTCTTCTGCAAGAATGAAGTGTAAATTTTTGGTACAATTTCCCTTTTGTTCTATGAATACAGACATCTCCCTTCAATTTAGGTGAATTCAATTTTCCACTTGAATTGGAGCTCATTTATTTTATGTTAATAAGAAAAAAATTCAAGTATCTCAGAAAGGGTAAGAGCATCAGAAATTCCTATTTCTCATTTCTGTTTGTAAAGTAACAATTGTAGAAGAATGTGCCACACAACCTGAAAGCAGAATAGAATCCTTTTCCTGATTTACACAGTGCTGAAAGTAAACAATCATCCAAGAAATATTATACATAACATACAGAATTTAAGACTTTTGTTAAAAAGCACATGACCTTTAAAAAGTATCTAATTGCAGTTTTAAAAAAATAACAAAATGAGTCATCTTAACCATTTCTAAGTGTACAGTTTAGTAGTGTTAAGTTTATTTACATTGTTGCACAACTCATCTCCAGAAGTTTTTCATCTTGTAAAACTAAAACGCTATACCCATTTAATAACAACTCTCCATTTTCCACACCCTCTAGCTTCTGACAGCCATGCTTCTATGAATAATTGCTCTTGATACCTCATATAAGTGGTATCATACAGTACTTATTTTTTTGTGATTGGTTTATTTCACCCACAGCACAATATCCTTAAGGTCCATCCATATTCTGGCATGTCTCAGACTTTCCTTCCTTTTTTAGGCTGAATAATATTCCATTATATGTATACACCACATTTTGTGTATCTATTCATCCATCAATGGACAGTAGGTGCCTTCTAACCTTCGCTATTGTGAACAGTGTTGCTATGAAAAAGGCTGTGGAAGCATGTCTTTGAGATCCTGCTTTCAATTCTTTTGGATATAGAATCAGAAACAGAATAGCTGGATCATACAGTAATTCTCTTTTAATTTCCTGAGGAACCTCCGAAAGTTTATCTACAGTGTGCCACCTTACACTCCAAAATGATTTTTAATTTGTAGCTAAATAAGCTACAGAAATTAAAATATTTTTAAAAATTAATATTTTGAGGAAAACTAAGAACAACAAAAATTCATATTTATTTTTTTAATTTTTATTATTATTTTTTAATCTTTTTAGGGCCACATCCATGGCATATGGAGGTGGCCAGGCGAGGGGTCACATCATAACTGTAGCCACTGGCCTACGCCACAGCCACAGTAATGCCAGATCCAAGTCGTGTCTGCAACCTACAACATAGCTTATGGCAATGCCGGATCCTTAACCCACTGAATGAGGCCAGGGATCAAACCTGTGTCCTCATGGATACTAGTCAGATTCATTTCCACTGAGCCATGAAGGAACTCCAAAAATTCACAGCTTTAGATTGAGACAAAACTTAGCCCTACCAACCACTTATGTACAAGAAAGGTTACTATCTGATTTAGACATTTAGAGATTTTAAAGATTATATACATAAAATTTTTTTTCCTGCCATGTATTATCCTTCTAGAGATAGCAGCAAATCAGATTCATGTTAAGAAAAAGTCCTTCACAAATGGGAGCTTTCAGGATTAAAAATACACACACACACACACACACACACACATACACATAGATATGTATGAATATACCCCAATTATTAAAGATCCAAAGAGAATTTACCTGATGATTTCTTCGTGATACAGAGAACTAACAACTGGCCCACCAAAACCAATATTTGCTTCTTTTCCTTTCTTCTCTGGTAACTGTGAGAAGGGAAAAGGTGGAAAAAAAGACACATGGATTAGAGCTGCCTGCCTTTAGACCAGTTACAAAATACTACTTTGCTAAGGAACACTAAATATTTGATGATTCACCATTTCTCCAAGGCCCTCGTGTCAATTTTAGGAGGGTACTGGAAAGGCAACAAGACTCAGGTCATCACAGCAGTGGAACAAACTCCCTCTAGCAAGCTAAGGTTATTCCACTTCTGCTTTCCAGAGCCACCTAAAAGCCATTCCCCCAGTGGGTTATGTTATGTTAGCTGCATTCATTGTGGAAAACAGACACACAGTATGGTAAAATGAAAACAAAATATGACATATAAATACCAGACATAAATGTGATCAGGAAAATCTCATCTAGATTAACAAAATTAAAGTTCCCACATAAGAAGGAAACTGTAATAAAACCTCAAATTCAACCGCAAAAAGTAAAGAAAATATTTTTAGGTTGCAAGAAGGAAGGAGAGAAGGAAGAAGGGAGAGAGGAAAGAAAGTTGAGACCAAAATAAAAGGAACAAAAGCAAACTTATGGAAACATTTTCCAAAATCAAGTATTCAAGTAGGCCCTGTCCCTCTATGTTCTCAAAAAGCACATGATTAAGAATAAGTTTTAAAATAAGATTCTTCCAAAACGTATAATGTGGAAGCAGTGAACTTGGATGCTATTACTGTTGAAGATCATACTGCAACCTCTGCAAAAGCCCATATCTCCTGCAATATTGATAGTTTTTAGGCCATCCTACAAAAATAAAAACTCTGAACATAAATATTATCTTAAAATCAAAATTAAATACTTTAACTGCAAAAATAATTAGTTTCATTTCAGAAAAATACAGACTGCAAGCTAGGCACCAGTATCTCCCACCAGAAAGTCTGCAGCAAGCCCCTGTATCAACTTCAGCCACAAAGGGGGCAGACATCAGAAGCAAGAGAGGCTACACCCCTATTTTCTGCAAAAAGGAGACCACACCAAAAGTCTATAAAAATGAAAAGGCAGAGGATTATGACTCAGGTAAGGGAACAAGAAAAAAAACCCAGAAAAACATCTAAGTGATCTGGAGATTACCAACCTCCATGAAAAAGACCTCAGACAAATGATAGTAAAGACAAATCAAGATCTTGAAATAAACTGGAGGCAAAGATTGATAAATTACAAGAAACACTGAGCAAAGAGAAGATTTAAGGATTAAGCAAGCAGAGATGCGAAACACAATGACTGAAATAAAAAATTTATTAGAAGCAACCAACAGCAGAATACAGGATGCAGAAGGAAAAATAAGTGAGGTGGAGGAGAGAGTAGTGGAGATTGCTGATGCAGAACAGAAAAAACAAATTTAACAGAAATGAAGACAGTCTGAGAGAACTCTGGGACAACATTAAACACACCAACGTCTGTATTACAGGGGTGCCAGAAGGAGAAGAGAAAGTGCCAGAGAAAATGTTTGAAGAGATAATGGCTGAAAACTTCCCTAAAATGGGAAAGGAATCACTCAAATCCAGGAAGCACGTAAAATAAACCCAAGGAGGAAAACCCCAAGACACATAATAATCAAACTGACCAAAATTAAAGACAAAGAGAAAATATAGAAAGAAGCTAGGGAAGAGAAACAAATAACATTCAAGGGAACCTCGATAACATTATTGGCTGATTTTTTAGCAGAAACTCTGCAGGCCAGAAGGGAGTGGCATGGCATACTTAAAGTGATGAAAGGAAAAAACCTCCAACCAAGATTACTCTACCAGGCAAGGCTCTCATTCAGATTTGAATAAGAAATCAAACGCTTTACAGACAAGCCAAATATAATTCAGCACCACTAAACCAGATTTACAACAAATACTAAAGGAACATCTCTAGGTGGAAAAGAAAAGGCCACGAATAGAAACAAATATATTACAACTGACAGACTCACTGATAAAGGCATACAAATAGTAAAGGTAGGAAATTATCCCCACACAAACATGCTACCAAAACCAGAAATCATGAAAAGAGGAGACTAAAGTACAAGACACTGGAGATGCACTTGGAATTAAGAAATGAACAACTTAAAACAATCTGATGTGTATACATAGTCTCCTGTATCAAAACTTCACAGTAACTGCAAACCAAAAATCCACGATAAATACACACACAAATAGGAAAAGCAATCCAAACACAACACTAAAGTAAATCACCAAACCACAAGAGAAGAGAACAAGAAGGGAAGAAAAAAGACCAACAAAAACAAATATAAAACAGTTAATAAAATGGCAATAAGAACATACATATCAATAACTACCTTCAATGTAAATGGACTAAATGCCCCAACCAAAAGAAATAGACTGGCTGAATGGATACAAAAACAAGACCCATACATATGCTGTCACCAAGAGACCCAATTCAGTAATAGGAGCACATACAAATTGAAAGTGAGAGGATGGAAGAAAATATTCCATGCAAATGGAAATCAAAGAAAGCTGGAGTAGCAATACTCATATCAGACAAACTACACCTTCAAATGAAGACTATTATAAGAGACAAAGAAGGACATTACATAATGATCAAAGGATCATCCAAGAAGATATAACAATTGTAAATATGTATGCACCCAGCATAGGATCACCTATCTCTCTATCACAAGTGCATGTGCGTGCGCTCTCTCTCTCTCTCTCTCTCTCTCTCTCTCTCTCTCTCTCTCCCTCTCTCTCTCTCTCTATATATATATGTAAGGCAACTGCTAAGAACCTTAAAAGGAGAAACTGATAATAACACAATAATGGCAGCGTAATTTAACACCCCCACTTACAGCAATGGACAGATCATACAGACAGAAAATCAACAAGGAAACACAGGCCTTAAATGATGCATTAGACCAGATGGACTTAACAGATATTTATAGAACATTCCATCCAAAAGCAGCATAATACACATACTTCTCAAGTGCACACGGAACACTCTCTAGGACAGATCACATTCTGGACCACAAACAAGCCTCAGTAAATTTAACAAAACTGAAATCATATCAAGAATCTTTTATG
>PVHT020000175.1:14310874-14321092 GCA_004024745.2 Catagonus wagneri
GATTAATCTCCAAAATTTACAAACAGCTCCTACAGCTCAACACCAAAGAAACAAACAACCCCATCCAAAAATGGGCAGAGGATCTGAACAGACAATTCTCCAAAGAAGACATGCAGATGGCAAATAAACACATGAAAAGATGTTCAACATCGCTCCTCATTAGAGAAATGCAAATCAAAACCACTATGAGGTACCACCTCACACCAGCCAGAATGGCCATCATCAAAAAGTCTACAAACAATAAGTGCTGGAGAGGGTGTGGCGAAAAAGGATTCCTATTACACTGCTGGTGGAAATGCAAATTGGTGCAACCACTGTGGAAAACAGTATGGAGATTCCTCAGAAAACTCAAAATAGAATTACCATTTGATCCAGGAATCCCACTCCTGGGCATCTATCCAGAGGAAACCATGACTCGAAAAGACACCTGTACTCCAGTGTTCATTGCAGCACTCTGTGCAATAGCCGGGTCATGGAAACAACCTCAATGCCCATCGACAGAGTAGTGGATAGGTAAGATGTGGTACATACACACAATGGAATATTACTCAGCCATTAAAAGGAATGAAATAACACTTATAGCAACATGGATGGACCTAGAAATTATCATGCAAAGTGAAATCAGTCAGACAATTAGACAGCAACATTCAATGCTACCACTTACATGTGGAAACTAAAAAGACGCCATAAACTTCTTTGCAGGACAGACAATGACTCACAGACTTTGAAAACCTTTGGTTTCCAAATAAGACAACCCGGGGGGTGGGGGGATGCATTGAGGGTTTGGGACGCAAATGCTATCAAATTTGAGTTGTGATGATTTTTGTACACCTATAATTGTAATAAAATTCACTAAGCAATGGAAAAAATAAAATTAAAAAAATAATGCTATATCACTACTTGGAAAAATGTTTAACATTTGTAATCACTTAAGAAAATGCAAATTAAAGCAACAATAAGCAATGGATTTTAAACTAATTCCATTACGATAACAAAATCATCCAAGTTGGTAAAAATGTAGTGAAACAGGTACCAAGAGCATTGCTTTAATGCTCTTGTAAAATGGAATTACGCCTTTGGAAAGCAATATAGCAATACTGTGCAGACCCATGCAAATACTATCACATTTTCATTATTTTAACTATTAATACAAACTCTGGATATTATAAGAAAAACATAATTCTGAACGACAGCAATTTTATATAGGTTTCAATCACCAGCCTTTCTGTTGCTTATCTTTACATGAAATTAATGTTCTTGAATTTTTAAGATAGATAACTGTGAGTCAGGGTATACTTTTGGGTATATAAACATCTTTTCTGTTGTTTTCATGAAGTAATTATCTGGCCCCTAGGATACTTTCAAGATCACTTGGCTGTAGTCCCCGCTCCCATTCTCAATCTGGTTTCTTTTTCCTTTTGTCTTCATTGGCCTTGTCCTACTTGACTTTGATTAAATTCTCTGCAGATTTCTCTCAGTTTTGGGCCTTGTATTGGAAGGGGAGTTTTGGTTGGCTTCTTTTAGAACTCTGGAGATAGCTCTAGAGAACAGTACTATAGATCCCCTGTCCTCTTCACCTGTTGGCAACTTTAGGCCTCTGCCATCCTCAGGTCAGTCAAGAGTTACTTACTGTTCATTTCTGATTCCTCCTACAGAAATGCCAACGCTACATAAATTCTGGAGCTTTTGATGGTTTGTCCCTAGTTTCTCTGATCAACTAGTTTTGCTACAAATATTGCCCAAGAGCTTTTGGTTGTGTTATCCTGGTTATTCTTAAGGATTCAGGGAAATAAAATTACATTACAACCACTGCCATCTTCCCAGAATTCCAATAATCACAATAGATTATCCAATAACACATATGAATAGATTAGTAATGCTAAACTAAGTGTATTTACATTCCATTTTCTTTCCCATTACTTTTGCCTCATTCAACCAACTATCTTTATAAGATGGATGATTTCACGAAAGAGAGATATAGAGACTGATAAGGCAAGAAAAGTTTGGTGAATACATGTTATTTGTTGCTATTAGTCTTTTGTACACTATTCCAACATTTTAATAGTTTCCCATGTTAAGAATTCCAACTTTCCAAGGGAGAATCCTCAAAACCTCATTCCTCAGACTCCCTTGAAGCTAGGATATGTAGGGCCATGATCTAGATTCCATCAGTAAGATGCACAAGTAAGCTACCGGGATGTAGAATCAAGAAATAAGTCACTGACCTATGTTAGGTCACACCCTTTTTTTTGTTTGTTTTTGTTTTAGGGCCGCACTTGCGGTATATGGAAGCTCCCAGTCTAGGCGTTGAATGAGGGCTGCAGGTGCCAGCCTACGCTGCAACACCAGATCCGAGCTGTGTCTGCTACCTACATCACAGGTTACAGAAAAGCGGATCCTCAACCCACTGACTGAGGCCAGGGATCAAACCAGCAACCTTATGGATACTAGTAAGGTTCATTTCCACTAAGCCACAAAAGGAACTCCTAAGTCACACTTCTTGATTCACAGCTCAAAATTTGGTTGATGTGATCCTACCAACAACAGTAGTGTGTATGGTATAAGCAGGATTCAGGTTATTATATCAAATTTCTCATTGGAATTATTTTAAAGTACACAGGAGAATATTAATTAATGCCATAAGGAAATTCACAGGTAGAAATCAATGTTATGATGACTAGCTCTCATGAGATATAGCAATTATTGTTTTGTGATTGCTACTTTAAAAACATATTTATAAATTCATTGGATATGCAAACCTATGGGCCAAAAACATTTAATAAACATGTAAAGATGAAAATTATTTGAGTCTGATATATGCTGTAGGCTTTTGAAATTCTCTTCTATTATAGCTATTAAGAATTTTTATTTTGGAGGAGTTCCCTTCGTGGCTCAGTGGTTAACGAATCCGACTAAGAACCATGAGGTTGCGGGTTCGATCCCTGGCCTTGCTCAGTGGGTTAAGGATCCGGTGTTGCCGTGAGCTGTGGTGTAGGTTGCAGACGCGGCTCGGATCCCGCGTTGCTGTGGCTGTGGCGAAGTCCGGCGGCTACAGCTCCTGTTAGACCCCTAGCCTGGGAACCTCCATATGCTGCGGGTGCGGCTCCACATAAAGGCAAAAAGACAAAAAAAAAAAAAAAAAAAAAAAAAAAAAGGAATTTTTATTTTGAATGGGTATTAAATTCTGCGAAATCTCTTTTCCATCTGTCAAAGCGGTCATACAGTTGTTTTTCCTCCTTTTTCCCGTTAATATGGCCAATTATACTGTTTGTCAAATGTTAAACTACCCTTACATCCCTAGAATTCACTCTGCCTTACTGTGACGTGCTGTTACTATTTGTGGCTGAATTTTGATTTGTTATTATATTTTAAACGATTTTTTCATCTATGTTAATGAGAGCAATTATCCTGCATTTTCCTTTTTTGTATCATTCTTGCCAGGTATCAAGGTTATCTGGTCTTAAAAAAGGAATGGAAAATGTTCCCTCTTTTTCTGTTTTTCCAGAAAACTTTGTGTAATAATGGCATTATTTCTTATTTAAATGATTGAAAAATGCAAGAGTGAAGCTATCTGGGCCTGAGGTTTTCTTTGCAGTAAGTTTTTTTGTTTCTTTTTGTCTTTATAGGGCCTGTACCGTGGCATATGTAAGTTCCCAGGCTAGGGGTCAAATCAGAGCTGTAGCTGCCAGCCTAAGCCACAGCAACCCAGGATCTGAGCCATGTCTGTGACCTACACCACAGCTCACAGACAACACCGGATCCTTAACCCACTGAGCGAGGCCAGGGATTGAACCTGTGTCTTCATGGATACTAACTGGGTTCGTTGCCGTTGTGCCACAACGGGAACTCCTGCAGCAAAGTTTTTAACTAAGGATTCTATTTCTTTAATAGATATGAGACTATTCCAATGTTCCATTTCTTATTCACTCAGCTTTGGTAAATTGTATTTTTTTTGAGAAATTGGTCCATTTCTTCCAAACAATCAGTTATTTGACTAAAGCTGCCCTTAAGATTTGCTTACTAATTTTTGAATCTTTAAGATATGTAATGGGAGTTCCCGCTGTGGGACACTGGGTTAAGGATCTGACTGCAGTGGCCTGGGTTGCTGCAGAGGTGCAGGTTTGATCCCCAGCCTGGTACAACAGTGAGTTAAGGATCCAGTGTTGCCACAGCTGCAGCTCAGATTCAATCCCTGGCCCAGGAACTTAAAAAAAAAAAAAAAAGATATGTAGTGATGTCCCTTTTTCTTGGTTTTTTTGTTTGTTTTAGGGCTGCACCCGCAGCATATGGAAGTTCCCAGGCTAGGGGCTGAATCGGAGCTGTAGCTGCCAGCCTACACCACAGCAAGGCAGGTTCCAAGCCACATCTGCGACCTACACCACAGCTCACAGCAACACTGGACCCTTAACCCACTGAGCGAGGCCAGGGATCGAACCCACGTCTGCAAGGATCCTAGTCGGGTTTGTGACCTCTGAGCCACAACAGGAACTCCATGATGTCCCTTTTTCATTCCTGATGTTGGTCTTTGTCTTTTTTCTTCTTCTTTCTTGATCCTTCTTGCTAATATTTTATTAGTCTTCTCAAAAAACCAATTTTTGGCTTTGCTAACTTTTCTTCAGTGCTTATCAGTTTTTGTTTTTTTTTTTTATTACACTGGCTGTCCGTCTTATCTTTATATATATTTTTTCTTTTAGCCCTTTTTTGGCCAGCCCCAAGGCACATGGAGTTCCCAGGTCAGAGATGAGATCCCAGCCACAGTTGCGACTTATCCTGGAACTGAGACGCTGAATCCTTTAACCCACTATGCCAGGCTGGAGATGGAACCTGCTTTCTGGCTCTGCAGGGACACAGCCAATCCTGCTGTGCCACAGCGGGAACTCCTATTTTTTTATTTAATTTTTTAAATTCTTTTTTGTAAAAAGCTTCTTGAAATGTAAACTTAATTATGTCTTTTTGGGAATTACAAATAATTCAAGAAGAAACTTACTGAGGATAAATATCCAGAAATATTAACTTTTAGTGGATTCTCTAGCTTTTCACTTGGGAAAAAAAAAAAGGAGGAATCTGTTGTTTCATCAAACATATGGAATGGAAAGAAAGGGTTCAAATGCCTTTGCTTAAATAAGGTTACTCTTATTTAAGTATAAGCTAAAGACAGACAATTTATCTAAGGACTGTAATATATGACACACAGAAAGAAAAATAAAGAAGCATTTCCTGAGAGAGTATATTTTAGATCCCCTACAATAATAAATCACCTTAAGTAACTGTCTCTGGCCCCACAAATACTGCGAAATAACTACAAGGAAGAGTGAGCAGGAATTTTTTCTCCCAGTTACCTGAGTAAGTCATTTGCCTACCAATTCAAAATCCTTATTGAAATGTCGCCGTTCTCAACAGAGCCCACCCTTTCCACTCTATTTAAAATTGTAACCCAGTACCTCCTTTATCTATATTCCTATCCTTGTCTTCCTGTTGTAGAATCTAAGCTCCACGAGGGCAAAGAAATTTGTCTATTTTTGCTCAATGATATCCCAGGAACTTATTAGAACAGTGCCCGGCACATAGAAGGCACTTAATAAACATTTGCTGAATGCATGAATAAACGGTTAAGAAAAATAAGCCATAACTTCAAATAAAACAGATTTTTCACGAGTGAATTTTAGTTAAGTATAAATTTTAGAATGACACTGACTATTCAAAACATACTCTATTACTTATTAGCTATGTAACTTAGGCTGAATTATTAAATTCCCTAGGCTTCAATTTTCTTGTCTAGAAAATGCAGATAACAGTGTCTGCTTTATAGGGTTGTGGTGAGGTCTAAATAGAATTATGTATCCAAGGAGTTCCCGTCGTGGCTCAGTGGTTAACGAATCCGACTAAGGACCATGAGGTTGCGGGTTCGATCCCTGGCCTTGCTCAGTGGGTTAAGGATCCGGCGTTGCCGTGAGCTGTGGTGTAGGTTGCAGATGCAGCTCGGATCCCGCATTGCTGTGGCTGTGGCGAAGGCTGGCAGCTACAACTCCTGTTAGACTCCTAGCCTGGGAACCTCCATATGCCACCGGTGCGGCTCTAGATAAAGGCAAAAAGACAAAAAAAAAAAATAAAAAAGAATAATATATCTAAAGCACTTAGTAGAGTGCACGGCTCATAGTAAGAGCTCAGTTGATATAGCTCATACATTTTTTTTCCTGTCTTAAGTTTACTTCAGTAAAATAAAGTTGATTTACAATATTGTGTTAGTATCAGGTATACAGCAAAGTGACTCAGTTTTATATATATGTATTTATTCAGATTCTTCATTATCAGTTATCGCAAGATATTTAATGCAGTTCCCTGTGCTATACAGTAAATCCTTATCTATTTTATATACAATAGCGTATATTTGAGAATCCCATGCTCCCCTTTCCCCTTCGATAACCAGAAGTTTGTTTTCTATGTCTGTGAGTCTGTTTCTGTTTCGTAAATAAATTCACTTGCACAATTTTTAGATTATAATATAATATCTGTGATATCATATAATATCTGCCTTTCTCTGACTTATCTTCACTTAGTATGACAATATGTAGGTCTAGCCCCATTGCCACAAATGGCAATATTACATTCTTTTTATGGCTGAGTATTATTCCACTGTGTGTGTATACATACCACATCTTCTTTATCCATTCATCTGTGGATGGACACTTAGGTTGTTTCTATGTCTTGGCTATTATAAACAGTGCTGCTATGAACACTGAGGTGCATATATCTTTCTGAATTACGTTTTTTGTCTTTTCCAGATACATGCCCAGGAGGGGGATTTGCTGGATCATATGGCAGCTCTATTTTCAGTTTTTTTAAAGAATTTCCATACTTTCATAGCAGTTGCACCAATTTACATTCCCACTAACAGTGTAGGAGGGTTACCTTTTCTCTACACCCTCTCTAGCATTTATGCTAATAAATATTTTTATTATTATCGAGTATCTTAACCAAAAGGTATCTTCATCAATAGTTCACCTAGGGTACAAAAAAAGCATGCTAATCAACTTCCTGATGACAGAGTCATCAAACACTAGGTGACATATTCATGATCCAAAAGAATATCTTAATACAATGAATCAAATAATTGGAATTTGAGTACACATAAAGTACTGAATTTAGTACAGAATAGACATGACAGAATGTGTGAAAAAAGACTTTGAGATTTTAGTCTTCTGAAAGTTAAAGAATTAACATTGTAATGTGGCTGCCAAAAATATTAAAGTAATGTTAAGCTACATCCCTAAACGTACAGTATTCAAAAGAGAAAAGTTTGATTCTGTAGCGGTCATATTGTATCTCAAATAGCCTGTTCAATTCCAAAGCCATACTGGCTTAAGGAGGTGTTGAGAAACTAAAGCTTGTTCACCTAAGAATGACTGCATGGTGGTGGGATTTGATGATGATGGGGATGGAGAACAATTTTAGAATTAGGAAAATCTAGCCTGCCAAAGAGAAGACCTAAAAGCTATCTTAAAACAATGAAGAATGCTGAAGAATTGAACTTATTCTAATAGGCCTAGAAAGCAAAAACAGAACATATTAGAAAACAACAGCAACAAAAGTCAACTGATAAGGAGTTCCCGTCGTGGCGCAGTGGTTAACGTATCTGACTAGGAACCTTGAGGTTGCGGGTTCGATCCCTGGCCTTGCTCAGTGGGTTAAGGATCCGGTGTTGCTGTGAGCTGTGGTGTAGGTTGCAGACGCAGCTCGGCTCCTGCGTTGCTGTGGCTGTGGCGTAGGCTGGCAGCTACAGCTCCAATTAGACCCCTACCCTGGGAACCTCCATATGCTGCAAGTGCGGCCCTAGAAAAAGGCAAAAAGACAAAAAAAAAAGTGAACTGATAATTTTGGTCCAATATAGAAAGAAGCTTCTAATAATTAGAGTTATTAAAAAATTGGGCTAACTTCACAAATAGTTTACTTCCATCATTAATAGTTTTCTAATAGAAGCTAAAATACTGTATGTTGTAATAACTTCGAGACAGAAAATTAGACAACCACTAACCTTCTAACCATACAATTATAGTCCTACAATAAGAGAAGATAAATATGGTAATAAAAAGACAATATACAAAGGGCCAATAAGCAAATGAATGGATGCTCAAAGTCCTTTCCTTAGTCACCAGGGAAACACAAATCAAAACTACAGTGAGATACAACTTCACACTTTAATTAGTACGCCTATAACCAAAAAGACAGAAAATAATGAGTGCTGGCAAGGATGTAGAGAAAGTCACACACTGCTGATGGGAATGCAAACTGTTGCAGCCACTTTGGAGCAAAGTCTGACAATTCCTCATAACCATGAGAAATGAGGACATCTGTCCATACAAAATCCTGCACACAGGTGTTCTCAGCAGCATTATTCATAAGAGCCAAAAAGCAGAAACATACATGTCCATCAACAAAAGAACAGATGAATAAAAAGTGGTTTATCCATAAACTTGAATATTATTTGTCCATAAAAAGGAATATATATACTTTTTTTTAATTTTTATTTTTGCCTTTTTAGGGCCACACCCACAACATATGGAATTTCCCAGGCTAGGGGTCACATCAGAGCTATAGCTGCCAGCCTATGCCACAGCCACAGCAACACCAGATCCAAGTTGTATCTGCGACCTACACCACAGCTCACAGCAACTCTAGATCCTTAATCCACTGAGGGAGGCAGGGGGTTGAATCCACATCCTCAAGGATACTAGTCATGTTTGTTACTGCTGAGCTACGATGGAACTCCCTGGTGTTTCTTTTTGAGGTGATAAAAATGTTCTAAAATTGATCACAGTGATGGTTGTACAATTTTGTGAATATGCTAAAAACCATTAAATTGAACTAGGTGAACTGTATAATGCGTTAATTATGGTGTGTCTCAATTTTTAAAAAAGCACTCAAAGAAGCACAAAGTAAGGGAGTTCCTGTTGTGGCTCAGTGGTTAACAAACCTGACTAGCATCCATGAGGATGTGGGTTCAATCCCTGGCCTCACTCAGTAGGTTAAGGATCCAGTGTTGCTGTGAGCTGTGGTGTAGATCACAGACGTGGCTTGGATCCTGCGTTGCTGTGGCTGTAGCAGAGGCCAGTAGCTACAGCTCCAATTCGACCCCTAGCCTGGGAATCTCCATATGCTGCAGGCACGGCCCTAAAAAAAAAAAAAAAGGAAAAGAAAAAAGAGAGAGAGAGAGCACAAAGAGAATACAATCTATACACTAACTAGCCTTTCAGCTCTTCATATTAACCATCACAATGTTTAGCAAATTCATGATAATTAGGAGGTAAGGAAAACGATAAAATGTATTTAGTAAACTATGCTTTTTTTTTCTTTTTTCTTTTTACATCTGCACCTGTGGCATTTGGAAATTCCCAGGATAGGAGCTGAACCAGAGCTGCAGCTGCAGGCCTACACCACAGCCACAGCAACACTGGGTCTTTAACACTGAGCGAGGCCAGGGAGCAAACCCGCATCCTCAAGGAGACTATGTTGGGTCCTTAAACCCACTGAGCCACAATGGGAACTCCAATAACCTATATTTAAAAAGCTAGGGGGGAAAAAAAATACAAGAAGCTAGAAAACTTATGATTATATTAGAAAATACTTAACCTCAAAAATTAAAAAGTGAAGCTATTCTAAAGAATGCATTTGATTAGCTGAAAAATCCACCATGTAGAATAGTTCATTCCCCAGACCTGGAGTCAAGCAGGCATTACTATGTAACAGGCAATCTCCAATCTAAAACCACCAGATTATGATCTTATCACAACAGTACAATCACAAAACTGAATTAATTCTAGACTGTGTAGAGATTTAACTAGTATACATACTTTTTTAAAATGGTAACCCAAGTTTAGTATTGTATTTCCCGAAATGTGGCCAATATGGTGAAAATGCCTAAAGGAAATGTATTCGTAATTAATTCTTCAGAAATAGAATTACAATTGAAACATCAAATCTTTGTTATTCTTTTATTACTGTCAGATCCAGGTTAGTCTTCTAAAAAAAAAATAAAAAGGCAGTGTTATGTTATAGTTTTAAATTTTCAAAGTAGATATAAGCAAACCTTCTAAAAGTTTCAGAAACTCTTCTCATTTTCTGACTCACTATCAAGGCACGCCACAACTGACCCCAGGGAAAGAAACCTGGGCAGACAGTAATTGTATTTGACAGCAGCAATTACATGCAAGGTTGGAGATT
>PVHT020000175.1:14332903-14386166 GCA_004024745.2 Catagonus wagneri
ACAGAGCAAAGAAATACAAGCTGTAAAAATTTTAAAAAGTTTACAAATAACAAATATTGACTAGGATGTGGAGCAAAGGGAACCCCAATACACTGTTGGTGGGAATGTAAATTGGTATAGCCACTATTGAAAACATTATGGAGGGTCCTCAAAAAAAACTAAAAACATAACTGCCATATGATCCAGCAATTTCACCCCTAGACAGATATCCGAAGATAACAAAACACTGATTCAAAAAGATGCATGCACCCCAATGTTCATAGTAGAATTTTTACAAGAGCTAAGATATGGAAGCAACCTAAGTGTCCATTGTCCATCAACAGATAAATGGAGAAAGAAGATGTGGTATGCATATAATGGAGTATTACTCGGCCATTAAAAAAAAGAATTAAATTTTGCCATTTGCAACAATATGAATGGACCCAGAGGGTATTATGCATAGTGAAATAAGTCAAAGGAAGACAAATACTGTATGTTATCATTTATATATGGAACCTAAAAAATATAACAAATGAATGAATATACAAAACAGAAACAGTATGACAGATACAGTGAACACAACAAGTGGTTACCAGAGGGTAGAGAAAAGGGGAATGGGCATGATAGGTGCTGGGGATTAAGAGATACAAACTACAATGTATAAAATAAATAAGCTACAAGGACATACTATAAAGCAGAGGGACAATATTTTATAATAATTTTAAATTGAGTATAATCTATAAAAATGTTTAACCATTATGTTGTACATGTGGAACTAATAACATATTTTAAGTCAACAATGCATCAATTTAAGAAATAATAATGAAAAGAAAAAGAGAAGAGCTGATATAAAATGTGAAAAAGTCTTTTCAGCAAGTGGTGCTGGGAAACCTGGACAGCCACATGTAAATCAATGAAATTGGAACACACCTTCACACCATGCACAAAAATAAACTCAAAATGGCAAAGGCTTAAACATAAGACACCATCAAAGTCCTAGAAGAGAACATAGACAAAACTGTTCTCTGACATCAACCATACAAAGGTTTTCTTAGGTCAGTCTCCCAAGGCAACAGAAATAAAAGCAAAAATAAACCAGTGGGACCTAAACAAACTGACAAGCTTTTGCACAGAAAAGAAAACAAAAACCATTAAAAAAAAAAAAAAACTAAAAGACAACCTACGGAATGGGAGAAAATAGTGTCAAACAATGCAACTGACAAAGGCTTAATCTCTAAAATATACAAACAACTTACACAACAGCAAAAAAAACCAACAACCCAATTGAAAAATGGGCAAAAGACTTGAATAAACATTTCTCCAAAGAAGATATACAGATGGCCAATAGGCACATGAAAAAATGCTCAAAATCACTAATTATTAGAGAAATGCAAATCAAAAGTACTATGAGGTATGACCTCACACCTGTCAGAATGGCCATCATTAACAAATCAACAAATACCAAACGCTGGAGAAAGTGTAGAGCAAAGTGTACCCTCCTACACTGATGGTCGGAATGTAAACTGGTACAACCATTATGGAAAACAGTATGGAGGTACCTCAGAAAATAAAATATGGAACTACCATATGACCCAGAAATCCCATTCTTGGGCATATATCTGGGCAAAACTTTCCTTGAAAAAGATACATGCACCCATATGTTCACTGCAGCACTATTCACAATAGCCAAGACACGGAAACAACCTAAACATGCATCAACAGATGAATGGATTAAAAAGATGTAGACTACTACTCATCCATAAAAAAGAACAAAATAAGGCCATTTGCAGCAACATGGATGGAACTAGAGACGCTCATACTAAGTGAAGTAAGTCAGAAAGAAAAAGACAAAAACTGTATGATATTGCTTATATCTGGAATCTAATACATGGCACAAATGAACATTTCCACAGAAAAAAATTCATGGATTTGGAGACCAAGAAGGAGGGGGAGGGAACAGGATGGACTGGGAGCTTGTAGTTAACAGATATAAACTACTGCATCTGGAGTGGATAAGCAATGAGGTGCTACTGTATAGCACAGGAAACTATAGCTAATCACTTGTGATGGAACACGATAGATGATAATGTGAGAAAAAGAATGTATATATATGCATGTGTGACTGGGTTGCTTTGCCGTACAGTAGACAACTGACAGAACACTACAAACCAACTATAATGGAAAAAATAAAAATCATTAAAAAACAAAAAAAGAGCTGAACATCCAGAGAATATGGTTTCTCCATACAATAGTATAGTTATTAGAAATTTATACACACACACACACACAAAGACAACTGTGATGACTGACAAGTAAAGCAGATTTTTAAAAATCATCTGAGTAGTATAATCCCATTTGGGAAAAATATTTTTAGAATTCTAACTATACATATAAGTACATATACATAGGAATTTTTCAAAAAATAAACACCAAGATGTTAACAATGGTTATTTTTAATACATTATTTTCATCTAGAAACTTCTCCGTGTTTCCTGAAAGTTTCTATAAAATTTTTAACAAAAAAAATAAACTATTTCCACTTTAAAAAAAAAGTCTGTTCCCACCCACCAAAGACAATAAAACTTGACTATCTATGTCAAGCAGTGTGTAAGCAGCTTTACAATCAGATCATATACAGCTTGTGACAATTAATGCTATTGGACTGAATTAGAAACAGTATGGTTAGATCCTCAGGAGTCAGGCAAAACTGGCATCATTTCCTAACTACCGCTGTTGAAGCTGTATGACATCAACAAGGTTATGTTTTTAAAGTTTTCTACGCCTTGGGTCCCTCATCTGTAAAACAGGAATTACACATACCTCCCAGAGTTACTGTGACCAGTAAATATGATAAAATTCATAAAGTGCTTTTATAAAAAAATGCCACAGCTTATATCAAAGCACATCTATGTCTACACACACACACATATTGCATATGTAATAAAGTTAAAAAGTTAGTTTCAACATGACCCAAGATCAATATTAGTGAACTAAACACTCTGATATGGTTTCTAGCCCTTAAACATATTTGTTTTCCATTTTTAATAGTTATCCCATTGTCTATATGAACCTAAGCAGCAAATTTTTCCCATTGTTTATTACATATTCAGTGTAGAAAAATATAATTTTATAGAAGTGTGTAAGGTGAAAAGCAAAAATCTCTCTTTCCTCCCTGGAATATCATTCCCAATTCAACATCATTCCTTGCAATAATGCACCTGTGCCCATACCCAATTCGTGTGGTGGCTTCATTTCCTAAAATGGGATCAAACTAAGTATACTAAACTACACTTTACCTCACATAATATAGCATGGAAAACTTTCTGTATCATTCTTTTTATTGCTGGATAGTATTTCATTGCATATCATTATTTAGCCATTTCCCTATTAATGACCATTTAGATTGTTTCCAACTTCTCAGTAAGCCAAACAATGCTGCAGTGTATATCCATGTATGTATATCTTCTAGAACATGCAAATATTTTTATAGAGTCTCAGAAGTGAAATTATTAGCTTCTTAGCCTACATTTCCTAAAGAAAAGAACCTAAGGCAAAGCTTCCAAGCTAAGGAATTCTTGGGAGGTAAAATCCCAGGCAACGAAGAATAAGAAGGATGGAGTTCCTGTCACGGCACAGTGGTTAATGAATCCAACTAGGAACCATAAGGCTGCAGGTTCGATCCCTAGCCTCGCTCAGTGGGTTAAGAATCTGGCGTTGCCGTGAGCTATAGGTCGCAGATGCGGCTCGGATCCCACGTTGCTGTGGCTGTGGCGTAGGCCAGCAGCTGTAGCTACAATTCGACCCCTAGCCTGGGAACCTCCATATGCCGCGGTGTGGCCCTAAAAAAAGGGGGAAAAAAGGCAGAGAAAAAAAAAAAGAGAGGGAAAGAGAGGTGAGGCCGGTAAGGAAGAAAAGCACAAGACGGCACTTTACCAAGATTCACTAACCTGGGTCACACAAGTATCTTCCAGGTAGGCTAAATGCACCACCGTGTCTCGAAAAGGGAAAGGAAAGAAAGGAAAAGAAATGTAACTGCTAGTGCCTTCCCATCTCTTGCTTCTCCTTGTCAAAGTTTACCCCCTGAGCTTCTGGGCTTGCTACCTAAGTCCCCTACGCAGCTGCTGAGGGCAGAGCTACCACACACCCTGAGCCCAGCAGAAGCAGAAGGAGTCAAAGTTTCCCAAGAGCCTGGTCGGGTAGAAGGTCCTAAGGAAGTTGAGCCTCACAGCAAAACCTAAGAGGGAAGGGAGTTTTAGGAGGTGAAGGAATCATCTCCTAGAAGATTACTGCTAATTCTCACTTCACTAAAAGAAAAAAAGTGCAGGCCTGTGCTGACATCCTCACACTCTGCCAACAAGTCTAATTCAGTCTGTCAGATGAAAAGAAGTAGTATGCCCTGCTTTATCTTACATTTCTTTTTTTTTTTTAAACAGGTACAAAGTTTATTCTTAGAAACACAGTACAACATGTGGGAGAACACAAAGAGATGTAATTTTTTTGGTTTTTTGGTCTTTTTAGGGCCACACTCGCAGCATGTGGAGGTTCCCAGGCTAGGAGTCGAATCAGAGCTACAGCTGCAGGCCTATGCTACAGCCACAGCCACAGCCACAGCCACGTGGATCTGAACCATGTCTGTGACCTACAGCACAGCTCATGGCAACAACGGATCCTTAACCTACTGAGCAAGGCCAGGGATCAAACCCGCATCCTCATGGATCCTAGTCGGGTTTGTTAACCGCTGAGCCATGAAAGGAACCAGTTACACTTCTTGATTATGAGTGAGATCGAGTTCTTTCATTATTTATTGGCATTCATATTCCTTCTGGGGAAGACTTATTCTTATGCATTTCAAGTGTAATTTCCCATCCTTCGATTTGGAGCCTATAATTAAACTACAGAATTCTGTTATTTTCAGCTCTGCCCTATTACCCAGAACTATGTCAGGTTACCTATGAATCAGACACTTAAGGCTATCAGCTTATATATGGTACCATAAAATCTTTGCTGGTTATCCTGTCCATAGAAATCACAGAAGAAAACATGGCAAGAACATATGACAACTTCCTTATCCCAGTTTCAGTAACTACTTTTCACACAGTCAGGGAAATTTCAACATATAAGAAAGGTTTGCATTTCCATCCAATTTCCCTGTGTCCTCAAGCTCTGGCCAAAATGCTGCAGTATCAGTCAGAACAATGATCCTTATTTGCCATCATCTCAGACTCTAAATCAATCAAGCTTCATTGACAGTGTCCAGTTTAAATTTTCTTTTATCACTGTAGGGTTTTGGCCATTACATAATCACCTTCAAAATACAAAAACTTTTTTCATACAAAGACTAGCACCAAAGGAAGTTGCCTTGCAGTGCAGAGCGTTAAGGATCTAGCATTGCTGCAGCTGTGGTATAGGTCGCAACTGCAGCACAAGTTCAGTCCCTGGCCCAGGAACTTCCACATGCCGCAGGTACAGCCAAAAAAAAAAAAAAAAAAAAAGACAGGCACTAAGAAATGCAGACCCAAATTTCTGATAACATCTTTTTCCTCTATGCCCTTTTTTTTTTCCCTTTTAAGAATTACCCTGGGAGTTCCTGTCGTGGCTCAGTGCAAACAAACACAACTAGGAGCCATGAGGTTTCCGGTTCAATCCCCGGCCTCTGCTCAGCGGGTTAAGGATCTCACGTTGCTGTGGGCTGTGGTGTAGGTCACAGATGTGGCTTGGATCCCACATTGCTGTGGCACAGGCCGGAGGCTACAGCTCCGATTCAACCCCTAGGGAACCTCCATATGCTGAAAGTGCAGCCCTAAAACCAAAAAAAAAAAAAAAATTTACCCTGATTGTTTTCCTGATTCCATTTCTGCATTGTACCCAAGGGTCAATCCATCACTGCTCTCTCTCACCCTTTCTATCTTTGCCATGCTCTAAAAACTGAAAGACCAACAAACATATGGTAGCTATTGACTGTAAAACTACGAAGTTAATAATATATCTGGTCTTAAATTAGAAACTGTGTTAAATAGCTGGAAGTCTTACCTCATATGCACTGTGTTACGACTAAAACTACACTGCCTCCAGAAGGGGGTACTTTAGAATGAGACTGAATGTATTATTCAGACAGTGTTTAAACCCAAGCCTCTGTGATTTTTTTTTTAATGAATGTATTTATTTTCAATGTGGTTAACAAAATCTAATTCATGCAATGGACAGGTTCAGTGTATAGAGAGAAAAACTATTTCCCAACTCTAAATTAAAGGAATGTGACTTAGACTTAACTAAAACAGTCCTGTATAATTCAAGGCATGCTATGGTGGAGCCACAAAAAGGAAATGTATTAACTTTCCCTCTGAATAATTCCTCTATAATTTCAACCTAGTTATTTATTCAATATAAGCTACCGTGCGTTATGTTATCACTCACTAATATCCCCAACAATACTAACAGTGTATCCCATTTATTTGTTGGTAGCATATTAATAAAATTTTTACTTATGTTAAATATTATAGTTGCTATAACAATAAAAATAATTTATATTTACATTACAGTCTACAGTTTCCAAACTCTTTTCTACATATATAATCTCAATGAATTATAATCTTCCTTCATAACTTTAAAACATGACAATATACTACAAATCTCCAAAAGCAAATTCTATCAAATATTGTAAATAAGATTCTAACAATAAAAGGTCAATAGGAATATGAAGAAATTAACCTGCCATTCCCTTCTTACTTTGCTCCAAGACAACTCCACATTAGCACTCTTGGTTCATTTTCCCAATTTAAGCTTTTAAAAAATACATACTAAATTTCCCTATATTGTATTTCAATCAATTGCTGTAACCGAGAGACTACCATGTCATAAATAAAGTACCCAATCATAAATTTCTCAGAAGACATAAAATCAAAGACACCCTACACCTACAAATTAAATGCAAAACAACACAAACTAAACAATGAAAAGGAATTACTATATGAAATTAAGTAGATCAGTTAGCTAACCAATCTATTTTAAACAGACTTAGTCTTTATTCTCAGTACTGATATTAAGATTATAACCATGCACCAAAATCATCTTGGTCTAGTTTTTTCATTTTATGTTTTCTTATAAATTATGGAGTTATGGGAAAAAAGTCAATCACCTTTCAGATGTTCGACTGCAAAAGCACTACTTAGAATAGCAAAGATATGAATTATTTAAATACAGGCTGTGCATGAAATCAGGGCTATCTGTAAAACAGCACACACTTAAACTAGCATATATATTCCAACATTTCAAATACCTGAATATCTCAAGTCTCCCATGATTCCATATTTACACAACTGATAAAGAATTCCAGTATACAGAAAAAAAATTTTTAAGGGCCTAGAAAAGACAGCAACACAGCTTTTACTATTTTTATACAAATAAATACTACATCCACATCTCATTATCTAGGCATTAAGAGGACACCTTGTGCTCCCTATAAAATAATTCTTAAAGAATAAAGTTAAGTTGAATTCATTTTTAAAGCACAAGACTGAAACAGCATTTAAAACCAAACATCATTATGTAGATAGGTAAAAATAATTATTCAATATTTTTGTTAAACCCATTTCTTAAAAGGGTTATTTGAATAGAAGCATATTCTAAGTTTTCCAAAATTTCAGAGCTTTCTGAATTAACCTGTGAAAATAACTTAAATAGATGTTTGCAACTTAAGAATTGTCGCCCTGTTCATTTTGCAATTGATGTATTCTTGTTCCTAAATGATACAAATAACTGAAAGTTAATCTGTTGTCTTGGAAAGATACAATTAACACTTCACACTTTTCCAACAAGCATAAGGCAAATAAAAATACTGCAGGTTTTATCTAACCATAAAATGATCAAACAAAAAAACAAATGTGATCCATACAACAAATTATTCAAGATACATGGTGTTCGGCCTTAGCAGAGGTTTACAGGAACGTGTTTCCTCAAAAACCTCTCTCACACATGCACACACACACAGACACACATACACATGTAAACACCATTACTAAAGTTATGCACTTAATGATATTATTTCTGATGTGCTGAAGGTTTGGGAACTTTTCTATACACAGGGCAGAGTCTGATCTGAGGGGTTTCAACTACAGGGTCAAATTTTTCCTTTAAGTTAACCTATCCTCTTCTGGGGTCATTTGGGTACTAAATATGTTAACTCTTCCATTACTTCATTACTCAGACATGACTTATATGATTAGGTGACACCTGGCAAAAAGACAGACTAAGAAAGAATGCTATCCACCTTACTGACAGGCAAGAATGAATCAGTATTATAAGATGACAGTGTCACAACTCAGGGTAGACTCTGCTAAAACACCCCTCAGGCATCTCTAGAAACTCTGGATAAAGCTATTGGCCTAGAGAAGTGTTTCCAATCCAAATTTCCTTGGAGAGTTCCCACTGTGGCTCAGCAGGAATCCAACTAGTATCCATGAGGATGAGGGTTCATTCCCTGGCCTCTCTCAGTGGGTAGGATCTGGTGTTGTTGCAAACTGCAGTGTAGGCTGCAGACGTTGCTTGGATCTAGCGTTGCTGTGTCTGTGGCATAGGCCAGCAGCTGAAGCTCTGATTTGACCCCTAGCTTGGGAACTTTCATATACCACAGGTGCGGCCCTAAAAAAATAAACAATAAACAATAAACAAACGCAAGGGTATATTTTATATAGGTGTGTGTGTGCGAGAGACATATATGTATCTGTAAAAAAAAATCATAAAATCCTCTAATTCAGGGTTTTCTCCAAGTCATAGCCCAGTGACATAGTTAGTAAATTGGATGATTTCATGATTTTACACTGATCAGCAGAAATGCTAGAAGAAGGAGGCTAAAACAGTGATTTGGCATCTTGAGTTTACTGAGGAAATCACATTGCAGAGTACATCAATTCTTTACAAATTTCAAAAGATGACATATAATTTATCATTATTATTGTAAGATTTCAGCAGGATTACAGCATTAGTTTATGCTAAGTAATGTGGCCTGAAAATGCTCAATAAATCTTAGCTGAACTGAATCTCAAAGGATAAATTAACACAGTCACCCCTAGTTTTACAACACAAATAGATCCGAAAAGAAAACAAAGATTACAGCACTTGGAAGTACAGAAATATAGTATAGTACTAGAGTAATGAATGAGAATATAAAATAATTCCATAGAATAAAACATATACAAGAGAAACGCCCCATGGACTATAAAAATTAATATGGAGAAAAGTTTCAAAGATTAAAATAATAATAAAAGAGTTCCCGTCATGGCTCAGTAGAAACAAATCTAACTAGTATCCATGAGGACAAAGGTTCAATCCCTGGCCTTGCTCAGGTTAAGGAGCCAGTCTTGCCGGGAGCTGTGGTATAGGTCGCAGATGTGCCTCAGATCTGGCATTGCTGTGGCCGTGGTGTAAGCCGGCAGCTGCAGCTCAGATTTGACCGCTAGCCTGTAAACTTCCATATGCCATGGGTGCGGCTCTAAAAAAATCAAAAGATAAAATAGTAATAAAGTTAACTATAGCACAAATACGAACATTAGACATTTAAACCATTCAGTCTCTCAATATGTAAAACCTCACATAATCCAAATTTGGGGAGATGGGAAGGAAAATCAACCTCAAAGTTTATCCATTTAGGGAGTTCCCATTGTAGCGCAGAGGAAACAAATCCAACTTGTATCCATGAGGATGTGGGTTCAATCCCCGGCCTTGCTCAGTGGGTTGGGGATCTGACATTGCCATGAGCTGTGGTGTAGGTCACAGACGCAGTTCGGATCCCAAGTAGCTGTGGCAGTGATGTAGGCTAGCAGCTGTAGCTCAGATTCAACCCCTAGCTTGGGTACTTCTATATGCCATGGGTGCAGCCCTAAAAAACAAAACAAAACAAAACAAAAAATATATATATATACATTTAGGTTTATAATACTAAATTTTAATAACCTCAAATTAAGAATTTTTTAACTTTTAAAAAGTAGATACACTAAACTGTCCAAGCAATCTTTTCTTCTTAAGTAAATGTGGAATAAAAAAATTATCTTCCTTCAATGGATTTCAAATCCAATTAACAGATTTTCAGGCCCTACATTTAAAATGACCTGGTGTCATAACTACTATATGATAAGGAAATGCTATGATAAAACCTAACTATATGTTAAAAAGAGTAAGTGGGACATTTAAAAAAGCAAAATGACTTTTCTTAAGTGTATTTCCCTTTTACTTAAATTAAAATTACAGATTACTAACAGTTCTACTACATTTTTTTTCCAAATAGATGAAAGATTCAACCTAAGAAGAAACTAGAAAACTGGGATATGACTACACTTATTTATTATGACAAAGAAATATGGAAACTAACACCTATCATAAACTAGAATTAGAATCTGGTTCCCACAAACGCAACTTAATCCCATCAATATCAATGAAATTCTAGAAGTTTATCCATCCCAAGGTAATTTTATATGACATCTCTAATGCAAAACTATGGTCTTATTTAAAGATGGAACACACGTCCTAAAAGTAATCACAAGTTTTGTTTAAGTTATACCACTATTTTTTTAAATAAAGAATGAAGTTGTCACTCCAAGTTTTTACACACACATAATGCACATGTACACATACTGCTTCCTTTCCTCGACTGGCAAATGTTAACAGGAGAAAACCAAAAATTCAGAGACAAGTAAATGCATGGAATGAATGTGAAAATACCCAATAAATGTATCAAATGAATACCTATTTGTCAATACCCCACTAAGGCTAACCAAACATTATACTTTTTTTTAACCACCAATAAGGACCACAGGATTCAACTGTCAAACATACACCAACAACTACACTCATTAAGCGTTCTATACTTCTTAAATATCGTGAAACCCTTTATCAAGTCAGTAGGGTAGCCTATTTTATTTTTTTACTAACACACCTGCTTTTTTCTGTATCAGAAATTAGATGCACATGGAGGCTAAAAGATGTGACCCCATATATATTCAATCTTTGTCCCCAATATTAAAACATATAATAGAATTCTACCAGCAGAATAGTACTAGTATTTTTTTCCAGTAGAAAACAATAATCTCTTTATAATTTGGGAACTAGATAAAATGTAGTTTCAATTGCCAATTCCTAATTAACACATTTTAAGTTGTTCTTTTTTTAAATCAAAATAAATGTGAAATAATAATCTGTTCCAAAAGACCTACTCCTGGATTATTTCTTCCACCTATGACTTTAATATCATAATTAAGTTAATTTACTCAAACGTGTAATTGCTTTACTTACAAAGAAATACATGCTGTCCTACTGCATAAATAAGAAATCTTAAGCATTCGTTTGTAAAAGAAAATTTTAGTTACACAGGATACTGATTTCTCCAAACTATCTAGTAAATTTAAGTTACCAAATAAAATTTATGTTGCTTATTTTTCTTAACTTACATGAACTGAAGGGGACAACAAAGTCTTTTCTCATTTTTAGTTCAGATTTATTTTCCAATGCACCATCATTTTAGATATAAAAATAAGATGTTCTTTAAACTTAATATTTCATCAAAACATATTTTGACTTATTAAATATAGCTAAAATTTCTAATCTTGCAGTTATTGTAATGTGTGTCTATAAGGGAACAAAAATGCAAAATAAGCACAATATAGGCAAATATATTTATCTTCACAGGAAATCAGTCACTCTAAGCTGTGAAACACTGCCCTCTACAGTCCATTGAATTAAAAAACAATTCAATTTACCTAAATCACAATATAATCCGGCCAAGTAATTCTGGATTTTTCCTTCCTTGTTCCTGAAGCAAACTTCTTCTGCTCTTTTTTAAAAAGCTCTCTTTAAAAATGTTTATTCTAGCAATATGCCTATTTCAAATATTCTTCAACTACTTTTAAAGTCTCTCCTTCCCTTCTGGCTCACCCAAAACTCAATTTGAAGTTAAATATGGCATTAATGTTCATGTTCCTGCATAAAAATATATAGTATTTAACCCAATTAATTTCACCCGATTAATCCAGAAAAAAACAAATCTAAGAAAACAGACACAACACATATAAAATAGGAATAAAGATACAGAATTCAATTTACACAAGGTCTTAACATGATTTTCCATTAAATTGGGAAAGCTACACATAGCAAAAATAAGCAGAGGAGTAACATACTCAAGTATTAAAGTAATCCAGGCAGGCTGCACTTTTCAGTATATAGACTTACACTCTTCAAACGCTCCTCTCCACCCAACACAATATGACTGCCAGATCAGTCCAGTTCAATATTTATTGTCTTCTGTTTCAGACACTGGGCTGGTACAGGGAATATAAATATGAATAAGACATAATCTTAATTCTTGAAAAGTTTACAGTACAATGGAGAAGAAAGACAATTTCAATTCAAAATGTTAAGAACAGAGGAGTTCCCATCATGGCGCAGCGGAAACAAATCCAACTAGGAACCATGAGTTTGGAGGTTTGATCCCTGGCCTCGGTCAAGTGGGTTAAGGATCTGGCGCTGCCATGAGCTGTGGTGTAGGTCACAGACACGGCTCAGATCTGGCATTGCTATGGCTCTGGCATAGGCTGGTGGCAACAGCTCCGATTAGACCCCTAAGCTGGGAACCTCCATATGCTGCGGGTGCGAGCCTAAAAAGACAAAAAAAAAAAGACAAAATGGTAAGAACAGTGAAAGCATGGACCACAGAGAGCAGTCATTTTGCCTATTTCTATGGTTCAAGGAATGGGGAAAGAGGTGAAAACACCCCAAATTTAGTCTTCAAGGAAGAGCACAAATTAATCTAGTAAACAGAGAGTTCAAATAGAGGAAACCCTTGAACTAGGATCAGAAGATGTGGAACTGCTAGACACAGGGCAGGAGATACTGACAGCTTCAGCTATGCTTCACAGTGATTGATGGGCCAACAGAACAAAACTGAAACCAAAAAAAAAAAAAAACAAACAGTCAAAATCGTACCAGTAAACTTGAAGTAAATCTGAGGTAAAGCTTATGTATCTCAATTTTTAAAGCTCCCTACAAGGGGTTCTGATACATAGTCAGGGTGGTGAAACAATATCATAAGCCTGATAGTAATGGAACTTAGATTGAGGAGGGGTAGAAGGTGGGATTGAAGTGTGAATACGAACCAGAATATGGTGGAATGTGTATGCCATACTAATTTAGCCTGTAAGTAAAAGGGAATCACTTTTAAACTGGGAAAACATGATCAGGTATGTTTTTCACATAAGCCACTTTGGGGTTTTTTGTTTGTTTGTTTTACTTTCAAGTTATATCATTTGACTTTTTCATTTTTTGGCTGTGCCCACAACATGTGGAGATTACCATGCCAGGTATTGAACCTGTGCCACACTAAAGACAACATCTGTTCCTTAACCCACTGAGCCACCAGGGCACCCCCCACACAAGCCATTTTGGAAGCAATGTAGCGGACAGAATTAAATGGGATCAGATTCAGAATAGGCTAGCCAAGAGATGATGATGTACTAAGACAAGGGTAGTAGGCACGGAAAGAAAACGATGGATGTAAAATATTTAGAAGGTAAAATTAGACTTGATAACTACCTAAATGGGCCACAGAGAAGTAGTAAGGAGTAGTTCCCACTGTGGTACAGTGGGTTAAGGATCAGGCACTGCTGTAGCTATGGTGTAGGTCACAGCTGAGGCTCCGATTTGATCTCTGGCCTGGAAACTTCCATATGCCATGGGTGCGGGAAGAAAAAACAAGTAGTAAGGAAAGATTCAGGGATTCCTCCTAGGTTTCTCATTGAGTAAACTGAGTAACTGGCCATACCGTTAATTAAGACAGGGGCTAAAAGAAAAGAAAAATTGTTTAGGGCAGGTGAGGGGGATAAGGAGTTGATGGACTAGCTGAGTTTGAGGGTGCCACTGCAACACTGAAACAGAAACATTCAACAAATATTTTGACACATGAACCTAAAACAAAGTCAAAAAGCAGAGCCCTTGAGATTGAATGTACCTGTAGATGTATTTGTTTTGGCTCACACTGTAATACAACAGCCTAGTCAATGTTAACTTACTTCTTTTAAAGCCTCATTCAAAAATCAAGAGATATCACACTAATACCAAGATTTCATATCTGATCAGCTACTACAGGGCACTCACAGCAATAACTGGCTAGACTGAAGGTCCAGTTCCCTTGTTTATACAGGCATACACTCCCCTGTAAACAACAATTCCCATGTCTATGTGTAAATGCCAACATGCTCCATTCATTTATGTTAATGGCCTGGCCTCTGCAGTCATCTCAGTTTTTAAAAAAAAAAAAACATTTTTCGTGATGATACTCCAAAAACTCTGAGCCCTGATTATGACCACAGGAAAGGTAAAGCCAAAATAAATAAATAAATAAATAAGTTTAAAAATCAACAATAGGCTGTAGTTAAAACCACAACAATAGTAGGAAGAAACATCAACATAGGCTTGGGCAAAACAATATTTAATCATGCAGACTTTGTTCTTTATGACATTACTATAACCTTAAAAGTGGCCTTGACCACATTCAAATTTTAATTCAAAATTCACTTTCCCTATGTGTATATATTTTAATCTCTTTGATGACATTGTTAATCCTTAACAATAAATTCTGAGTTTCCTATAACCAAGCAGTTTCTTCAGAACTTAAAATAGCATCCTGTGAATCTCATACTCTATAAATGCTTTCTGAATTAATCTCCCTAATACTGAGCAAAAGTTATGCCCTAGAACTTGAAGAAACAAAAGAAGAGCCAGAAGAGGGTTAAAAATATATCCTAAGAGAGAAACATAAAGGAGGCAGTGTCATTTGAGAAGGAATAATCTAAGAACTACTTGGTAAGTAACTTCTATAGCATTGCCCATGTTAAAACTTATGGACAGTAAAGTCAGGATACAAAGATGAAGCCAACACAGCCCTAGGCTTTGAGGATCCTGTAGGCTAGATGTAGTACTAATAAATATAAAGGTTAGATGAGGTTCTTTCTGAGATGAAAATGGTCATACCTGACAAAAGGTAATTTATAGAATGATTCTCTAGCATAAGGCAACCAAAGAAAAAAAACACAATACCAATACCTGACAGTCTATAAAAGTTAAATATGACTGACAAGGGGGAAAAAAATCACACTTTTTTTTTTTTTGGCCACACCTACAACATGCAGAAGTTCTCAGGCTAAGGATCAAACCCGTGCCATAGCAGTGACCCAAGCCACTGCAGTGACACTGCCAGATCCTAAGAACTCAAGAAAAAAAAATCAAAGAAGATAACTTTTTGGTTAAAATAAACATATGTGCCTAATTATTTTACTGAATATAAATTTCAAGTGATGACTACCTTTATAGGTAAGTATACTCTATGCACAAATTTAGCTACTCTGATATTCAATGACTTTTTATAGGTAAAATAGAAATTGATGATGCTGCTAAAAACTACAGATGAATAGTAGCAAATCTGCAAAACACTAGCATGCTACTGGAAAGGTAGATAACCACCTATCCGGCTATCAGAACAAAAGAGAGTGTCAGTTCTCCCGTTTACGCTATTTATCTTCATGGATAATACACAAGTATAATACGATGTCATCAGTCCAGTGAAGCAAAGAGCTATGAAGTTATTAATAAGATCCTAAGTAAATAGCAGAGCTTTAAAGATCTAAGGAGTAAACAAAAAAGGCAAAAGACTAAACGGTCAATGAGAACCAATGGTTTAACAACACTGAAATACACAGAAAGCCCTAGCCACTCCTGAGAACACAATTGTCTTATTTATAATGAACTTTGCTCCCTCTGGTGGTCACAAGAGGTTTTCACCAGGCGTGAGTAGAAATGGAGGTACAGAGCAAAAAGGAATGAAACTGGAGGAGCTATTCAGATTAACTTTCACCTGTACATCAAATGTTCAATTTACAAAGAACATTAAAAAAAAAAAAAGACTCAGAGTTTAGGGCTATGGAGGTAGCAATGCAGAATTACAGAGACAGTCACAAGTAGATAGGTCTACTAGGAAAGAGGACCATGATGTGTGGGACAAGGAACTTTAGTTTCATTTCACACCCTTTCATACTGTTTGAATGTTTATTTCTCTATGCCTGTATTACTTTCATTAAAATATTATATATTGGACAGTGCAGAAGAATACCTACATCTTTTTACAAGTTTATAATCAAAGTTTATTTCCCTTCTCAGAGTAAAAATCATAATTTTATAGACCAGGCCATGTGCCCCATCTTCACTTCCTATTTCTCTGCCCTGCCCCCCATTCCCACATACCCACTCAGTCCTTGCAGTTTCTAGAGCACACTGGGCAGATTCTTGCCTCAGGGACTTGCACTAGCTATTCCCTCTACAGAATGTTCTTCTCCAGGTACCTGTATGGCTCACTCTTTCACTCCTTTATAGCTATGCTCAATGTCATCTCTTCAGTGAGTCTTTCCTGACCATTTAAGACTGTAACCACACTTCCTGTATGCCCTATTCTTCTCCTCTGCTTTCTCTCCATAGCATTAGCCATCTTCTCACACACTACAGTATTTACTTATTTTATTATTTTTGCCTGTCAGACTGTAAACTCCCTAAGAGCAAGGATGGTTCTCCTTGGTTCACTGATAAATCCCCAGCTCCTGGAGCTTTAACTTGCACACAAAAAGTGTACAATCAATGAGCAGAATGAATGAATAATATCAAGAATACCTTAATAGATATCCAAAAAAATGACAAAAGCCCTCATTTTATACTTGGTTCAACATCAAATAGTAATCTATTACAGATTAGGGTAATGACCTTTTAATAAGTAAGATTTACAAATAAGTAAGATTTACAAAGAAATCATTAATGCGATTTTCTTTTTTTGGCCTAACAAGTGTGATGAATATATACCAAATAAGCTCAAATTAAATCATCCTGCTATTCATACTCAAAAACCTTTATACAGGACTCAAAAGAAACAATACTTATCACACTATGCACCTTGAAATAAGAATCTTCTCAAAAGAGCTATGGAAAAAGATTAGGTATTACCTAGGAATTATGGAAAAACATAACTACTATGGAAAACAGTATGGAGTCTTCTATAAAACTAAAAATAGAACTACTATATGATCCAGCAGTCTCACATCTGTTTATATATCCAAAGGAAATGAAAACTGGATCTCGAAGAAATAACTTTACTCCCATGTTCACTGTAGTATTATTCATAATAGCCAAGATATGAAAACAACCTAAATGTCTATCAACAGATGAATAAAGTATTTTTTATAAATACAATTATTCAGCCATGAGAAAGAAGGAAATTCTGCCAGCTGCAACAATATAAATAACCGTGAAGGCACTATTCAAGTGAAATAACTCAGAAAAAAAAAAAATACTACATGACATCACTTTTAGGTGGAATCTAAAAGAGCCAAACTAAGAGTTCCCATTGTAGCTCAGTGGTAACAAATCCTACTAATATTCATGAGGGTGCAGGTTCGATCCCTGGCCTTGCTCAGTGGGTTAAAGGATCCGGCGTTGCTGTGAGCTGCGGGGTAGAGATCCAGTGTTGCTGTGGCGTAGGCTGGCAGCTGCAGCTCTAATTCAACCCCTAGCCTAGAAACTTCTATATGCCACAGATGCAGCCCTAAAAAGGAAAAAAACAAAAGAAAAGGGAAAAAAGAGCCAAACTCATAAAAACAAAGAGTAGAATGGCTTTACCAGGGGCTTTGGGTGTGAGGGGGAAATGGAAAAATATCGGTCAAAGGTACAAACTTCAAGTTATAAGACTAATAAGTTCTGACAATTGAATGTACAGCATAGTGATTACAGTTAATAATACTGTATTATATTACTTGAAAGTTACTAAAAGAGTAGATCTTAAATATTCTCACCACGAAACAGAAATAGTAATTATGTGGCATGATGGAGATGTTAGCTATGGTGGTAATCATTTTGCAGTATGTGTATCAAATGAACAGGCTGTACACCTTAACACTTACACACTGTTACACATCAATTACATCTCAATAAAGCTAGGGGAAAAAGAACAAAATAATGCCTTTGTAGCAACATGGATAGACCTAGAAATCACCATATTAAGTGAAGTCAGAGAAAGACATAATGTCATGAGATCACTAATATGTGGAATCCAATTAAAAAATGATGCAAAATAATTTATTCACGAAACAGAAACCAAGATTCCAGAACCAAACTTATATGGAGTTCCTGTTGTGAATGAGTGGGTTACGAACCCAGTTAGTATCTGTGAGGATACGGGTTTGATCCCTGGCCTCGCTCAGTAGGTTAAGGATCAGGCATTGCTGTGAGCTGTGGTGTAGGTCACAGACATGGATGGCTCAGATACCACATTGCTGTGGCTGTGGTGTAGGCCAGCAACTGCAGCTCCGATTTGACCGTTCGCCTGGGAACTCCCATATGCCACTAGTGTGGCCCTAAAAAATCAAAAACACCAAACTTATGGTAACCAAAGGGGAAATGCTGGGGGAGAGATAAATGAGGAGTTTGGGATTAACACATAGACACTACGATGTATAAAGCAGATAAGAAACAAGGACCTAAAGTATAGCACAGGAAGTCTACTCAATACTGTGTAACAACCCATATGGAAAAAGAATCTGAAAAGGAATGTATGTATATACATATATAATGGAATCACCTGGCTGTATACCTGAAACTAACACAATATTTTAAGTCAACTATGTTCCAATGAAAGAAAGAAAAAGGAAGAAAGAAAGAGAAGAGAAAAGAAAAAAGGAAAGGAAAGGAAAGAAAAGGAAAGCAAGCTAGGGGAAAAAGTTAAGATGAGGTTTAAAGTGAGCCCTAAGAAAAGGAAGGAAGGAAGGGAAGAAAAGCAAGCCAGAGGAAAAAGTTACGATGAGGTTTAAAGTGAGCCCTAAATCCAATGACTGACTGGTGTCTATATAAGAGAAAATAAGGGCAATCTACAAACAGAGACACAAGGAAGAAAGCCGTGTGAAGACAAAGACAGAGACTGGAGTTCTGCTGCCACAAACTAGGGTGTATCTGAGGCCAACAGAAACTGGTGGAGCCAAGGAAGGCTTCTTCCCTGAAGCTTTCAAAGAGAGCATGGCTCTGCTAACACCTTAATTTCTGACCTCTAGCCTCCAGTACTGCGAGAAAATAAATTTGTTTTTTTAAACAAAGTACTAGTTTGTGGTACTTTGATATGACAACCCTAGGAGACTAATACAGCCTGAAATACCTTATGCTATGAAGTAAGAAAGTGCTCAGAGTGATGGGGACATAGCAAAAGCACACAGGAGCCATTCTGAATGGGCTCCAGTGGCCAAAACACAATGGTAATTGACTATAACGCACTGAATAAAACAGAAATCTGAGTAGATACTAGCATATTCTAGGTGAGGCAATCAATCATGGGTCCAGAGCATCCCACACATTCATGTTCAATATGCCAGGCTCTGACTACTCTTCATCTAAACCATTTCTCAGGCCTTCAGGGTTGAGGTACTGCCTTCCCAATCCCTGAGAAACCCCAGGTTTGCTTCTACCTGCTATAAAAGTAGTGAATCCCTAAAGCTCTGTGCTCCTTCCCTATAGCACAACCCACTGCATATGCAGGAATCCATCTAGGCCCACCTGCGTCACCCCAGGGGACTTGGAGGACACAAGAAACTGATGCAAATCAAATGAAGCTCATGCATTTTGCCATGCCATGAATAATAAAGTCCTTTGGCTCAGACCCAAGAGTCTTGTACTTCTGCCAGCATCTAAGAAAGAGTAACAGGCTAACTTATTAGCTTGCAAGTAGGGTATAATCCTAGACCTCTCACAGTTCTTGACAATGAATAAATAAATAAACAGGGGAGAAGGGAAAGCCCATCCTTACAGTGGAATGCCAAAGAATAAATGTAGAAGAAATGATGGAGTTAGAATATCATTAATGGATGTTAAAACTAGAAGGTGAAATCTGACTAGGAAAAGGATACTTACAGAGTCTCCCCCCAAATTACTCACTAATTATAAAGGGAGAAAAAACGAATGCTATAGTAGAGAAACAGCAGATACCACCTTAAGAAAGTGACAAAAGTTAACATAACCAATGCTGGGACAATTAGAAGACATCATGTATTTCCTGGTATAATACATTGAGAAGGACACAATTCTACAGGATTCCTTCTAAAAGTGTGTAATATAAATCTAATTATGAGCAAATACCAAACACAAATTGAGGGACACCCTACAAAATAACTGGCCTATACTCTTCAAAAGGAGACTACAGAGACAAGAGGACTGGATGCAATGCATGGCCCTGGACTGGAAAATGGATCAGAATTTTAAACTATGAAAGACATATTTTAAATAAGTGATCTGATACTATGGACTTGACAATATTATTGAATCAATGTTAAAATTCCTGATTTTGAGAAAAGAGAATCATTGTACATTGCTGGTAGGAACGTAAATTGGTACAACCATTATGGAAAACCGTATGGAGATTCTTCAAAAAATTGAAAAAGAACTCCCATATGATCCAGCAATCCCACACTTCTGGGTGTATATCTAAAAAGAATGATATTAGGATCTTGACAAGCTAACTGCTCTCTCATGTTTATTGCAGCATTATTCACAACAGTCAAAATATGGAGACATCTAAGTGTCCATGTATGGATGAATGCATAAACAAGATGTGGTATACACATGTAACAGAACATTATTAGGCCTAAGAAGGAAGGAAATCCTGCCATTTAGGACAACATGGATGAACCTGAAGGACATTATGCTAAGTGAATAAGCCAAAGACAAATATTGTATGATCTCACTTATATGTAAATAAATTTTGAAAAGTCAAATTCATGGAAGCAGAGAATAGCACGGTGCTTACTAGCGGCTGGGGGAAATGGGGAGATGTTGGTGCAAAGTTACAGTTATGCTGGATGCATAAGCCTAAGAGATCTAATGTACAGGCATGATGACTACAGTCAATAATACTGCACTGAATACTAGAAATATGCTAAGAGTAAGTATCAGGGCTCTCATCATACCTACACAAGGAAGATGTGACTATGAGAGGAGATATTAGCTTGACTGCAATAATCATTTCACTGTGTACATATAAATAAAATCACTTTAAACATACATACACTTTTTTTTTTGTCTTTTGTCTTTTTAGGCCTGCACGACCCAGGCTAGGGGTCGAATCAGAGCTGCATAGCAACATGGGATCCGAGCCACGTCTACGACCTACACCACAGATCACGGCAATGCTGGATCCTTAACCCACTGAGCGAGGCCAGGGATCGAACCTGCATCTCAAGGATGCCAGTCAGATTCATTTCCGCTGAGCCACGACTGCAACTTCAACATACACTGTTTTTATATTAAAAGATATATATACACACATATATGCATGACCTGCCTGGTGTTTAAAAGAAAAAGAATTTCAGGGACTTCTCTCATGGTTCAGCAGGTTAAGGATCCAGCACTGTCACTTCTTTGGCTTGGGTCACTGCAGTGGCATGGGTTCTAGCCTTGGTCGGGGAACTTCCAAATGCCACGAGTGATGCCAAAAAAAAGAATTTCAAAAAAAATTCATGACTTGGGAGTTCCTGCCATGGCTCAGTGGGGTAAGAACCCGACACAGTGTCTCTAAGGATGTGGGTTCGATCCCCGGCCTTGCTCAGCAGATCAGGGATCTGGAGTTGCCATGAGTTTTGGTGTGAGTTGCACATGAGGCTCAGATCTGGTGTTGCTGTGGCTGTGGTGTAGGCTGGTAGCTGCAGCTCCCATTCAACCCCTAGAGCCCAGGAACTTCCATATGCCACAGGTGTGACCCTAAAAGGCAAAAAAAAAAAAAAAAACCATGGTGCAAAAAAAATTTTTGGTAACTAGTATAAGTAACATTGAAGTATTTAGTAGTAAAGGGATATGATGTCTATAACTTATCAAAAATGGTTCAAAAATAATAAAATGATTCAAAGAAAACATATTTTCTATGTATGTATGTATATATGCATGTATGTGAGTGTATAGAATCCTGAAACAAATATATATTGGTATAACTAGATAAAGGCCATCCAGAAGCTCCTCGTACTATTCAACTTTAAAAGAATTATATCAAGTATACATTAGTTTAAAATGTACTGTTACTAGTTACTAATAAATACATTAGTTAATAATAATGTATTGTATATGTAAAATCTGCTTAAAGAGTAGATCTCGAGTGTTCATTATACACACAAAACCGTGTAACTATGAGAAGTGACAGATATATTAATAAATCAGTGATAAATCATTTCACAAGGTAATGTGTATCAAACATCCCATTGTATACCTTAAATATACACAATTTGTCAAAATAATAAAAATAAAATTATACCAAAATAAAAACTCTTCCTCCCCACCAAAAAACCTAAATAAGTGAAAGAAAAAAACTGCCTTTATTATATTAGCTATTCAATAATATATTCTTGAGATAAGATGAAACATAATAGAAAACAGTCAAAGGGTTACATTTTAAAGCACTGTTCATATTTTACTTCAAGGTACCATGTAGCTTTGATTTAAAATTACCTTTACTTGAATTTTCCTTACATACACGTTTATATGCTCTTTTAATATATATAATGTCAGCTGTAGACCAGATAGCAGAGCGGTTAAGAGTTGGGATCTGGACTCACATAAGTACAGGTCCAAATCCCAGTACCATCATTTATTAGCTGGCTAATCTTTTCGGTAAACCTCTCTTTGCCCAAATTTGCTCCATTTTAAAATACAGACCCTAATAGTTTCTAACTCTTAAAATTCTTGTGACGATTTCAAAGGACAATACATGTAAAGAGCTTAGCACATTCAGCATGAAAACTGTTATTATTTCACTGTTTTTAGAAACAAATACTAAAAGAAACTGATTCTTTTAACTTAAGAGATAATTAACTAAATACCATAATGAGACTGAGGTTACGATATGCCCCACACCAATCAAAAACAAGGGGGAAAAAGCTGTGAGTTAAAGGGACCAGCTCAGAGTGTTTAAACTAAAAATTAACATGTAAATGAAACAAACATAACTCTTTACAACTAGATTATGATGTTAAAATATTTCTAGCACAATGTATTAAACAATCATTTTTACTTGAAAGTCCCTTTGGTTCTGCTTAGTTTACTCAAGTTTATGTAAGTTCAATAGGTAAGATTTTGATATTTTAAAAAACATTCTTTTTTTTTTGTCTTTTTGCCTTATCTAGGGCCACACCCGCGGCATATGGAGGTTCCCAGGCTAGGGGTCTAACAGGAGCTGTAGCTGCCGGCCTTCGCCACAGCCACAGCAATGCGGGATCCGAGCCACATCTGCAACCTACACCACAGCTCACAGCAACGCCGGATCCTTAACCCACTGAGCAAGGCCAGGGATAGAATCCGCAACCTCATGGTTCCTAGTCAGATTCATTAACCACTGAGCCACGAGGGGAATTCCTAAAAAACATTCTTAATGCTTATTTGGGTTTCCATAAGAAGAACTACATAACTACATGGACTGTGTAAACATTTGTAAGAACCATAGTTAGTGGAATTTACTTAGTAATTACGGTATTGAAGACATTATACATTGTCAATTTATCAGAAGTTAACAAACACAAATGCCTGCAAAGGCCAGACATGGGAAACAGTCAAGTATAAGTCAACAGGGAAGAAGTGAGGCCATGGCAGCTGAGCCTAGAGAGTAAGGCCTCACCTAAAGGCATGCCAATTCAAGTCCCGTTTCAGTTTTGTTTGTTTTGTTTTTTTGCCATGCCCATGGAATGTGTAATTTGGCAGGCCAGGGATCAAATCCACACCACAGCAGTGACCCAAGCCGCTGCAGTGACAATGCCAGATCCTTTACCCGCTGCACCAAAAGAGAACTCCTTGTTTTTTAAAATACTGGTTTCAGACTGAGTTCAGGTCAGAGAGGCACCACTGAATTTCAGATTTTAAATCCTTGGGACCTTTATGGTTATATATCCATGTCACACTTGATGTTTTTTAAGACATTAATAAAATGCAATGTTTCTGAGAATGAATACTCATGCACATTAAAAACACCAGGAAATGTTATGGCGATTTCCAAGGGCAGTCATACCACTAAAGAAATCCTACGTCGGTTCTCTCTCCCCCTGTGCTCATAGTTAAGATACACTTTCGTATGTTATAGCATACAATTCTTTAAGGCTTCTTACAGTAACTCTGATATTCTAAGATACTATCAGTGATGGAACTAAAGTCCTTCACGCTGATAATACGTAGCCATGAAAAAAACTAAAGAGGACCCAAAAAAATGAAAATTGCCAAATTCATTCACAACTGAAATGTCTGGCTTAAATATTTTTATTGAAAATACTCAATTTCCATTTTTAACATGGTACTGCTGCAGACTTTACCCCACTGAAATACCTGTCAATCATGTTTTTTGAAAAAAACTTTAAATAGCAAAACCACCTTTATTGAATTCTTTCTAGGTGGTTTCCAATAAGTGTACCAGAAAAAGAAGGTGTATTTAGTGAACAATATCCAATGCCCACAAAATCCAAGTAATCTCTTCTTCCACTGGATACCCTAACACTGGCGTTATTGTTTTATACTATTACTCTATTTTTGATATGTTTTATCTTCTCAATATACCTTTTTTTTTTTGTCTTTTGTCGTTTTAGGGCTGCACCCACGGCATGTGGAGGTTCCCAGGCTAGGGGTCTAATCTGATTTACAACTGCCGGCCTACACCACAGCCACAGCAACGTGGGATCTGAGCGGTGTCTGCAACCTACACCACAGCTCACGGCAATGGTGGATCTTTAACCCACTGAGCGAAGCCAGGGATTGAACCATCAACCTTATGGTTCCTAGTCAGACTGACTTCCGCTGAGCCACGATGGGAACTCCTTCTCAATACACTTTAAACTTCATAACAGCAGAAAGCATGTCTTATTCATATTTTATCTCTATGAACAAGTATTTTTGTGCTTGAATAGTTTTTGGTTCTTATTAAAAAAAAAAAAAAAGAAATCTAAAAGAAATCTACCAGTTCTCAAGATAATAATGATGACCTCAAACTTCCAAATTATGAACTGAATTTTTACATGATTAAAATTACAGGGAGAAGTTCCCGTCGTAGCTCAGTGGAAATGAATCTGACTAGTATCCATGAGGACGCAGGTTGGATCCCTGGCCTCGCTCAGTGGGCTACAGATCCAGTAACACCGCGAGCTATGGTGTAGGTCTCAAACGAGGCTTGGACCCCACTTTGCTGTGGCTGTGACATGCAGCTGAAGTTCCGTTTCCACCCCTAGCCTGGGAACTTTCCTACACTGCAGGTGTGGCCCTAAAAAGCAAAAAAAGAAAAAAAAAGGAAAGAAACTGCAATTACACCTTTAAAAATTCTCTATAATTCAAAGAAGTTCTCAATATCAGTAGCTGATTATGTTAACATATAAGAAATAGTATTTCTAGATAAATACTGCAATAACTTTATAATATTTTGATTTGAGAAAATAAAACTTTAAGGATGTTATTTAAGCCTAAGGCTAAGATTTAAACATTTGAGAGAAAGACGATATGTTTTTTAAAGTATTATTCACAATCATTAAGTCTTACCTGAGGATTCCAACCTGGATCTAATTTTTTAACTACAGCGATATACTCCTGCATGGCTTGGTTGGGACTCGAATCACCAAGTGCTTTCCATGCTTCCCTATAGTACAGAATATCCAAAATGAGCTATTATTAACCACAAAGAACACAAACAGTATATTTTTTTTTATTATTTAAAGAAATGGCACACACATTCTAAGGTCAGGAAATATAGATGTAACAAGCCATAGACGAGCAGCCTTGTCTTGTCCATTTACCTTGGTCCACAGCAATATAGACCTTATCACCCACTATGCAGTCCTTAGAATGACTTTCTCCCCAATCACCCTCCCCCATGAAATTTTAAAATTACACATATATTGCACATTTGTTGAATGTGGAAGACCACAAACTACTGTAGTATCTAAAATTTTGTAACGCCCTAAAACCTAAACTTTATCCGTACTGGGAATGTGTGGTTTACAAACAACAGAAGTAGTTTCCATCTTAGGAATTAACTGTACTTTCGGCATTTCAGTGATATATTAACTATCCATCACATAAAACAGTATTATGTGGGAAAATGCTTCAAGCTCCTTCAGATGTGAGAAATACGTCTTCCCCTTCTTCTATGATCTCATCTATAAGCAGCCGGTAGTGGATCCTGAGGCCTTGGGCAGGGACTTGACAAGTGAGGGGTGGTAAGGACAGAGATAAGAACGCTAATGAGTAAAAGGGTAGCGGTTTCTGCAGTTTAATATCCCAAGAGTAATGTTTCAGTGCTGAGCCCTATTCCGGGCCTTCTTCGTCTTCTTTTCAGCCAGCTGCTAGGACGGGCCTCCTCCTTGGCTTTTCCCTGCCAATTCTTTCTACCTCCAACAGAGAAGCAGAGCCACAGATCTACCGCAAAACAGAACACAGCCCACTGTTTCCTCACTACCTTCCTGCTCCTATGCTGAAAAGAACATCTTCCTGAGGTTTTCTAAATTTATTTCTACTGAAATCTCTTGAAAGTTATCTTCCTAAGTCAGAACACTTCACCACAAAAATACAAGCATATATCAAAGTGAAAAAGCTTCATGCCGATACTGTTAACTATGTATAAACCATATTCAGATTTCCGTGATTCCCAAAAATGTTCTTTATAAGTTTTCTTCTCCCAAATAAGAAGCCAATCAAGATTCACACATGGCACTGAGTTTCATGTAATAGTTTCTTTTGTCTTCCATGATGCTGACATTTTTTAAGAGCCCAAACCAGTTATTTTATAAAAAAAAATCTTTCAATTTCCATTTGTCTGATTGTTTCCTCACTTACAGTGTTCTTGCCCAAAATGATTAATCAATAGACCCAGGTTAGATATTTGGCAAAAGTAACATATAGGTGACATGTTGTTTACAATTCATCACATTAGGGAGTACATGACAGCAGTCTATTCTATCATTAACTATGAGTCAAGACTTTAGTAAAAGCATTATCTCCAGGTTTCTTCCTTGTAATTAATAGGCTCAGACTATATACATACTGTTCCCTAGTAGTTTTTCATCTAATGGTTTAGCATCCACTGATTACTCTTGCTTGAATTATTAATATAGCAGTTGTAAACTCTACACTTTTTTTTTTTATTATTATTTAGGGCTGTGCCCACAGCATATAGAGGTTTTCAGGTTAGTGGTCAAATCAGAGCTTCAGCTGCCGGCCTGCACGACAGCCACAGCAAGGAGGGATCCAAGCCGTGTCTGAGACCTACACCACAGCTCATGGCAACGCTGGATCCTTAACCTGCTGAGCAGGGCCAGGGATCGAACCCACAACTTCATGAATACTAGTCGGGTTCGTAACACACTGAGCCGCAAAGGGAACTCCTCTAAACTTTTAAAAATTGCTAAAAACAGGCACATAAGGGGGAAAAATAACATTGAAGTTACAAAATTTCATAATTTAAAACAAAAAGCTCACAATAAAATTTACATCAGGTATTCTCTACAAAATAAAATACCAGAAAGCCTGTGCCAGAATGAAAATCAAAGCACTGCTTCATTCACTGAGAATGTCCCACACAAGAAAAAGTCAGCTGAACTAAACAGCTGTGCTTAATGACATTACTGATCTGCATTTGGGTTCAAGCTCTACATCTCCTCATAGCTGGGTAACTGACAGTTCCTACACAGGCAATTTGCCCAGGGGACACATTTTGAGTAGCACGGCACTAGCATGTAAAACTAGAATCCAGTTTTAGCACTCTCTCTACAACCCTATTTCAACTTTTCATTTTAAACCCTACTCTCTATACTTTTAATTCCAGGGCTGATGCTCCAAAGTTCTTCTCTCCAAAACTATTGTATGCAATTCCTCTCTTTTTTTCCCTTAGACAAGGTAAGAGCAAATAAGGCTTCATACGATAAGAGGTGATCTCTGAATTACAAGTAAAAAAGTCTAGGAGAGAATAATCTTTTTATAGATTCAGGAAAGAAGCAGACTCGGTACCTATTTTTCTCCCTTTTGCCCAAGAGGTTATTAAAAGCGCTTTTTTACTGTGGTGTGGGTGGGGCAAGGCACAGAAGAGCACTGGAGATGAGATAAAACTGGGGCAGGGGAGAAGAGTGAAAAATGGGGATTTGTCCTGTTCTCCCTTCCCATCCTCCTGGCCTTCTTCTAAAGATCCCTCCAGAGAGAATTGCTGACCGATTAGGGACTGTATGACAGGGAAGGAAAATTTCAAGCAATAGCTCTTATGGTCACTCTCTAGAAGCTATTCATATGTAAGGAATGTATGTCTGTTACTTATATATATACCAACATCATGGCATAAGAATCCTTTAGGAGACTTATCTAAAATCGGATTCTTTTAATCTCGCTCCCACCTGCCTGTCATTAGCACAGTCTACAACAGAAAGAGATTAATATAAAAATAATTCTTTAATCTGCTCACTACTTTCTAATTCCTAAACACCTAAACCATTTACAATAACCACATTAGATCCCAGGAATTTCTTACCATTTCTGCTTTCCTTCAAAGTCAAAGAAGCTTGGTTTAGGAGTATTGCAATTTCCAACTTTGACCTAAATGAAGCGGAGGGGGGAAAATCAAGAACTTATTTTTCAAACAAATGTTAGAGAAATTTTTCATTTTATATATAGTTTTTAACTATAGGTTAGAAAATATCTACAACTACATAGAATAACCAAAAAAACATTATTTGCAAAAGCAAACAAACTTTAAATACAGGCTGCTTTGGCTTATTACATAAAATCATTACCTAACACTGTAATACATTAAAAAACAAAGTGACTAATAGTTGCAGTCCCAAATTTGTATACAAATTATATACATAAAACAAATTATAAAAATAGATTATACAATCCTCATTACCATTTATGAGGTAGAAGAACTTTAAACATGCCATAAACAAGATTTAAAGTGTAGTTTATTAGAATTCTTAATATCGTCTATGCTGATTCTTATAACACTATCAGCATTTTCTCTCTCTCAAATTCTAGGATAAAGTACACCATTTTTAAAGAGCCCTATTATGAATCTAGTCAACATAAACTTAGATGCCGCAAGCCATGCAAAAAAAAAAAAAAAAAAATACAAGGTTTCTAACAATATAAATTCTATCTAGGCCACAATAATCTTTTGTTTGTGGTCAATACTCATTTTTAATCTTCAAATAACATTTGTGGTTAAACTATACAGCAATTATTTTCACTGTGAAGAAGCATAAATGAAATTCACACAAGTGCAGAATTCACTACACAACCTGGTTTGCCAGAAGAAATCTCCCTGTCTGACAAAAGCTCACAGCACTCACTCTGTGCTTCTCCAAGGGCACTTTTCACTTTTACCTTGTGTTAGCAAGTTTTGTGTAGTCTCATCTTTTTATTAGAACACAGCCTCTAGGAAACCATTCTTAACTTACTCATTCCATGTAATGTAGTATCTAACTTAAGGCAGTAAAAAAACGTTGAATATATGATGCATACATGAGGAATGTATTCAACAAAATACCTACTTTCCATAAAGCTGAACACCCCAGTGTGAACCACATTTACTTCCCAGGGGCCTTCCCACTTCTCCCTACTACGCTTATACACTTGCATTTTGCTAAAATCAAATGGTCTACTCACTGCCTTAGAAATTTTGTTTGCTTCCTAGTTTTTGCTTTTTAGGGCCGCACCCGTGGCATATGGAGGTTCCCAGGCTAGGGGTCAAATCAGAGCTACAACATGCAGGCCTACGCCATGGCCATATCAGATCCCAGCCACGTCTGCGACCTTACACCACAGCTCACAGCAATGCCGAATCCTTAACTCACTGAGCGAAGCCAGGGATCGAACCTGCAACCTCATGGTTCCTAGTCAGATTTGTTTCCGCTGCTGAACCACGACGGGAACTCCAAGGAATTTGTATCCTGTTTCGCTACTGTAATTTCTTTCACCTGAAAAGCCTTCTCTTCTTCCCTCAGTTTTTCAAAATGCTACACCTCCTTTCATTCCCACTCAAGGTTCATATTCTTTTTTTTTGCCTTTTTTTTTTAATGTAGAGCCGCACCCGCGGCATATGGAGGTTCCCAGGCTAGGGGTCTAACAGGAGCTGTAGCTGCCGGCCTTCGCCACAGCCACAGCAACGCGGGATCTGAGCCGCGTCTGCAACCTAAGGTTCATATTCTAGGCACTCTTTCAGTCTACAAAGATCTCATCCATCCAGAATATTTCAACAAACGTTGCCAGTGGTAAAGGCCAGTGAATCACGCATACCCAAGTTAAGGGAGAAGGACATGCCAAGTATTCCCACCTGTGCTAGTGCCAAAGGCTCCTCAACAGGGGTTTGAAATTTTCATTGTCCTCTAGTTTTCACAGGTGTCAATTCATTATCGTTTGCTGGGAGAGTGCAAGCAAATGCACGGAGGACCAAAAAAACCCCTGTTAATTGGTGTGATCTTTTTGAAACTTCGCTGAAAGATGGGCTGTGAAGCCACAAGCTTATCTAAGACCAAAAGAGCTATTATGGCAGGTACATTTAGGGCTCTGCACGAAAAATCAAGGTTCAGAGCTCAGCTTATTTTTATCAACTTCCTACTGATAAAACAGAGTGCTATCAGAATAGGAAACATAAAGATATGTCATAAAAAGAAAAACCTTTCTATGAAATTTGGAGAAGATTAGTCTTGTAATGCCCAGAGAATCATCAGTCAGCCATATTACTGGTCCAAGCACAATGCGCAATCAATTCTTGTTAAATAATTAAAAGTCTCATTTTAACGTTATAAGGACAGGATTAACTCCCCCCCCCCAAAAAAAAGATATCCAAAACTTTTACAAGAAAACATATTCTGAGGCCAGTTTTTACGCAACACTATAATTTATACCATTTGTTCCTAGATCTATATCCCTCAGGTCACTTTACAACTGACACTCATCAATCTTCAAAAGAAGGTTCATCTCTATCCTGTTATATTCAGTTTAAGAAAACAGAGAGAACCCACAACTTTTTATTTTTTTTTTAAAGAACGCAGAGGAGGCAGTTCCCCCTGTGGCTCAATGGGTTACGAACCCGACTAGTATTCATGAGGATGTGGGTTAGATCCCTGGCCTAGCTCAGTGGGTTAAGGATCCAGAGTTGCTGTGAGCTGTGGTGTAGGTCCCAGACAGGGCTCAGATCCTGCATTGCTGTGGCTGTGGGGTAGACCAGCAGCTGTAGCTCCGATTCGCCCCCTAGCCTGGGAACCTCCACATGCCTCTGGTGCGGCCCTTAAAAAAAAGAAAAAAAACCCACACAGGGGAAATAGATAACAAGAGGCAAAGAAAATTTCTTTTAATCAATAAAATGGGCTATACTCCGGAGCTTCATCGCTTCCAGTGTTTCAAAAAGCTAGAGTTTTTCTAAACTGTTATTTAACTGTCAGCAATTTTTCATACATTTAAATCTAGACGCCTCAACTAACTTTGTAAGTCACTTGATGGCAAGTATCATGATGCTTTTGCCTCTCTGCATTCCTCACAGGCATAAAACCCAAGTGTTTTGCCCATTTTTGTTAAGGTTCTGAAGGGGGTGCAAGCCTAAGTGCAAGGTCACTGGGCAAGTCAGAGAAGACACAGAAAAACTGTCATTCAGTAGCCAGCTAAATATCACTTCTCAGATAGCAGACAGGTCCTTCCCATGTCCAGAAATGATACAAATCCTTAACAGATAATTAAAAAACAAAGCATCCATATACACTTCATTACACCTGGCCATTAACCAAGCACGTTGAATGATGCAGATTCCTTGTCAGATGATTAAAGAACAGAACATACGTACAAAACTTCATTACACCTGGCCATTAACCAAGCTAATTTACTACCATTTTTCGATGGAAAGATAAGGCCTTTGGTCGTAGTCCCGCATCCACCCCTTCCTGGTGACTTTACCTGCTTGTACCTGGCATACAGGTACAAGAGCTGCTCCCTGCTGGCCACCTGAACCAGGCCTTGGAGGTGCGCGGCAGCTTTCTCAAACAGCTCGGTCAGGCTACTGGACGCCTCGGTCTCGGGGCTCTGGAGGGATTCCACATCCCCGGAGTCGTCCCCGGAGCTCAGCTCTCCGCCGCTGTCGCCCGTGGTGGCCCCCGAAGGCAGGAACGGTGAGGCCATGTGTCCGCCTGTCTTCTCCAAACCGGGTGTAACGCCGGCTTGGGGGCCTGGCCCACCGGTCTCCGCCCTGAATCGGACCCACGCTTACTTACTCCGCGCTCCCTCGCTTAACTCTGTCTCTGTCCTTCCCCTTTCCCTCCCGGCCCGTGCAGGGCTGACTCCGCCACCCTCTGCGGCTAACCCCTGCGGCCCGGGTCTCTTCCCGCCTGCCCTAACTACCCAGGCACTAGGGCTCATCCGGGGTCTCTCCAGCGGCGCGAGGGTCTGCAAGCGGCAAGCCTCAAGATCCCGGAAAGAGGGCGGGGCGGGGCCGGCTGGGGGCGGGGCCGGAGGCGGGGCGGGGGCGGGGCGGCGTGAGTGCCGAGCACGCGCCCAGGGCTACGGCCGCCCCCTGTTGCGCAGTGGGAGGGGGGGAAACGTGGGTGGCCCTCGGTCCGGCGCCCTCCAGTAAGTTAAGGGACTCTTGCTCTGAGCTAGGGAAACGCTGTTTGGAAAAACTGCCGAGTCGTTCATGTGTCCGTTATTCGTTTCGTTGAAAATACCGGAACCCGTTCTCGGGCTAGGCCTTCGGGGGGTGGGGGAAGGAGGCCGTCTATTTGGTAGTGTAGCGATAGGAGCGGAGTCGTGGGAAACTTGGAGCTGAGGACAAAGGTTCCGCCTGCGCCCGCCTCCCCGGATAGTGTGACCTCAGCGTCCCAAAGCGGACCTCGAATATCTGCATTCTCTTGCTGGAGGGATTGGTTCTCACTTGTAGAGTGGATGCAAATATAGGACATGGGACCTTCTACACCAAAATTGTAAGATTGGTCAAATCTCTTCATGCATTGCTTTGCACGACTTGCAGAACCCACCCCTCCCCGGGGCCCTTAGCACGATGCTTGTTCCCAGCTCAGCCTTTCCCGCTGTGCTGTGGCAGACACTGAAAGTGAAACCAGAAATACACTACATAGTTCTGCCCTAAAAGTTAGAAACCTACAAAATCTACAATATGATAATAATGTCAACGGAAATAATACTCTATAATAAGAATAGGATTTCTCAGCGGGTTAAGGAGCCTGCGTGGTCACTGCTGTGGTTTGGGTTTGATCCCTGGCTGGAGAATCTCCACAGGCCCTGGGGCGGCCCCTAAAGAAAATAACAGAAGAAAGGTTTTTTTTGAGCCAAACTGAGGACTAAAGTTGAGGAGCTAGGCTCTCAATGGCTCTGAGGTACTGCTCCATAGAAACATGGTTTTCAGCACATGAACGAACTTCGTAAACATACCGTAGATCTCAGGAAGCCATCAAAGAGCTAATAGTGTGTTTCCATTTCTCCAAAGCTCAAAACCAAGCAAAACGGACCTATGATGTCAGAAGTCAGGATAGTGAATAGTTGGGAGGGGCTAGTCATCTGAAGGGTGCATGAAGGGAGCTTCTGGATGTTGATGGTGTTCTCTTTCTTGAACCAAATGCTGGTTACACTGGTGTATTCACTTAAAATATATGTACTTTTCTGTATATCCAGTATATATGAATGAAAAATTTAAGAAAGAAAAAAAAAAAGGAAGACCCCCTGACATTCAGAAGCTGATCTAGTACTCACAGCTAAGCCACATTATTCTCCTGTTAGATAGAAATCATCTAATGAATACCAGCCTCAGTCAAGGACATCTGAAACCATGATCAAATAAAGACAAAGCAAAGCACTTCAGAAGTTTGTTTAATCGCAGACAAAAACAGGATCCCTCTGCCAACTGCAAAATATCAAACACCCTTTTCTCTGAGCCAAAATAAGTGATTATTGCTTATTTACAGATTACGGGTTTGTTCTCATGCTAGTCTTCCCTCCATATAGATAAAACTGATTGAGATGCCCAGTCACAGAATTGTCCCAACTTCCTAACAGCGTCTAATCGTGAACAAATCCCCAGTTTCTTTGACTCTCCCACAAGTTACCAATCAAAGCCCAAATCCTGTCATAGGTCCTATATTTACCCCTTCTTACTGAGACAAGCATAATTCTCCACTTTGTGTTCCTCCTCATGGTAATAAATATGACATGGTAACTAGAGGGCCTTCCTGGAAGGCTTTGCCTGAAGAGCACTAACACCTGAGAAGCTTTGATTTCTTGAAACCCCAAACAAGCAGGATCTGGTGACTTTGAGCGAATAGAGCTTTTACAATCAGTGTTTCCACTGGAGCAGTTCTTGGGAACGGTATATGTTTTTCTGAATCTCAAGAAAAATAAGCTGAGAAATCAGGAAGACAGGAGAAAATGTGATTAGAATAAAAGCTTAAACAATCAGAATGAGAGTTTAACAGTCAACACAGAGAAGTTACTAATTCAACTGACTAAGGGAAAAGCCAATAGCAGGAAATGCTTACACCTGGATTCCAAGATGAGCCTGAAAGGTGCAGGCAAGAGAAAATCTAATGAAGTTCTAATCAGTCTTGCTTGTAGAGTTGTCATTTTATATGTGGGTTCATCTCCCCCTCGCCCATTGAAAACAGTGCAAGTAAAGTGTTAATAAGATTATATGCATAGGATACTTCATACAAATTCTATGAGTGATGTTCTAAGAAATAAGTTATAGTAGCAAAGTCCTAAAACTGGTCATTTCTTTAAGTGATTCTGAGTAGTGATGTTAACTTTACTAAGAAGTCTGAATGCTATGCTATTAGAATAGTACCCAGCTATGTTTGCCAGCATTTCCCACTGTTTGCACTCACCAAAGGCTCCAGATCTTTGTAAGTTTCACAGGAGAAGAGCAAAAAGAAGGTGGGAATGTTTTTGTGTAATACTCTGCTACAACATCCTGAACTGACCAGAAATCTGAATTAACAAGTCATATTTTTTTCAATAGCAAAACCAAAGTCTGGGCAAACAGAAAAAATATTTTTGTTAAAAAGTAATTGGACTGGGAGTTCCCTGGTGGTCTAGTGGCTAGAACTCAGAGCTTTCACTGTTGTGGCCGGGATTGAATTCCTAGTCTGGGAATTAAGATCCCACATCAAGCCGTAGGATACCTGGGCAAAAAAAAACGTGCAACATTGTAAATCGACTATATTCCAATAAGAAATTTAAAAAAACCTGGACTGAATTTAGTGGTTTGGGGTAATATTGACATTTTTTACATTATCATCAGAATATTCATTAATATGTTAATTCTCTCTTTTTTTCTTTCTTTTTTTTGGGGGGGGTGGGCTTTTTAGGGCTGCATATGGAGGGTCCCAGGCTAGGAATCCAATCAGAGCTACAGCTGCCGGCTTATGCTACAACCACAGCAACTTGGGCTCCAAGCCGTATCTGTAACCTACACCACAGCTCACGCCAGTGCCATGTCCTTAACCCACTGAGCTAGGCCAGGGATCGAACCGACAACCTCATGGTTCCTAGTCGGATTCGTTTCCTCTGTGCTACCATGGGAACTCCCCCCTCCTTTTTTTAACAGCCACACCTGTGACATATGGAAGCTCCCAGGCTAGGGATGGAATCAGAACTGCACCTGTCAGCCTACACCACAGCCACAGCAATACCACATCCAAGCCACATCTGTGACTTGGGCCACAGCTTGCGGCAATGCTGGATCCTTAACCCACTCAGCAAGGCCAGGGTTCTAACCCGAATTCTTACAGACACTAGGTCAGATTCCTAACCCACTGAGCCACAGTGAGAACTCCTAATATGTTGTTAATATGTTTTGGACCCAGTATTAAGTTCTAAGGACATAGGATGATCGTGACTATTTTTCCTGTCCCTCACTCTACTCCAGCTACATGGGCCTCCTTGTGGCTTTTCTACAAACCAGGTGTAACCCAGCACACTCTCATCTTAGCGCCTTTTCATTTGCTTGTCCCTCTTTCTGGAACACTTTATCCCCAGATAGCCCTCACCCCCTTCAAGTCTTTGCTCAAATGTCACAGTCAACTATTCTTTGATCACCCTGTTAAAAATCATAACCCCATCCTCAACCATCACTCTCCACCCCACTTCTTTAGCGTGTATTGCCATCTAAACTACAACTTTTTTTTTTTTTGGCTGCCCCTCGTCATATGGAGATCCTGGGCCAAGGATCAGATCCGAGCTGCAGTCTCGACCGAAGTCACAGTTGCAGCCAGATCCTTAACCCACTGCCAGGGATCAAACCTGTGTTACAGCACTCCAGAGACACCATTGATCCCACTGCGCCACAGCAGGAGCTGTTAAACTGCAACATGATTTACTCACGTATTGCATCATTTCTGTATAAGTTCCATGAAGGCAGGAACTTTTGCCTGGTTTTATCACTGTTGTATTCCTCAGATCTGGCATGTAGTTTACCATCACTGAATAACTGAGCAAGTGTATGAAACACACTCGTTGTTTTTAAAGGGCTGACTAGTCAGTGAATAAAGACAATAAAACTTTACAAGTGATACAGAAAAAGGCATACCGGGAAACAGAAGTAGGATGGGCAAAGGCAGAGTGGTATAAAAATAGCAAGCAATATGGCTATAAGCAAATAGCAAAAAATGTAGTTAGCTATTTTTGTCTTACTTACCATAACTCAAAAATTGGAATATATGTTAACCTACTCCTAAAAGGAAAAATCTTGCTTTAAAAAAGCCACTTTTGGTGGCTAAGTGGGTTACGGATCCAGTGTTGTCACTGCTGTGGCTCAGGTCGCAGCTGAGGTGTGGTTTCAATCCCTAGCCCAGGAACTTCCAGGAACTTCCCAGGCATGTCCAAAAAAACAAACAAACAAACAAAAAAACACATTATTTTACAAATACTTAAAAGAATAGAATTCTTCAAGGTCAGTGGCTTCTTTTTACATCACTAAATTAGATTGTCAGTATTTTTGAGAAATAATCTTCTGGGAAACCCATGGCCTTTAATCCAACTCTTTAAGCACATAGGTGGGACTCCAGCATATAGACAGATAAGCAGGTAGAGATATCAGCCTCTATTATCTAATCTGCATAGTCTTGAAGCACATGTGACCCTCTTCAAATAAAATAACCAGCCAAATTATACTGAATCAGGAATCACAACAGGAAAATTAGAGCCCTGGTTTTGGAGTTTTTGTGAAATCTGTATGAACAAAACTTAATGAAAACAATTACAACCTCCAGTTTTCAGGAACAGTTAGATATCTCCTACTAAAAATTAAAGAGCAAAAGTGATTAATTTTGAGACCACTTCAGCAGAATCTGTTTGATAATAATGGACAGCTTAGCTCAGCAAGAATAACAGAAACATCCGGGGGATGGATGTGTGTTTAGAAACTGACTTTATGACAGGCTCTTGTAAAAAACTTTATGATAAATCTTGCAATTTATCATGATACGGATTAAATTATAAGGCAAATTACATGCCACAAACCAAAACAGTATTAAATAATAAAAGCCTACGGTATTCTTACTTATCAGTCCTAAGAAGATTCCACTGTACTTGATATATCTGGACCACAGAACAATTCAGAAAATCAGCAGACATAATTTAGTGTGTAGAGCTGACTGACGTCTGCCCCATATTTGAAACATTTTGGTTGTTGTTGTTAATATAGTGGCTAAGACATTAATGGTGCTTATTGAGTATTACTTAGTAAATGTAAGTAGTTTTAGCATTTCATGTTGTTATTTTGACTTACTAAAATTTATCAACAATATATTATTATGATGTCTTATTAATCTTTCACATATTGTAATACAGTAAAAAATACACAGACTAGGGAGTCTGATATCATCCTTGCCATGAAATAACTGAAATTTTAGTTGGAGAAACAAGATTAGGGCTCATGAAACAATTAAAAATCAAATAGGACATTAAGTGCTAAATCTTATGATGCAAACTTCACTTCTGAAGTGAAATAATAGAATTTTTTTAGCTGTATGCCCTCTAAAAGTTCTCAGTTGAGCCCCATTATTTTTCCCGAAGAGGCTCTTTGAACATTGATTTACATTTAGGTGGGTGAGCAATACACCTAACACCCAGGTCTTTAAGTCTGGGCCTTTTACATCTACTGAAACAACACCCTGTGCTCAGAATTCACCACATGGAAAGGGAGCTTTAAGTCATTTGTTAGAAGCTAATGTGTACTATTTGCAGGTACATTAGAAGTGAAGGTTTTGGTTTTTTTTTTTTCTTTTTAGGGCTGCACCCAAGGCATATTGAGGTTCCTAGGGTAGGGTCGAATCAGAGCTGCGTCTGGAGCCTACACCACAGCTCATGGCAATGCTGTATCCTTAAGCCACTGAGCAGGGCCAGGGATCGAATCCGTGTGCTCATGGATTCAATCATGTCCTCACGTCCTCAGTTTTGTTACCACTGAGCCCACAACGGGAACTCCTAGAAGTGAAAATCCTTGATAAGGAAAATATCCCTGAACTTGAAACTAAGAAACTGAACATTTCTTATCCTTCTCTGTAATGTTTTTCTGGGTTCAGTTACTGGTTTGAAGAATAAAGGAGCCAGAAAGTAAAAATATAGCAAACGCATCGTTTCTTCATAAAATATAATTTCTTTACATGGAAAATGAGTTCTGTGAGTTTGTCTCTGAGTGACTTAAGATTCCAGATTTGGGAGTTCCTGGTGCGCTGGAGCAGAAACAAATCCGACTGGTGTCTATGAGGATGTGGGTTCAATCCCTGGCCTCGCTCAATGGGTCCAGGATCCGAGTTGCCATAAGCTGTGGTGTAGGTGGCAGATGCTGCTTGGATCCTGTGATGCTGTGGCTGTGGAATAGGCCGGCAGCTGTAGATCCAATTCGACCCCTAGCCTGATAACTTCAACATGCCATGGATACAGTCCTAAAAAGCATAAATAAATAAACAAATAAACAAACAAACAAACAAACAAACAAATAAATAAATAAATAAATAAATAAATAAATAAATAAATAAATATTTTTTAGTCTTTTTTAAAAATTAAAAAAAAATTAAGACTCCAGATGTGTATCATCTTGCGGGGCATCAGTGGAGTGGAAGTGTAATATACAATTTGACCACATGATGGCAACATAGAGCCAGGTTTGTTTTCTGCCGGAGTAACGGTCTTGCTGGATTATCTTTGTCCTTTGGATTTTTAATGCTTAGAAAAGACACAGACCTTACACGTCCTATGACACTGTGAATGGAACAATCATTTATGTAATTATATCTTTATTTTAAACAGCAGCCAAACCCTAAATCTATTTCTTCTTTAGACTTAGAACCCAAGAATTAAGAGTGAAGAGGAAAAACAAGCTTTAAGATGTGCTTGGTTTAAAAAAAGGTTCTGACGAATCCACTTATTATTCTGAATGTCACAATAAGAAATAGCGGTCAAACAGCGTAGAGTGAGATAAAAGCTCTGAAACTATGCCCTTAACCGCTTTTGATTCTTGTTGGTCGTTTTCGCTTTTGTTTCGATTTTCTTTTCTTGAGTATTTGTAAATTAACATTTACTCTTCCCAATCCTGCCTTGCCCTCATCACTCAAATATTTTGGGGAATTTTAAATTTAAAATTGACATACTAAAATACACAGCAAAAGATAAAATGTTTAGCATGTATATCTTGACATGTTTAAAGTTTAAAAAATTTAGCAATTGAAAATGTACAAAAATTTGAATTTCTCTTATGATAAATTTTCTTTGTTTGCATTCATCAGAATATCCCTTCTTTGTTGATATTAATATTCACAGCTGAGCAACATCCGGGAAGAAACCAAGACGTTGATAAATTTTGTGACATTCATGCTTGGAAGTGTTGATCAGACATGAATAATCAAAAACCAGGAATGGTTTTTATCATCAAGAAATCTGGTCAGGCAGACACAACTATATGTAAACACTTTCATTTATATTACCTTAAAATAGTGGATAACATTCAAGCGCCTATGAAGTCATTTTTCCAAAAGTGTATTTAGATTAAAAATTATTTGTTTACGTTTCTAGTTGAAGTCTGATTATAAGTCAATTTCCATCACTTGAAATGTCAAATGACCGTGTATATCAGGCCATTATTTGGCTGTAGAATTAAGATACTTCTCCTTGATCACCCAAAGAGTCAAGAAAATAGTAGCATTTCTCTGTTAGAGTGCATCAAGTATTGCTCTGAAGTAACAGCACAGCAGTCTTACCAACAGACCACATGCTGATTACCATCGCTGATTCTAAAGGTAAATGGGTACAAAAAAGCATCACGCACTCAAGCACACACATACTCATCATGGCTATTTTAAGTGGTCTGAATATTAATGTTCCTGCTTCTGATTTTTTTCATGATGACACGTTTTTTTCCATCAAATGTCTATTATTAACATTTCAAGGGAGTTCCCGTTGTGGTGCAGCAGAAACGAATCCGAATAGGAACCATGAGGTAGCAGGTTCGATCCCTGGCCTTGCTTAGCTGGTTAAGTATCCGGCGTTGCCATGAGCTGTAGTGTAGGTTGCAGACGCGGCTCAGATCCTGCATTGCTGTGGCTGTGGCGTAGGCTGGCAGCTATAGCTCCTGTTAGTCCCCTAGCCTGGGAACCTCCATATGCCGTGGGTATGGCCATAAAAGGACAAAAAGACAAAAAAAAATTTTCTCAAATGTACAGAAAAATTAAAAGAATATTAATCACCCAACTATCTAGCTCCTAGATTCAATAATTATTAACCTTTTTACCATATTTGCTTGATCTATTTATCTATAATCTTTTGATGAAGTATTACAAAATAAGATGCAGACATCATGATACTTCAAAACCCAGGTACTATAGTGTATACTTTAAAAGCAAGGGAAAGCCTAGTATAGAACAGTAGTGCCATTATCATACTTAAGAAAAGTAACAAATATCATCTAACATGCAGTCCTCGGTGTTCAAATTCCCCAGTTTTTCCAAAAAGGCATTTAAACACACACACATACACATTCAAATTACATAAGACTGAAATATGTGAATACATCAAAGAAATACGATAAGCAGTACAGAATAGTTTCGCAATCTGAAACACAGCAGGATTCAAATACATCAATCTACATGTCACTTAATTCAGGGAAGTTTTGTGCTCCAAATGGAAATGTTCCTGTAAACTAAAAGTTGTCTAATTGGAAGTGTTGACATCATCACTCTCACAGTCTCTGGAGTGAAGGTGCCCTCGTACTGATGGCCTGGAGGTAGCCACACGGCATCAAGACGCACCTATTTGTAAGGAAGCCAGTCAGTCCTAATACATGCTGAACTATTGTCATGAGTATTCAGCTTGATGAATTTTTACAAAATTATCGATGCATGTAACCAGCAGCCAGATCAAGAAATGGAACAGCCCAGCTTCCCAGAAGCCCTTCCTTTTTTTTTCCTTTTTCAAAAAAAAATTTTATTTTTATTTATTTATTTAGGCCACTCCTGCTGCATGCAGAAGTTCCTCGGTCAGGGACTGAATCCAAGATGCAGCTGCGTCAATGCTGGATCCTTTAACTCACTCCACAAAAGCCAGGGATCGAACCCAAGCCTCTGCTGCAGTCAGATTCTTAACCCACTGTGCCACAGCAGGAACTCCCCAGAAGCCCTTCTTGGGCTCTCTTTTCAGTCATTATGCCCATCCACCACCACCCCGCCCACCGCCCCGCCGATACTGTTTTTTTTTTTCCTTTTTTTTGACTGCCCTGTAGCATACGGAGTTCCAGGGCCAGGGTTCAGATCAGAGCTACAGTTGTGACTTAAGCCACAGCTGTGACAATGCTGGACCCTTAACACACTGTGCTGGGCCAGGGATTGAACCTGCATCCCAGAGCTCCTAAGATGCCGCCGACCCAGTTGTGCCACGGTGGGAACTCCTGAGATTTCTTTTGAATTAACATGTTTTTAAAATGATTCAAAGAATCATATTTTCATTTAAACATCAAAGAAGATAAATATGAAGTCTTTTTGTGATATTTTATCCTAAATATGTAGTTAGTCTTTTTCTAAACCTCACGCAGTAAATAACTCTCATATAGTAGTCATCTTACACAGATCAAACTTGTTTTTGAAAGGGCATGTTACCAATCATAGGTAAAGGTAATATTTGGTTACATTAAGTTGCCCCACACTCTTGCATCACAGTAAGGTTTGTTTCCTTTTGTGTTTCAGTGCCTGGCGCGGTCAGTGCTTATGAAGAGACATAAGCTAGAGGAAGAAGGGCTGGAAAAGGAAAAGAAGCCTTGAGTTATGTGATGGTGGGGGGATGGGACTGACACAAAAGACGGGGTTCACCCATTACATAATTCAGCTTAAATGATGTAGTGAGGACTGTTACTGTTGCTGCTATGGGGGGATCAGAAAAGAAGAGTATCTGTGAGGCTTGGTGTTGAGACGGAGGCGCCAGAGCTTCCTGGAGATGGAAGGGGTGGTGGGATTTGAATGGGGAAAGGGGGTGGGAAGGGCCTTGCAGGTGAGCGGAGTCCCGGTGGAAAAGCCATCACAGCGCACTTGCAAGAGAGAGCAGGCTTTGGGGTGGATGGGGACTGACTGGGAAGCGGGGAGGGAGAGGCAGAGGTGGGGGCGATGTGAGGAAGAATTGGTAGAGCAAACCTCGCCTCCCCAGAACAAAGGAAGAGCCTCTTCTTCCACCCGTACCCCTCTCTGCCCTGGAAGTGGTGGCTATGCAGTCATGGTAGAAGCAGAAGAGCAGAATTTTGAGGTGATGAGACTGGCTTAGTTAAGGGAATCGAGAATAGGAAGGAGAGGTGGATGAATCTGACATTAACTCAGTGGCTACCATCCATCTATTAAAGTGACATTCGCTTGACTTGGGTTTCCTTCTCTTTTTTTTCCCCTTCATCCTTTTGTGTATAACATTCCAGGGCCTTCCTTGCTAAGTGTTGACTAGAATAAAATAATGTTACCATTTATCACATCGAAGTATTTTACAGTTATCCAAAGCATCTATTAACAACTGAGTAGTGAAAATAAGTGTATTCAGTTAGCTTCCTACTAAAGCCTTTACGTCGTCGTCTGGAGCCCAACCTTGGCCTCGCTGCAGATCTACCCTGACAGGTGCGCATTCAAGATAATTTTCTTTAGGGGGCACTGTTCACCCATCTGCGAACCCTGCCCCATTTACACGGCCAGTGTGTAGTTGGTTAGTAGGAGTTTACATGAAGAATTTATATTGATATCAATCAGAACAGGACAGGTTATGTGGCAGTAACAAAAACTCCCAAATTTTAATGGCTTAACCCCATAAATCTTTGATTTCACTCACCATTTTCATCTGTTCATCAGAGTCATCAGGGACCCGGGCTGACAGGACCCATCTCGACACCAGCTTCCGCAATCTCTAAGGCAGGAATAAAGGCGAATACAGCAAATTGTGCACTGGCTCTTAAAGCTTCCACTCAGGAGTAACGTAAGTCACTTCTCCACACATTTCATCAGCCAAAGGCAGCCACATGGTCGTCCATAACTTCAGTGGGCAGAGACGTACAATCCACTATATACTTTCTATGTACCTAGAAAGACAGGAAAGCTAGACTATTCACGAACATTCGTAATGACTTTCAACATCTTACTCGTTTTTCCTTTCTTCTTCCCTGTTGTTTCATGAAAACATATTATTTAATGGAAAACTCCCTGCCGGGCTAGGGTCACCTGCTGAACGATGAGGTGAGCTTCCACTACGTTATTCCTTTGAAAGATAATTCTATGCAGTATATGATAGGGCTAGAATCTGATTTCTGCAGAGATTGCCCAGTTCAGAGACCATCTGTAGTTTATGGAAAATATTAACTGTAGTGAACATAATTGCACTGAGTCACATGTCAGCAACATCTTTGTCTTTTCCATGGAAACCAGGAGACAGTTTACAATTTATCAACAAGTGTGCTGACAGATTAGAGTCGAAGGCTTGCTTGCAACTCATTGTGCTTGTCCAGGCATGGCCCAATTATCCGCAACGTATGGAAGAGATAGCTGTGTATTTCCCGCTGTGTCTCTGCAACTTCAACTGCTGGCTGAGCGCTAGGCAATGTGTTGTACTGTCACCTTCCTGCAGGGTCAGTTGAGGATTTTCTGTTTTTATCATTGGAATGATGAGCATGCCTTCGCAGTTTGGAGGACAGTTATCTGATACCGTATGGCATGTCAAGGGCATTGGCCTTGACATAGAAAGAGCTTTACACAGGCTTGCCACCCATCTGGGATAGGTTCTCTTATTTTCTTTTTAAAAACGATTCCCTCTCTTGTTCTGCATTTTGCCTGCTGTCTGTTTTTAATTTCTCTACCTTGGAATTCCTTTCAAACATTGTTACATGTTGATAAGGAAAGTCACAGCTGAGGTTGAGGAAGACCAACCACAGGTTGAGGTGTTTTTCCAGAAGGACAGAAGCCAGGTCTGTCTTGTTTGCCGCTGCATCACCGTTGCCCGAGATGGTTCCTGGCACAAGGTGCCCAATAAATAACATCAGATTACTAAAAGAAGGAATGGCAGATAGAGGAGACATTAGGGGCTCACCTGCATGGTAGTTCTCTTTCTTTTCACCAGTGGCAAAAAAACTGTAAGCTGCTGGGCTGGAATGAGAGATAGAAAAGAACATTTCCACGCTAAACTAAGTTAACAAGTCTATAATTTTGTTCTCCAATTATTTTAGTTGCTAGATTGTTTTCATCTCCTAGTCATACCCAAATTTCCAGCCTAACTGAACTAGCAACTATTCTCAGAATGGTCGTGCTCCTTGTTAGGGACTGAATTACGCCCCACCCCCCACCCCCCAAAAAGACATGTAGAAGTCCTAACTCCTATATACCGCAGAATGTGACCTTATTGAGAAATAAGGTCATGGCAGATGTAACTGGTTAAGATGAGGTCATACTGGAAGAGAGTTGGCCCCTAATCCAGTGTGACTGGTGTCCTCATAAGATGACTAAGTGAGACACCCGGGGAGAACACCTTGGGACAAGGAAGGTGGACATTGGAGGGACACAGCTGCAAGCCAAGGAATGCCACATGCTGCCAGCAAACCACCAGAAGCTGGAAGAGACAAGGAAGTTTCCAGAGGGAGCACAGCCCTACTAAATCTTGGTTTTGGACTTACAGCCACCGGAATGGAGACAATACACTTCTGTGGTTTTAGGCCACCCAGGCTGTGGCACTTTGTCCCAGCAGCTCTGGGAAACGAAGACCTTTCTCAGGCCCATATACTTTACCTCCTTGATCTGGTCTTCTCCCTACTGCCCATCTCGAGAACCTCCTTAATGGCTCTTCTTCAGTAAAGGATTTAAATCATTTGCAAAATATCAGACTGGCTTGACTTCTTGCCTCCTATTGAGGAGTGGGTGGTGGTGAACAGGCAGGAAATTCTGAAGCAACAGCTCTCTCTGAACGTATCGAGGTTTGTTGGAAGAGAGAAATGAGTGAGTACATTGAAATGAGTAAACTGGGAGGAAAACATACCGGTCACTGAGACTGGGTGGAAAACAAGGGGGTAGGCCAAGAACACAAAAAAAGTTTGGACAAAAAATATTTTTACAAGACAGGGTTGGGTCTCCAGAGAGGACTGCATCGCTGAGGGCAGCAGACACCATTTGTGGTTTGCCTGGCAGAGAGGCTTCCTCCGCCTGCCCAGGGTACGATCCCAAGGCTACCCCCTTGCAATTGAAATAACCAATAATTTAAGGCAGAGGCATCTATGGTGCAATAGTTCCACTTGATTCAGGGAAGTTCTGAGAAAGAGTTTAGGGAAGGTTATGCCACAAAGAAGGAGGTTATGAGATAAAGATTCTGAGTTATACATAAAAGTAAAGCTATGTTTGCATGCACTTTGATTTAAAGAAAAAAAGAAAGAGATGAGAAAGAGAAGCAGAGGCAGGCAGGGAGGGGAGGAAGGAGAGGGGTATTTTCTGTATGCCTGTTATTTCTCTCATGGCCTTTTGGTCAAGTCAGTTAGCTAATAAATTATGCATAACCATCACTACTGGCAGTAAAACGCTTGGAGTGAGGAATGATGGATGTCCTGGTGACCCGTATAAATTTGCTTGGGGTCAGAACAATTGTCGCAGCCTGTTGCTTAATTTGTTCTCCCCTCTCCCAGTTATCACCTCGGAGGGCTGGGCCCGGCCGGAGGAGGGAGTGACTTAAGCAGAGCCTCAACCGTTCCTCTAGCATGGTGCCCAGCCTTGGTGGTTTATCATCTTTGAAAGAGCAATGAGTAGCAATCAATTTAGTGAGAGCGAGTCAAAGAGATAAAACAGATCTACACACGATCTGGGATGGATGGGGAGAGAAAGGAAGAGGTTGCTTTACCGGAGAGCAAGGCACGGGGGGAGCCTTCCGGCTGTGCTGACCCTGTCACCTGTCACTACAGTGCTGCTGGTCCTTACAGGCCCTTAGGGTTCAGCAGAGCACAGGGGTAAGGGTAGGGTGGGGTGGGGGTGAGATGGGGGGTCGGCGAGGGCTGCGTGGTGGAGGGGGCACGCTTCCCCAGGAAGCAAACTGAGCACAGGCTTTGAACATCAGAAATCAGGCCTCCAAATACTCAGGCGGAGGAGCGTTTGACAGTTCCAAAAAAAAAAAAAGTACGTAGTCAGCATTTCATTTGTTGGAGTTTATTTTATGGTTTATAATTTCTAAATTATAGTTTATATGTTTTTTTCACTGTCTGGCGTTCTATAGCTTTCCGCACAGCCATAGGTGTGTGAGGTAGAGGAAAGCCGGCTTCTGTCCTGAGGAACGCAGGGGTTAGAGTCTGGGAATCAGGTCCAAGGTGGAAGGACAGGAGCTGAAGGGTGTGGAACAGAAACTGGGGAGGAGGCTGAAGCAGGGAGAAAGGGAGAGGTCCCTGATGGGCAAGCGGAGAATAAACAATGAGAGGCAAGTGGGCACGTGGGAGACGGTCTGGAGCAATTCCGGAGACTGAGGACAGATGCTTGCAAGGGACTTTCAAGCCTCTTGCCTGGGCAAATGAGGGTTATATAAAGACATCGGAAATGATGAATGCCAGTTCAGCTCTTGTCTGTGACAGAGCTGATTAGCTTTCAGGAGACATGCTGCGCAGGGCGGGGAGACTGTGACACCACTGAGTGAGAACAGTCTGAGAAGCGCAGGGGCCCTGTCCCCACCTGAGTGTGAGGGTGGGCTGGCTCTGGCCTGTCCTAGAGGTGAGCCAGGGCCGAGGGTAGTGGCCCCAGTGCATTGCCCAAGGGGTTCATGAGCTGTTTCGTGGGTGGTACAGCAGCAGCAGTCGGGGACACAGCACAGCTGACAACAGCGGCTCCCCCTTTTGAGCCATATCATTTTTTGTGCCACCATTAATTTGCATCTTGCCTCCACTGGAGGCTGGCGACCTGGGGAAACCTCCCTGTCACACAGAAGAGGAGGAGGAAGATGCGTGGAGGAGCCACCGCTGACACTCAGAGACGCTGGCTCTATAAACATAGCGGGTACAGTCTAATTAGAATGTGCTAGAGCTGCTCCAAGTGAGTCAGCTTGACCTAACTTCATCGGTATGCGATAAGCTGCCATTAGGCACAGGGCCCAAGAAGAACTTCCTATCAACTCTGGGCTCTGGGTTGGTTCGTTTAAAAATGAGAGGCCGTTCTCAATTTCTTCGACCTGCGGTGGTGGCGGCGCCCGTGTTGGGATAACCTGGGTGTTCTCGAGTCGACTTCCCTCCTGAGGCCAGTCTTGCCTTTGCTGTTCACCGTGGAGGCAGAATCGCCCTCCTCGATGCCACCCCCAACCCCGCTCTGAAATGTGGCTTCCGGCTCCGTCCTCGCTGTTTCCTCTCTACTGTCCCTGGATGGAGCCTAAGCATAGACCTGGCCTGTCTCCTTTCTGTTGCAAAACACCGCTAACACAAAGCAGTTGCCCATAACAGACGTTCCTGAAGATGCTGTGGCTAATGAGAGCAGGCAGAGCTATTATGGCTGGGGGCAGGAAATAATTTCAAAGGCAACATCAGACATCGCTGTCCCTAGAAGTGCATTAGGCATTATCCCCACGAGGAATTTCTCTCTGACTGTGCCCTTTCTCGCCACCCTCAGGGCGCCCTAGAGCCAGAGTTACCCCAAAAGGACTGAGAAATATCCCATCCTTCTGTTCCATCCTTTAGAGGAGTGGAGCTACCATCCATCAAGCGCCAGGGAGCCCACTAGTGCGCACATTTTCCCTCTTCATCCTCTCAACAACGCTCTGGGAAACATACTGGTTTTTACAGATCAGGAAATCGAGACTCAGGAACTTGGCCAGAGACACACAGCTGAGATCTGGACGCAGCTCTTTTCTACTCCAAGCTTATGCTCTTCAAGGCTACACCCGCTGCCTCCTCGTAGCCAGATTCTGCTCATAACCCTTAGGTCATTAGAATTGGGATCTATTGCTCACGCCTTAACTCAGCACGGCTTTCTGCAGAGTCAGGTCAAAACCTCCCTGACATCCCCCAAGAGCTCTCCCTCCAAGAGATAATTTTCACGTCGGCTCTGACCTCCTTCCCACTGAATTGTTTCTCCTCGCTGGCTCTTCCAGATGGCGGTCTCTGCTCCCTACCCCATTTCTCTGTTTTATCAGCTCGTCTATGGAAACAGCTTCATTTGATACCAGGCAGGACCCTGGCGCCATGTGCCCCACTTCCTTCTAGAAGCAGGTGAATCAAGCTCCATAGAAAGGGGGACAACAGGGTGTCTGAGTCCCGCACCGGATCCCTCCTCCAGCGGCCCCGGGAGAGACGGTGGGACCCTCTTGATGGTTTCCGCCTCTTGTTTCCTTGGCCTTGTTGGAGCTGAGCTTGCCACACCATGAAGCCAGAACGCTCAGCCGTCCCAAATCCTCATAATTTTTTTTCTTTTTCTTTTTGGTCTTGCGGCCTACGGAAGGTCCTAGGCTAGGGGTCAAATCGGAGCTGCAGCTGCTGGTCTACACCACAGCTCACGGCAATGCCGGATCCTTAACCCCACCGAGCGAGGCCGGGGATCGAACCTGCTTCCTCGTGCATACTAGTCAGATTCGTTTCTGCTGAGCCACAGCGGGAACTCCCTCGTAATTCTTAATTATGTCCTTGCAACCAGTTGGGGTAATACCCACAGATGAGAAAGCGCCCATATTCAAACGGAGTTGTAAAGAAAACACCGTGGTTCTCCTCTGCGATCTTGCTCTGAGAGGCTGGAAGAGCAGGAACCCACAGTTCAAAGGACACCCATCAGCCAGGTAAGGGTGAGGAAGGAGAGTTCTGCCTCCCCAAAGCCCTGTCTCCAAGGACCAAGAGATTAGGATGCAGGAACCAATTGAGAGGCGGTTTTGAGTACCTGTTTGGTCTAAGGCATGTTAGCAAGGACTTTGGGGTGGGGGGTGAATAAAGAAAAGAAAGGAAGATTTGCCTGCACTGATGGACTATGCAGAGATGGACTATGATAATTTTCCGTACCAGAGAGGCTACGCCGAGTTGTCAATGGGTTAGCAGACATGAGGGCTTCAACAGTTCAGCCAAGGGAGAAGGCAATGGCTTGGGAAAGGAAGAAAGAGTACCAGGCCAGCGGCGAGGCACGTAGCCTCCCCGGACTGAGCAAAGGGCAGAGGTGTGGGGGCAGGAATAGCAGTGATGTGTTCAGTGTGAGACAAATGAGTCATGACCTTGGCTTTCTTTCCTCCCCAGCTGCCACATAATAATGGGCACATAACCGGTTATTATTTTTCTTCTTTTTTTAAAAACCGCAAAATTAAAGCGAGACCCAAATTCTCAAGATAGAAAATACGCCTGTGATGTCAGCGCCCCGTGACACCGAGGAGGTGAGAATTCCTGAGCCCGATAGGAACTCAAACCCTGACAAAATTCTCACCCTTGTTTGCTGGAAACTCCGTTTATGTCATGTGGTCCTATAGGAGTCTCTTCTTTAGAGAACCTGAAAATAACCTGGTCAGACCTTGCCTCCATCGCTAAGCTCAGCGTCGGCAATTAGTTTGGCTTTGTCATAATGCAGAATAAAATTTCTGCTGTTTTAAAATACTTGAAGGCTAATTTGGAGCCAGGAAATGTCTCTCGGAGGAAACTAATCCTGGTAACGTTACCGGTACCGGCACGGATGTCTTAGCAATGTCACCTCAGCAGTTGTTGTGCGAGAGGCAGGGAGTTCTTCAGGTGCATTTCCTGAGAATTAGGCACAGAAACAGAAGTGTTGTTTCTGCTGAATACCCGCCAGTATCTCGGAATCTCCAAGCAGGTATTCATAGTGGTGGATTGTCATGCCAGGCTTCCCCGCCAGATCTAAGGCACTTCCACCTCCAAGACATAAGCCGGGGAAGGTTTTTTGCTCTTCTGTTGCAAAAACAGAAATTTTCAATATTTTCTATTGAAGGTGTTTTTGTTTTTCTCATTATTGTATATTGAGGAATATTAGCTGCCTCTAATTCCAAACTTATGGAAAGTTCTCCTTTATACATCATCTTAAAACAATTGATTTTTAACCCACCTCCTTTTCTCAACTGGTTGCTATACATTTCCAGGGTGTTTAGAAAGGAAACGAATTTCTCACTTCGTGAGTCTAGCAAAACAAACATTATCAGAGTGCCGAAGGAACCAGCCCGGGGAATACTGTGTTCTCTTAGTCACCAGCACATACTAGGAAAAATTCAACTGAGCCTCACTTGCGTGTATTAAAAGCTCTTTTCCCAGCTCAAAATCACATTTCAAAGGCTGCCTGGTACAAAGCGAAGCCAAGTATAACCTAGCCACACAACGGTGCCAAGGGTAATACATGGTTTTCCAACTCCTTTTAAACAGAAGGTAGGGAGGAGCTGCGAATATGCAGAGAACTAGCAGTGAGCAAAGCTGAGCGGCAGAGAGCTGGGTGACCTCGAGCAAGTCTCCTAACCCATCTGGGCATCTTCATTTAGAGAATGAGGGGAAATTCCATCGTACATTAGCACATAAGGACCACATGAGAAAATGTGTGCAAAAGCACTTTGTAAGGGTTCTTTTTTTTCCTACAACACGAAAGAGAATTGCAGAGGTGGCTATTTGGGGAAAACGAGTAATGTGCAAAGCTTTTTAAAAAATTGATTTAATACCTACCATTTTATGTAATTTAACTTTAGCAATTAGATGTTCATTAATTAACGTCCTAAGAAAATACAGTTATACCATTACTTTGTCTTCTAAATGAACCATTTCTCTTTTTACTGTCATTTGGAATTTTCTCCTCGGAAGAAAAGTATTCAAAAGACAAATTACCTGGAAGATAATGGGATGAGATTTTTTGAAGCGTCTTCTGTACAGAGACAAAAGGCTTTTTCTGCTATACACCAGTTGAATGCAGTGATTTATTTGACAATATAATACTTTTTTTTCAAATAAAGTAGGAATATAGAGGGTGTTCCAGTAAGTCATATGGAAGGAGGTGTTGAGGGGAGGGTGTGAGAGCTGGAGGAGGAAAAATATTGAGGGAAGCTGACCAGAAATACCAGGAAACCATACTGGATGTCTTCAGATTTGCAAGTCCATAAACAAGGCCCCGCCCAGTGAATGGAGCACTTGGGCAAGTCACCATCTGCCTGTGCAGATGTCTAGGCTTTGACTGGCCCCACCTCTCTTCCCCACTCTTCTCTTTGTCTTTCTTCTGTGTGTTTCTTTCTCTCTCTCTCTCCCTTTTTTTTTTTTTTTTGGACATGCCCATGGCATGTGGAAGTTCCCAGGCCAGAGATCAAACTCATGTAAATTCATGCCACAGCAATGACTCAAGCCCTGACAGTGGCGAGCCAGATCCTTAACCTGCTGAGCCACCAAGGAACCCCACTCTGCTCTTTTTTGAAAGCTAATCAGTAAGAATATTGAGGAGCACTTTCCCCCTTCTTTTTTTTTTTTTTTTTTTTTTGGTCTTTTTAGGGCTGAACCCGTGTGGCATGTGGAGGTTCCCAGGCTAGGGATCTAATCAGAGCTGTAGACGCCGGCCTACGCCACAGCCACAGCAATGCCAGATCCGAGCTGAGTCTGCAAGGTACACCACAGCTCATGGCAACACTGGATCATTAACCCACTGAGCAATGCCAGGGATCAAACCTGCAACCTCATGGTTCCTAGTCAGATTCATTTCCGCTGCGCCACGATGGGAACTCCAAGGAGCACTTTTCTACTAGGGCCATCATGTTATTCAGGAGAGATAGTTCTCCAGGCAAAGGCATACACCAGTATTCCAATGACCAGCTTTACTACCTAAAGCACAAAGGGCACTAAACACCCAGTAGCTCACTGCCCCCACTTGGAGCTTATCCTCAAAGAGCTTCTAATTCATTTCCATCTGAGGCAAAATCATTAAGAGAGTTGATCCTAGTATGCTGGCAACTCTGACCCCCAACTTTACTAAATGAAAAATATTTTTCAGCCACTTTGCAATATTACTTGACAGTTGCTTTTGTCCATTTGCAGGAAACCAGCCCTGACCACTCTCTCTGATAGGTCTCAGTGCCTCCTGCACCATGATGGGATCCCCTTTGCTTCTCTCCTAAACAGGCTAAGCTACAAAAATAATCCCAGAAATTCCCTTTCTACCTTGTACTGTGAAGAAAACGCCATATAACGATGGAGAACCAGGAGCACGGTGTCCAAGCACTAATTTTGTACTCATTGCCCTCTCTCATCTCTAGCTGCTGGGATCCCATATCTGCCCCAAGTCTAAAGCCCTGATTCTTTTTCGTCATTGGTGACCATGGGGACAGCTCTGAGATGATTTTTTTTTTTTTTTTGGCCTCGCCCATGGCATGTGGAAGTTCCTGTGTCAAGGATCGAATCTGCACCATGGCAACAACCTGAGCTGCTGCAGTGACAGCTCTGGGTCTTAACTCAATGAGCCACAAGAGAACTCCCTGATTTTTTTTTTTTTTTTACTATTAAAAAGTAAAGAAGGAAGTTTTTATTTTAGTGGGATTTTGCCTAACAGTGGGATATGAAGGAGAGGATAACACATTCCCGTGTCTTGCTGGTGCCACTGGGTTCCTATACTTGATGATGGAGCCTTGGATAGAGCTCGAGGGGGAGGAAAGAATTAATTGATGACATAAATTGAAAGCTCCAAAGGTTGCTTCCCATAGATATAACCTGAGCACCACCGACTGCCTCTTCTAAAATTACTCTTTCTTTTTTGTCTTTTTGCCTTATCTAGGGCCGCACCCACAG
>PVHT020000175.1:14386266-14422923 GCA_004024745.2 Catagonus wagneri
TCGCCCATGGCATGTGGAAGTTCCTGTGTCAAGGATCGAATCTGCACCATGGCAACAACCTGAGCTGCTGCAGTGACAGCTCTGGGTCTTAACTCAATGAGCCACAAGAGAACTCCCTGATTTTTTTTTTTTTTTTTACTATTAAAAAGTAAAGAAGGAAGTTTTTATTTTAGTGGGATTTTGCCTAACAGTGGGATATGAAGGAGAGGATAACACATTCCCGTGTCTTGCTGGTGCCATTGGGTTCCTATACTTGATGATGGAGCCTTGGATAGAGTTCGAGGGGGAGGAAAGAATTAATTGATGACATAAATTGAAAGCTCCAAAGGTTGCTTCCCATAGATATAACCTGAGCACCACCGACTGCCTCTTCTAAAATTACTCTTTCTTTTTTGTCTTTTTGCCTTATCTAGGGCCGCACCCACAGCATATGGAGGTTCCCAGGCTAGGGGTCTAACAGGAGCTGTAGCTGCCGGCCTTCGCCACAGCCATAGCAACGCGGGATCCGAGCCGCGTCTGCGACCTACACCACAGCTCACGGCCACGCCGGATCCTTAACCCACTGAGCGAGGCCAGGGATCGAACCCGCAACCTCATGGTTCCTAGTTGGATTCGTTAACCACTGAGACACGACGGGAACTCCTAAAATTACTCTCTTAAACAAACTAATTAATTCCCCTGCTTTCAGGTCAGCCAACCAAGACCATAATGGAAGTAACAAGAAAATAGCACTAAGAATAAAACTTTGATGGTCAAATAAAATAAAAATATTAGTTCACTGATGTATTTATTTGTCATATAGTTGTCAACCACTGCAGGGGACAAATGAAGAATAGGTATTCTTCTGTCCCCTAGGAATGTACAATCTAATTGGGGAAAAAAGCACACAGTAATTATAATTGAATACAATCACTGCAAAAAATTGGGAAAATACAAAAACATATGAAAAAGAAAATTGGGAGTTCCCTTGTGGGACAACAGGTTAAGGATCCAGCATTGTCGCTGTAGTGGCTTGGGTTGCTACTATGACATAGGTTTGATCCCTGGTCCAGGAACTTCCACATGCCTTAGTGTGGCCAATAAATAAATACATAAATAGAAAATTAACTTTTTTTTTTTTGTCTTTTTGCCTTTATGTAGAGCCACACCCGCGGCATATGGAGGTTCCCAGGCTAGAGGTCTAACAGGAGCTGTAGCTGCCGGCCTTCGCCACAGCCACAGCAATGCGGGATCCGAGCTGCGTCTGCGACCTACACCACAGCTCACGGCCACGCCGGATCCTTAACCCACTGAGCGAGGCCAGGGATCGAACCCGTAACCTCATGGTTCCTAGTCGGATTTGTTAACCACTGAGCCACGACGGGAACTCCGAAAATTAACTTTTTAATAGCGTTCCTTATAAAGATTTTTCTTCATTTTCATGAGCTTTCAAAAATAAAACTGCTACCATACTACACATATAGTTTTACATTATGCTTCCAGTTAATTTTACTTACCATGAGAAGTGGAAAAGAAAGGTTTAACTCCCCCACTTCCAGCTATGCAACATATTCGATAGATAAAGGGTTACTATCATACAAATAAGGGCTCTTACAAATTAAGAAAAAAGTGGAACACCTCCATAGAAATGGGCAAAGAACACGTGAATAGAGAAGTCACCAAATAAGAAATACAAGTGGCCAATAAACGTATTTAAAATATTCAAATTCACTAGATATTCAGGAAAAGCAAAATAACCAATAAGATCTCCTCTTTACCTATCGAATTGGCAAACATTGTAATAATATTCATTTCTCTAGCGGGAAATCTAGTACATGAATAAAAGCCTTAGTATGTTCACACCTTTCCCAACTGGAGTTTTTATCCTTAGGGAAAAAAACATTATAATTTACAATAGGTAAAAACCTGAAAGCAATATAAATATTTAACAACCTAACATTGATTACTGCATATTTATCCAAAAATGTAAGAAGAAATTAAACATCATGTTTTCAAATATCACAATGTTCACAACATATTTTGAATTAAAAAAAAGCTGATTATAAAATTGTGAACAGTATGAAGTCAGTTTTGTTTGAAATATATATACTTATATATTTAAGTATTGTTATATATCAGGTATTTAACAGTGGTTGATTCTGTGCCTTTACAAAATGTCCAAATTTTTTTGTTCATGTATTCTTTTGTGATTAGGAATAAAAGTAACTAATTCCATTTTTAAAAAGGAAGATGAAGGAGTTTCCATGTGCTCCATGGGTTAAGGATCTGGCATGGGCACTACAGTGGCTCAGGTCACCGCTGTGGTGTGGATTCAATTCCTGACTCAGGAACTTTCGCATGTCACAGTTGCAGCAAAAAATAAAAATAAAAAAATAATTAAAAAAAATAAAAAGGGGAATATGAAGGTCACTCTGTGAAAGACTTTATAATTTAAACCTTTATACAGGTGATATCTTTGATATCCTAATCTCCCTCAACTTGACCAGGAATCATGATATGTCTCAAATATTAAGGATGAAAATTATTATTATCATCATTATTTTATTATAGCTACCATTTATTGAGTACTAACTCTGTGCTAGGCAACATGTTAAGAAATTTACATGTGTTGTTGAATTTAATCCTCAAAACTACCTTTTAGGAATGAAATCTTTATTAGCCCCCATTTCCAGATGAAGAAACTGAGGCTTAAGGAGACAATAAGAGGCCACCTAGGTAGTAGGTGGTGAGGCTGGCATTTGAACCCTGGCATCTGTCTCCAAAGCCTGCACTCTACCTTTACTCATAGATTCTTACTTCCTCCTTGGCAAGAAGAACCTGGAAAACCCATCCACTTCATAAATTCAGTAAAATCAGGTTTGTTGGGTAGAGAAGGGGGTATATTAGTTCTACTAAATTGTGGAATTTGATATGAATTACCTGGAATTTTGCTCTCAGGGTTACTGAAGACACCATGCTCTGACTGCCCAAGTACATGCATTTAATAACAGAGCTGAGAGTCAAGCCCAAGAGCTTGCTGCTCCAGAGTTTGCTGCCACTGCCAGCCACTCTGACACTTCTTGGAGTATCTGCCCAAAGTCTCCATTTCTTGAAAGCATTAGGAGGGAAGAGCAGATGTTTCTCAGTGTGATTCAGTCTGGTCCCCTGATATCTCCATCACCCAACTGGAAAGCTCCTTTTTCAGGTGAGCTCGTCCAAAGCCCCCATGAATCCCACTGCATTCCTAGGTATTCAGGATGCTTATTTCATCCCACTTCTCCACTACCCCAACTCCTTCTGACTCCAGATCACCTCCTATCAGATATGTCACTTTACTGTTATAAATCCAAGCCACATCTCAGCATCTCAGAAATTGATTGCATTGCCTACTGAGGCGTGGGAAGTGTGTTCTTGAGGGTAAAGCTCACTGTAAGAAAATATTAAAGTTTAAAATCAGAAGCTAAAGAATCATGTGCATTTCCAAAGGAGGAGGTCCTAATGGGTTTCTGAATGCAGAAATGATAGCTTGTGTGAAGCTTTTAAAGAGCTTTCCTGCTAACTCCAAAACCTCCAGATTTGGTTTTCTGAGGTTTCTTAATGGAATTGAAACACTTGGTTGTGTCCACTAGAGCAGCAAATTGAATATAAAGTGGCAGGTCTACAAGGGCAGCCAGTGAGTTGGAGCGCAATTTGTATGAAATGCATTAGATTTTCTTTCTTTCTTTTTTTTATGGTATTTAAATGCTCCCACTGGAGATGAGTATGACTTCTTAGGTGGTTCCTCTTTTCAACTCCAGGTCCCATTGCAGGGTCATCCTCTTCTACCTTCCAGGAGTCATGCCCAGGTTACCACTTGGGGGCAGTCTAATGCCTCCTTCTCTTCCCATTGCCATCTTGATCCTGCCTTCCCTACAGAGGATCCCTTGGTGGTTGACCTGGTTTCTGGTCCCTCTTATAATATAATGGTCTTTTCCAATCTCAGCGGCTTCTTAAAAGAAGCAAAGGATCACATTCTTAACATAGAGAAAAGTAACACATACCTTGTTTTTCAAGGAGCATTCAGGAAGACTACCTTTCAGAAGAACCTCTTGACATGGGCTGGGCAGACACCGTGGCTTCGGAAGATGAAGTCAATGGTTCAATCTTCAGTGGTTCTGCAATAGCAAGTTCTCTGATTCTTTGGTCAGGACTCTTTCTTGCAATCATTCTGAAATAAGATTCAGACTTTATTTTGAATGCAGATCATCTTTTTTTTGTTTTTTTTTTGCCTTTTGTCATTTTAAGGCCACAACTGCGACATGTGGAGGTTCCCAGGTTAGGGGTCTAATCGGAGCTGTAGCCACTGGCCTACGCCCGCAGCCACAGCAATGCAGGATCGGAGCCACGTCTGTGACCTACACCACAGCTCACGGCAATGCTGGATCCTTAACCCACTGAGCAAGGCCAGGGATCGAACCCGCAACCTCATGGTTTCTAGTCGGATTCGTTAACCACTGCACCACAATGGGAACTCCTGCAGATCATCTTTTAATGAGGACATCAAAACAATAAACAGCAGTACGAATAATACAATAGAAAAAGAAAATCGCAAAATCACATTTCTTTGCTGGTATTTACTCATAAAATGATTTTAATCTCAAGGAAGCAAAAAATGGCAATCCCTTTTCAAAGTTTATTATAAATTCACTTAAACATGGAATAGACAGCTTGTCCCCATCTTTTCCCTGCCCTTCTGTCCATATAAGGCAATTTAATTAATGGGCAAACAGCCCATAGTGGATTTTTCTAATAGAGTGGCTTGAACCAAATAAGCCCCATCCTCACACAGAGCTTGTTGGCACGTCACTCTGGCTGCATTACAGAAGCAGATCAGAGTCACGTGGTTCCTGGAGAGTAATTGTTTCACAGGGCTCTAGGCTCACGAATCCACATGGAAAGAGTGCTCAGGTGGCCCTCTGTGGTACCAGGGTGGATGGTAGAGTGTGTATGTGAATGCGTGTGTGACGGTACGAGGTCCTGAGGGGGTGGGTGGAGAAGAAGGCAGCAAGGGATACTGAGAGACCCATAGAACAAGCTCACTCCTGCTTCCTCTGCTCCTGCTAGCTACTCATTTAGCCATCAAATGTACACTGAATATCTAATGAAAGCTCTGCACTGAGCAAAGTTTTGCATAAGTGAGATCAAGAGATGAGCTTTTAAAGGCTTTTTTTTAAGTCCCTTCCTTTGATAAGCTTCCAGTTCAGATGAGAAAGTCCTTTTTTTTCAAGAAGTGGTTTATCAAATGTTTACTGAGCTTCTACTCTGTGCAGTGGGGTTGTCTGACAAGCCTCCATATCAACTGGAATATTAATATGTTACGGTGTAGAGAAGTAGCTTGTAGAGCCCATGTTATTGACATGGTCAATGTTATACAGAAGTGCAGAAGAGAACTGCTTTAAAAACTACCCCAAGTTTGTGGCCCAGTTAAAGTTTGAAACAATTGGAGAACAGTTCAAGGAATTTGCTGGAAGCTTTTCTAAGATTTTTTTTTTTAAGGAGCAGGCAGAAGGGCAAACTCCCATCTCGGACTTTAGATCGAGTATGCATTTGCCCTGTTCTCAGCACCAAGACTTGCTCTGAGAGAGGCACCCCACCACCTTCATTTCACTGTATCTACAGATATGAGCCTCAAGCATAGTCAGCGTCTTGTGTATTGCCTAACAGAAATGTTCTCAGCACTGTGGTTGCAGATTCTGTGTCCCTGTCCCCTCCCAGCAAAAGGCAGCAGCAAACCTTCTGTGGACATTTTAAAGGGCCTTAGCATCTCCCTTTCACATGAAAATGTCATTTGGACACCAAAGATTGTGATCTTACACTCCACCCATAACAAGTGCAGCCCATCAGCCTTTTACTACAGAAAAGAGAGGTGGTCACCTCTCAGTCGTTGTTAAGCTGGACCTTGTCGCCTCCTGGTCCTCTGAGCTGGGACCTTTGGGTGCTGCACTAGTTTCTGCCTTGACTGCTTCTACCCAGCATTTCTCCACATGTGAATTTGGCCACGTGATGCAAACCCAGACCTACTCACTCACCATGGTGCACTGCTTGTGACAGGACAAAAAGGACAAGGCCACCAAGGGTGCTTCAGCTGCTACCTGACAGCACCAGCCTTGCCCACTAGCTTCACGTGCAAACCGGAAGAGACATCCATCCAGCTTATCACAAAAGAGCAAAAGATTCTTTGGTTTCACCCTGCCCCTAGCTTCGAGTTTAAGCAAGTCATTTATCCTGTTTGGACCTTAGTTTGCTTATTTGCAAAACAAAAGTGTAAGACACATGACCTACAGGTCTGTTTCAGCTTTAACTCCCCCATGACCCCCGCCGCCCATCTTTTTAGGGCCACACCCGTGGCGTATGGACCTTCCCAGGCTAGTAGTCGAATCGGAGCTATAGCTGCCAGTCTATAGCACAGCCACAACCAACATCAGATCCGAGCCTACACCTCAGCTAACAGAAATGCCAGATCCTTAACCCACTAAGAAAGGCCAGGGATGGAACCCACATCCTCATGGATACTAGTCAGGTTCATTGCCACTGAACCATGACGGGAGCTCCAGCTTTAACTTTCTATGTAAAAGCCAAAGGAAAAAACATAGGATACAGGAGTCATGATGATTTACTGCCCTGTAGCTGAAGCAAGAGAATCAGCATTAATATTTATTAAAATTTGTATAAGGTTTATAAAAAACTAATAATTTAATTAATAATTAGCACAGGGCAGCATAACAATTAGTGGCTGGCATACACAGAAGAGCCCTGGACTCTGAGTTAAAAGATGGTGCTCTATGGAAGTGGGAAAAAATTACAATTTTGGAGCTGAGTTCAAATCCTGACCCCATCACTTGCCGACTGGGTGACTATGTGCAAGATATTTACTCTTTCAGAGTCTGTTACTGCATCAGGAAGTGATAATAAACAGCACGTCACAAGTGTGTAGCTTAAGATTTATAGACATAGAGCTTAAGATTTATTAGCTCGTGTCACATTGTAGGAATCCAATAAATACTAACTTATGTAACTGGCTTTTCTAAGATCTCTGAGAGAAATTAACCTATTCTGAGTTCTAGCTTTGCCGGAAACTTCAATGACTTCATCATTTAATCCTCATGAAGTGGCTACTGTCTGAATTTTAACCTAAATTGACTTTCCCCCGATGTAAAATGAACATAATTATACTTTTTCTGACTCACCTAAAGTATTCTTTTGCAGATTAAAAGAATTTAATGTGAAAGTGCTTTGTGAATTGACTGTTATTTAAATGTGAATATAACAGCTATTGTTTTATTAAACATTCTTTATAATAACAGTCCGTCACCCGACATGCCTTTATTCAGATCCTACTAGTTGGCCATTTATTCAGAGTATGGTCTCTGTTTGCAGAGGCTTTATAACCAGGATACACCAAAATAACACTCAGGAAACTAATGAGACTAGTTAGAAACAGCTGAGTTGCCACTGTAGTAGAAAGTAGTTAAAAGAGAATGATGTGACTTAAATGATACATAAATTTAGGGTGAAGAGATTGAGAGCAGGGGAAACATTTTATATAAAGGAAGTAACATAAAAATAGAAGTAGGCCAAAAAAAAAAAAGGTCTCTTTTGAAGCCTGTAAAGAAATCAGGATTCTTGGCGTTATAATTTACAAGACCATGAAGTATTCAATCATTCATGTAGGAAATCTTCACTGAGCACCTACTATGTGCTAGGCACTGTTCTAAGTGCTGGGGAAATGGTGGTGAACAAATTAAAAGGGGGCTGTTTTGAGGAGATTATTTAATAAATTATACAGAATGTTAGAAAGTAATGAGTGCTACAGAAAAACAAGAGAAGAGTAAGGTGGGGAGACTGATCTAGATTGACAGGAGCCAGGTAGTAGAGGGTGATATAAAATAGAGTGGTCAGACTAGTATAGCTGAGAAGGTCACCTTTGAATGAAACCTTGTAAGAGATGAAGGAATAAGTCAAGGAAAAGAGCCACAAGAAAAGAGCTTAAGGAAGAGAGAACTTGGTCCTCAGTGTGGTCCATACCCAGATCAGCAGCATTAACATCTGGGAACTTATTAGAAATTCATATTTTCAGGCCCATCAGAAACTCTGGTGGGACCAGCAATCCCCCTTCAGAGGATTCTAATATTCCTTAAAATGTAAGAGCCATTGAACTAAAACAAAGGGCTAGACAGTTTGTGCCCAGCAGTGCCAGCCTTGTCTAAGGCCAGTATGGGTAGAGTGAAGTGAGCAGAGGGAGAGAAGCAGAAGAGGAGGTCTGGAGAGAGAACGACATGGGAAGTGGGGCTGGGGAATGGGAGAGATGCTATGAGATCTTGTGAGCCATTGTAAGGACTTTGGATTTCACTCAGTGAAATACAGAGACAGCGCAGGACTATGTCTAGCAGAGGCACCATCTGTTTTGAAGGGATCACTGGCTGCTGTTAAGGACAGATTGTAGAGGACAAGAGTGGAAGGGTTTTTTCAGTAATTCAGATAAGAGATAGTGGTGGCTATCACGACAGTAGCAATAAAGGTGGAGAGAGGAGGTGGCGTCTGAATGTTCTGGAGGGTCAAGAGGATTTCTCAACAGAGTGGTTGGAGGGAATGAGACAAAGAGAGACAACAAAGATGTTTCTGAATTGAGCCTTCGCAAAGTTGAGCTGCTACAAACTGAGATGGGGAAATGGACAAAGGAACCAAGTTTGTAGAGAGACAGAGAGGTGGGTGGCACAGAGATTGAATGTTCAGTTTGGGACATGTTTGGGATGTCCATTCGACTTCCAAATGGAGATATTGTGCAAGTTCTTGGATATATGAGCCTGCATTGAATCGAATCAACTTGTCACCATTCTGAGTAAGATGGAGAACCAGCTTCCACCAAGAGCCCTAAAAACTGATTCTGCTCATTTCAAATCAAGGGTGTTGTCAGAGTTCTTAGTTTTTTCACTGCTTGCTTCTTTGCAGTCCACATATCCAAAAGGCAGGTTTCTTGTTGTGACCAGCAAAAAGCTCTCCTACATCAGCCCAGGAGATTTCTGTCAGAGAAAGAAGCTCCTAGTTTTGGTGAAATGGAGGGAGCGTGGTACCTTGTTCTCCAGACATTTAGAGAGAATCAATTGAATGCTCTCATGCTAGATTTTGACTTTTTATCTGAAGTTCTACTTATGCGATAATTTAAGGAGCTTCTCCCCATAAGGGAAAAAAAAATATGGTAGCATTAGCTAGCTCTGCTCAGGATACATGACAAGAAGCTCCAATCATAGGCTAGAAGAAAGTGTATGTTACAGAAGAGCCAAACACCTCACTATAATTAACTGTTTTATCAGCTGCTTTGAAAACATATCATTGAGAATTTCCAGAAGAAAAAGACTTGGGTTTTCCAGCTGAGACTGTTTGGAACCTGGTCGCTGGGGTTTCCATAAACTAAACTATCATTAAACATTTCTACCACTGAAGGGGGTCATTAGGTGTGCAAGCCCATTTGATTTAAACTCCTATTTATTTTGGTTGTGGATCTCTATATAGATTTGTTTCCCTAAGGCAAAAAATAAAATAAAATGACATTTATGGATCTTAACCATGTATTTTCTCAAAGGTTCAGATGGCTAGAATATGGAGGGCTGCCATCAGTGGTAGAAATTTATACTCAAATATTTTGCCTGAACAGGTTCCTTGTTTTATTTTCCAGTTAATAAAGACAACCAGGGACTGCCCCAGAGAAGCAATTCTTATATTTACCTGCCTGCCACGTAGCAGCATTCATCTCTGTGTGGATACTTATAGCAAGAGGAGGTGGGCTGGGAAAGGTCCAGGATTGCTTGCCCACAGGGGCAGCCCGATGGGGAAAAAGCTAGTATCAGAGAGCAATGCCGTCAAGGCAGATGTAGGCCTGCTATCCTATCAGGTCCTCTAGCTTTAAACAGAGACCAGATGGAAGAGAATTTTACTCAGAGAAACTCTTCTATGCTATTGGTGGTACCCTGATTCTAAGCCTCATCCCAACATCTTCTGAAAGGTCAGTTCTGGGATTCTTCTTTCTTTCTTTCTTTACTTTTTTGCCATGCTCACAGCATGTGGAAGTCCTCGGGCCAGGAATCGAACCTGTGCCCCAGTAGTGACAATGCCAGATCCTTAACCCACTGAGCCACCAGGGAACTCCCTGGATTTTAATTTAATCTGATATTGGACTATTTCAATTCTACTTTGGCTTCATGGAACTAGATTCTAGTGTCCAGCCTCAGCTTTCCCTAGCACTAAGCTTGGCCTGCCTCTGTCTTCATCTTTAGTCCCAATAGTCAGTTCCCCTGTGAACCTCCAAGCCTGACTCACCTCAAGTCCAGAGGTTTCCCTATGCGTAGACCCATCTCCCACGGGGCTTCTGTCTGGAGTCTTCAGCAGTAACTCCAGCTGTGCTGTATCCTCAGTTTTCAAGGTCAGACTCTGGAGCACCTCAAGTGTAGACAGCAATATCAATGACCCTCAGCCCTCCAAGATTTGTAATATGGCCTGCAGTCCCATTTCAGGGTTAAGAAGCCAAAATTACTATGGCTGATGAATAATAACCCCACTTACTCACAGAAGCATTGAGAAAGCCTCCCCAGGCTGGGTAATTCCAGCCAGCCTTCTGCCACCACCACCAGGGGTGAATCACCAAGGTTACAGTTTGGAACGTGGCATTTTTGGCCATACGAATATGACCGAAGACCCAGGATGCAGATGGGGGAGAGAGCCCATCCAGGACAAAGGATTACAGTATTCTATTCCCTTCCTGAGGCCTCCTAAATATATTTTGTGGCAGCAAAAACATTCCCTTTAGGAGTTCCTGTCGTGGCTCAGCGGAAACAAATCGGACTACCATCCATCAGGACGCAGGTTCGATCCCTGGCCTTGCTCAGTGGGTTAAGGATCTGGCGATGCCGTGAGCTCTGGTGTAGGTCGCAGACACAGCTTGGATCCCATGTTGCTATGGCTGTGGTGTAGGCCAGCAGCTACAGCTCAGATTCAGCCCCTAGCCTGGGAACCTCCATATGCCTCTGGTGCGGCCCTAAAAAGACCAAAAAAAAAAAAAAAAAAATCCCTTTAGATTATGTTATAGTTGGGGGTAGAGAAGAAAGTTCAGCCATAGATACACTCACCCGACACACCCACAGCTCTGTGACCCCTTTAAGTAACCTTCTCCCAATCCCAAAAGGCAGTGCTTTCTCCCTGTTTGACCAGCACCCTAAAATCCCCCAATGCAGTAATCTTTTTAAAAGGAGATTATTACATGTAAAGCACCTAGAACAATGGCTGGCACATAGTAAGCCTTGAATACATGCTGGGTGTAATTATTATTTTTGTTTCTGGTCTGCAGATGAATCCAGTGCCATCAGATGCCAATATCTTAATGCCTCCCTCGTTCCCACCACACGCACCACTAGGGCTCATCTCAATGAAAAACAAAACGAAACAACAATAACAAACCTTGGCATTAAAATCCGATATGCCAAGTTGTACTATTTAGATTGATTTTAAAAGTTAATTAGAAGAAAAAACTACTCAGGGGTGGGAAATTAATTTTAAAGGCTTTAATGATAACCAAATGTAATGTGGGGACATTGTTTGGGTCCTGATTCAAACAAACCAACCATAAATAGACATTTTAGAGACAATAAGGGAAACTTAATTACAGACTGGGTATTCATGATTGTTGGTAATTTTAGTAGGTGTGATAATGGCATCGTGGTTATGATATTTTTTAAGTCAATATTTTGAGAGATTCAGAGGTGAAGTAATATGATGCTCAGATTTGCTTTAACGTACTTCTGCAAATACATGGAATAAACAAATTAAAAAGGGGCGATAGATCAAGTAAATATGGCAAAAACTTGATAATTATTGAGGACAGGTGATGGGACTATGGCAGCTTATTATATTCTTTTCTATTTGACTGAATTGGTCTTCACACCCACCAGAAAAAAAGTTGCAAACCGAGTCTTAAGTTTTCAACAGTCGAAACAAAGCTCTAAGAATATGACCACCGGATTAAGCAGCTGATAGGAAAGGGTGCGATGAGGAATGGGTGCAGTCTGGCCCAGAGGGAAAGCACTGGGGTCCGGGTGGAAAGCGGTTTGGGTGAGTTTGAATCCTGGACCCCTGGAACCTAGAGGAGAGGGACATATAGAATAACTGAGACAGTGCTGTCGCAAGGACTAGGGAAAGAGGAGAGAGCTCCCACAGGCGGAGTGAGCCCAGTAAACCCCCTCTGCTCGGGGAGGGGCTTCCAGATCACTTTGCCCCCAGGCCTCAAGCTGGACTAGCCTAGTCCTCGTTCCTTGGGAAACAGAGAAAACATGGAGGGAGTCAGAGCCAGGAATGACCACTTTCCTTAGCGTCCACATGCCCTAAAATGTTATGATCCTCTTACCAGTGCTTTTAGCTGTGAATCCGGGAGGCTTGGAAAGGGCCGTCTCTGCTCCTCCTTACCTAACGTTCTATCCAAAAGGGACGAGGGCGTTCATTGAATCCTCCGGGGAGGAGTTTCCGTCCTGGCACAGCGGAAACCAATCTGACTGATCTGACTAGCATCCGTGAGGACGCAGGTTCCATCCCTGGCCTCCCTTAGCGGGTTAAGCTCTGGCGTTGCCGTGAACTGTGGTGTAGGTCACAGACCCAGCTCGGAGCTCATGTTGCCGCAGCTGTGGCACAGGCCAGTGGCTAGAGTTCCTATTCTACCCCTAGCCTGGGAACCTTCACGTGCCATGGGTGGAGCCCTTTAAAAAAAAAAAAATCTTCAGAGTTAAGTTTATGGTATTAACACACTACGGTTCCAGACGCAACTCATTCACTCTAATGTGAGAACTAAGATCACATTCTCCTCTCCCTTCATGGTGAAATCCAACCGAATACGGGGGGCCCTGGACACCGAGACGATAAGGATACACTTAAATAGCCCATTTTATAACTTCGCTGAGCACCGTTTACCTGCCTCTACTGGATGAGGAGTATGCAGCCTTGCCTACTCTTAGAAAACACTCCGGTGGAGACTAAAGGAGATGGTGTGAGAGGACCTGTAGTTCATCAGTGACTCAGTCATCAGTGATAGCTCTTCTCTCCCAGGCACCATTTAGAAAAAAATGTCAAGGGACACACAGTTTTTTGGGTTTTTTTTTTTTTTGTCTTTTTGCCTTATCTAGGGCCACACCCGTGGCATATGGAGGTTCCCAGACTAGGTTCCTAGGCTAGGGGTCTAACAACGGCTGTAGCTGCTGGGCTTCGCAACAGCCATAGCAACATGGGATCCGAGCCGCGTCTGCAACCTACACCACAGCTCACGGCAACGCCGGATCCTTAACCCACTGAGCAAGGCCAGGGATCGAACCTGCAACCTCGTGGTTCCTAGTCGGATTCGTTAACCACTGAGCCACGATGGGAACGCCGGGACACACAGTTTTTGAAGGCATCAGCCTGCTGTGCCCCCTTTCCCTGGCAAAGCAATAAAGCTATGCTTTTCTCCTTCACCATGCCCAAAGAAAAAAAAAAATGTCAGATGCTGAATATATCCATGGCAACCAAGGACACTCCTGCAGTGCCACCTTGGCCCCATCGCTTTCCTTTTCCAAATCTCAGGTCTCGAATTTCTGAAATGGAGAAAGAGGGGTTGGGGGGAGAGGGAGAGAAAGAGAGAGAGAGAGGGAGAAATCACCCATATTTGCCTCTTCCCACTCTGGGGTTTTATAAGAATTAATTAAGTAGTGACTACACCTGGCCCCCTGGAAAAAGACTCATTTATGTGCACTGCGAACGATGCCATTTCTTTACCTATTTTTGTCAGATGTCTTTTCCATTAAGAGAGATTTTGAGACTTATAAAGCGATTTAGTTTCCTTTATATTATTTTCTGACTCAACTCTATTTTTAAAGAGAAGTTAGTCTGTGCTCCTACCAGCAGTTCAATAGAGTAATGTTCCAAGTGGTTTGGAGTAAAATAATGTGAATCTTTTACATGGAGCGAGGGGAAATATATCATTTCTTTGCCCACTTTTGCACAAAGTGGGAATCTTGTAAAAACTCTGGACTTGTGTAGGCGGTAAGAGAGCACTGGAAGAAGAGGGGCTTGGGACTGACATATGCACACGGTGGTGTACGGCATGACTGGCCGACGGGGACCTGCTGTACAGCACAGGGAACTCTGCCCAGCATTCTGTGATGGTCTATATGGGAAAAGGATCTGAAAAAGATCGGATGTATGCATATGTATAATTGAATCACTTTCTTGTACAGCAGAGATTGTTACGACATTGTAAACCAACCAGACTTTAATAAAATGAGGAGTTCCCATCATGGCTCGGTGGTAATGGACCTGACTAGCATCCATGAAGACACAGGTTCAACCCCTGGCCTTGCTCAGTGGGTTAAGGACCTGGCGTTGCCGTGAGCTGTGGCGTAGGTTGCAGACGCGGCTCGGATCCCGTGTTGCTGTGGCTGTGGCAAAGGCCGGCAGCTACAGCTCCTGTTAGACCCCTAGCCTGGGAACCTCCATATGCCACAGGTGCGGCCCTTAAAAAAATACATAAATAAATAAAATGAAAAAAAAGGGAAATACAGAAAAAAATTTTCACCCAGAAATGGCAGTTCTCCTTTGTTTGATAATATACTCCTTCATTTCTTTAGAGACTTATAGCTCCCCACCCACTCGGGTCCCGGCAAGGCTATCAATCACAGCGCCCCATTCCCTCTCCCAGCTTCACTGGGGAATATGAGGACTCGAACTGACCCATCTGGGCGCACCATCATTCCAAATATTGCCGTTAATTCAATGGCCCAAGTAGGCCAACTGGGGTTGTCAAAAGCTGACACTGCACAACCCATCAGGAAGTGTCTAATCTACAATGATTTCCTTGTTGGTTTAGAGCCATGGTACATGGGCCCCTGGCTCTGAAGTGAGTTCACACCCTTGGTGCCAGGCCAGGGAGACTACATCCTGAGGTCCTTCTTGCCTGGGCCAGGTGCTCACCCCAGCATAGTTGAGGTTCCTGGGCAATGGCAGCTTCTGTGGTTTGTCAAAGCCAGGTCTCGTTAATACTTTTTGGACCTGCTGAGGTAAGGATGAACCAATGCCCCTGAGGACAGAGTGCCCCAAAGGAAAACTCAGCAGGACAAAAGGAGGTTTGGAGGCTGGTGACCCAGGCTCTGCACCAAGACCTAAAGATCTTTAAGGTAAAATAACATCTTGCTAGGATTTGGCAGATCACAAAAAGGCTCATGTCACCCCTCCCCCCTTCCAGGGAGCAGATGCCTGCACACAACCATACCAGGCCAGCCAGGTAGGGACAATGCAAGGATCACATAGAGAAAAAAGATGCCTCAAGGTGATCTGAGCTTACCTGTAGATAGGGTAGGCTGCTGTAACTTTCAAGTGTCTTCCTCAAGTTCCATTGTCTTCATCTCTACCATTTACACCGGAATACTTTGGAAAATGCTAGTTTCTCCTGAGACAACCTAGAATGTGGAGGTGGAGGCAGGGCGTTCTTTGAACCAACATGTACTTGGCATGAAAAATACTCTAGGCCTTTCTATGGGGCAGACCAAGAAATACACTGATCCCAGGCGAGTTAAGAATTTAGTGTCTTGGTGCTGGTGGGGATGAGACTGGGTTGTTTTGTTTTCACTGCAGGATATGGTCTATGTCACTGGAGTAAGACAACCACTTTGATATTTTACCAGGAATATGTGGAGTCTTGGGTTGAACTTACCTGGCATCATATTTCTACCTTATTCTTGAAAGCACTCTTTAGGAATTGGCACCTAAGGCAGTGGTCTGACCCTCAATTCAGTTTCTGTGTCTCTGTAACTCCTTCTTTGTGCCCTCCCTTGCTTTCCTCTTCTCTTTAAAGAGTTCATGGTATGATCCATCAAGGGGCGGTGGAATGTACCAGTGACAGAACTCTACAGATAAAGGCCAGTCTGCAGTTGTCACTGTAACATGTCAGTGTTTGGGGCCCAGTGTGCCAGTGCCCTGTCTGTGCCACATCACTAGGCCCTGCCAGAGCTTTTATTGCCTTACTTAGACCTTTTTGGATTTTTAATCTTGTAATGCTAATGAAAGCTTTATCCAATTTATGACATCCTACTAATAAAAATGTTGGCATGCATGGCTCTTTCTTATCCTCTTGGCTGGTGGTAAAATAGTCTGTGATGTTAGTTGAGACTGATTTTGACTCAGGGGTTTCTTAGCCAGAGGTAAACTGTTTCTTTATATCTATCCTGGCGGCTACCTGAATTTCATAAGTTTAAATGTTCTCCTGTCAAAGAAAATACCCCAGATTGAAAGTGTGACCTTTGTGTCTAGGGAGACAGAGAATGGTGTCTGATTGGGACTACTTAATAAAAAATAAAATCATATTCTCCTACTTGTATATTGCTTTAAGCTGCCTTTTGGACACATAATACCAAAAGCATTTCAGAGGTCAGAGGTAGGCATTTGAATTCCCCAAATGGAGCAACACCCAACAATCAACTAATAAATACTATCATAAAGGATTCTAACATGAGAAGCAACAAAAATTCAATTTCAGGCTCTGCCTTCTGAAACACGGTAAGGTAAGGTAAAACAAATGAAGATTAAAAAAAAAAATAGAGCCATATTCATTTAAGATATGCAGATAGAAATGGCCAGGAATTAGCACCAGACTTAGGCAACACCATTCAGTGTATAGAGTAACCAACTGTCTTGGTTTGCCCGGGATTGTCCCAGCTATTAGCACCAAGCATCCCCACACCCAGGAAACCCCCTATCCTAGGCAAACTGGATCATTTGGTCACCTAAAAGCAGACCAGGTCATAGATCACAGCCTTGGCCAAAGTAAATAGACAACCCAGATATTTTTATGATTGATGCACATTATTTGTCTCAATATCTTTGTGTCTTAGTAAAAGAAGGGTTAAAATCTTCAACCTGCCACTCAGAATTGTTATGAGAAATTGTCTCAATTCATTGCTAGGCAATTTGCAAATGTGAAATGCTATAAAATGATAAATAATAGCTTGGTAGTGCTTTTCATGCCTCTAGTAGACCTTACCTGGCCAATGCCAAGGTCTCACTGTGTAATTATTAGAGCTTTCCCTGTGGAGAAAATCTAGCCCATTGTGAGTAATTTTACATTTCTTTCATTCCTGCTAATGCTAGGCCACCTCTCAGGACAATACAGGGCAAGCTTGGCTGCGATTTTGTTTAACCCAGCTGGATGCAACCAAATTATGGGCTTCTCTTCGGGTGGAGCATATTTTTGTGGGCTATGGGAGACCTGTAATTCTTTTTTTTTTTTTTTTTAATGCAAAGCCATTTATAGCTTTGGGTGATGTAAAATCCACAGGGTGCCTACAACACTGTCACGTAACCAAAGGGTTTCCCACATGATCCCTCTGGGACACGGCGGAGCCAGGGCCTCACCCAAGTCTCCATCCACCCACTCTCTCCACATCTCCTGCTCCCATCTGCCCCCAGGTTGGGCGGCAGCCTGCAGAGCCTTCTACTTCTTTTTTCTGCTTGTGGTTCAGAGGTTTCAATTATCAGCCAGGTTTTCTTTTCATCGAGAGAGCTATTGTTTGATGTGGTGCATTCATCCATCCGTAAGCACCTCCAGTCAGTCTGACTTGCTAGCTTCAGAACCATGGCAACAGCATAGTTTTGTGCAAGAGTCCTAGATAAAAAGGCAAAACCTCACCTTTAGGCTCAGCTCTGGCTCAGATGTCACAGGCCAATTGACCGATCTCATAGGACCTCTGTTTCCTCATCTGTTAAATGAGAGGGTTGGATTAAATTAGCTATAAAGCTCTTTTCTCTTCTAAAATTCTATAAATCAATACAGGAATGCTAACTGGTGGGGAATATGGGAAGAGAGAGGAGATAAAGAGGTTTAGACAAGGAGTGGCTCTTTAGGAGGCAGTCAGTGTCCTGAAGACGAAAGGGCAGGATCTCGCCAGGGCAAGATCCTTAATCAAAGGGCTGATCAACAACTTTAGGACAGAACAGCGGCTGCTCCAGCCTAAGGAGTTTGCTGGGCTCTGGCGTGATTTGAGTTCTCCCCCATCACCACCTTAAATTTTTGGGAAAAGTGCTATCCAGAAGACTTCCCTTGGGAGTGATGGGGAAGAAAGATTACGGTGAAGTCAGAAAAGATAATGTTGAAAAGCTGGTTCTAAGGAAGAAACTGCAGAAACCCATTAAATTGAAATCCATTACAAATAGCTCATTTTCTCAACAGAACGACTGCACTTCTACAGATGTCAGTAGGAAACCCTGAATTTAGCAAACAGCTCTTCAAATATAAGTTCTTGGGAAATACTACACAGGGCAGAGCTGTACAGAGATGAAGCAAAGAGGTGGAAATTATCCCTGTTGCCTGGGCCGGGCTTTCCTCTGGGCTCTGCAGCTCTTCCATTTTTTTTTTTTTAGAGATCCAAGAGTTCTATTTTACTGGGATCCGATAACTCCTATTACTCTAAAAGATCGTATTAATAGAATCAGGCTCCAGAGGAAGATCATTTACCATCAGAACTCTTTAGTTCCTGATGTTACCGGTGGGTCTCAGTTATTGCTACTCCCTTCACCCTAATTAACTTCTAGGGTATAGTCTGCAAAGGAAAATAACAATATATTGCCTATTCTAGATTTTTTTTCATCCTGGGGTCCCCAGAATCCCAAGGGGTATGCAGTTGTAATAAAGACCTCAGAGTTACTTTCACAGTGTTAAAAGCTGTATTGACAAGCATATATTTCCCTGAGTCTGCTCCATCCCTGATCCTTTTTTTTTTTTTTTTTGTCTTTTGTCCTTTTGGGGCCACACCTGTGGCATATGGAGGTTCCCAGGCTAGGGGTCTAATAGGAGCTGTAGCTGCCAGCCTACATCAGAGCTACAGCAACGCCAGGTCCAAGCCTCGTTTGCAACCTACACCACAGCTCATGGCAACACTGGATCCTTAACCCACTGAGCGAGGCCAGGGATCGAACCCACAACCTCATGGTTCCTAGTCGGATTCATTTCCTCTGCCCCATGACGGGAACTCCCATCCCTGATACTTTGAATGCAGCTACCTTCACACTCACTGTACTTAAGAAGATGTATTAAATGAGGACTGTCCAGGAATTTACTCAGGTTCAATCTCTGTTTATTGTTTCATGCCACGGCTGGCTACTTTTATTATCCTGACCCTGTAATCCCTGTAGATACAGAGCATGGATATCTTGTATTTGGTTTCTATAATTTTGAAAAATGTTTTACTGTGGAAATTTTTGTTTTTTTGTTTTATAGGGCCACACCTGTGGCATATGGAGATTCCCAGGCTAGGGGTCTAATCAGAGCTACAGCCGCCGGCCTAAACCACAGCCACAGCAACGCAGGATCTGATCCGCATCTGCAACCTACACCACAGCTCACGGCAACACCAGATCCTTAACCCACTGAGTGAGGCCAGGGATCGAACCTGAAACCTCATGGTTCCTAGTCGGATTCGTTTCCTCTGCGCCATGATGGGAACTCCGAGGAAAATTCTTTATACATATATAGATATAGATGTCTACATGGATAAAGAGACAGAGAGAGACAAGGAGAGACAGAGGCAGAGAGAGGAAATAGAATAATAAACCACATGTACCCATCGCTGACCTTCCATATTATCAGCTGATGCCCAACTACATTCAATGTCCAGAAGAAATCATTTTAAACATTATTAAAAATAATAATGAAATTATTTGCAATGAAACTTATGACATGAAATATATAATGACCATCACAGAATTACAGACAGTGGAAATGTTCTTTTACTGAACTCGTGTATAATCATTCCAGTGAAAAAGAGAAAATAAAATTAAAATACACAGTACTAAAAGAGAAAAAGACCTACCGTTTATTCAATAGTGTTTATATCAACCTAGTGGTTTGAACTTCGATCCTTTGCTTACAGTCTGAGATAATAATATTTGAGGTATATAATTGTCCAATAACTAATAAGTAAATATTGATAAGACTGAATTGTTTACAAAAGGTTGAATTTAGCAAACTGGAAGTCTGTACATTTTGACTGCCTTCATTCAGTTCCCTCTCCTGTCCCCTCTCACCTCTGATAATCAGAAATCTGATCTCTTTTTCTATGAGCTTTGTTTATTTGTTTGTTTGTTTGTTTAGAGTCTACATATAAGTGAGACCATATAGTATTTGTCTTTCTCTATGTGACTTATTTCACTTGGCATACCTTCCAGGTCCATCCATGTTGTCACAAATGGCAGGATTTCCTTCTTTTTATGACTAAATAGTACTCCATCATATAGATTAAAAAGTTTGTTTCTTTTAAGACATTATTGAAATCTTCAAGAAGGAGCCACAATATCTAAAATCCCACCTGATGTAAAAAGTACTCTAAATTTCTAGCCCCACTAGGCATATTGTCTGAGTCCCGTGAGACAATGGGAAACAATTTAATCAGTTGTTTCGCTGCCTTCTAAAAGGATAAGCCACCTTTCCCCTGCAGAAAGAGGCAGCCCCACCAAACTCAACTCAGCTGTTCCACACTTTAAGACCTGCTATTTTAAATCCTCCACAAGCATTTGCCAGGACAGCCAAAGAGAAAAGAGCTGTACTTAGAGTAGTTTTGCTAATAGCTGACACAGAAAGAAAAGCAATTAAGAACCACGATAACGGACAAAGACAGGCAGGTAGGATAGAGCAAAACAGAAGGATACCTCAGGAAGCCTAAAAATTCAGTCCCTCTTCAAGTCAATACTCTTTAGATATTTGTTCAGTTTTTTTTTTTTTTTTGGTCATACCCACAGTATGCAGCTGTTCCAGGGCCAGGGACTGAAACAGTGAAGCTGCACGACCAGGGCCACAGCAGTGACCACAATGGCTCCTTAACCCATTGCACCACTAGGGAACTCCTGTTCAATATTTGTTTATTGGACAGGAATATTTTAAAATTTCCATTTTAGATACTGTCTCATTTGGTAGGAGTATGACCAAATTACACGTTCTCCAGTTATATAAGAATTCTGTTGTTTCTCTTGCGGACATCTGCATTAACTTACACCGTATAGCCAAAGTAGTCCATTGATGTTTTATTACTTATTAATTAGTGCCCTGGGCATCTACTCAACCAGCACACTCCTTAATTCAGATTTTGATCAGGATAAAGGAATATGTAATTCGGAGCTCAGGGTTGAGAGAGTAGGGTAAAGCCTGATGGACTATGGTTGCCTTTTTTTTTTTTTTTTTTTTTTTGCTTTTTAGGGCTGCATCCTTGGCATTCAGACGGTCCCGGGCTGGGGTTGAATCAGAGCTGCAGCTGCCTGCCTATGCCACAGCCACAGTAACTTGGGATCCGAGCCACGTCTGTACACCACAGCTCATGGCAACACCAGATCCTTAACCCACTGAGTGAGGCTAGGAATTGAGCTCATGTCCTTATGGATCCTAGTCGGGGTTGTTACGGCTGAGCCATGACAGGAACTCCCTAGGGTTACCCTGTTTTTTGTTTCGGTTGTTTTTCATTGCTTTTTGTTGTTGTCTTAACTAGTCTCTCTCTTTTTTCATGACTATATCCTTTAAGTTCCAAAGCAGCCAGTTACATGACCACTCTTTAAGTAGAGAGAAAATTCTGCAAACTAATGTTAGCTGCTTTTTTAACTTTCCTTGCGGGGGCTTTTAGATGTATGTAATGGTAATTTAGCATTTGGTTTCTCCAGAATTAACTTGATATGCCCTCTCAGTCAGTTCCCCATCTGAGCCAATTCACAGACCCATAGCCCCCTGTGTGTAAGGCAGATTGGATCATTTTGAAGAAGGACACTATAATACTGCAACAAAAATATACCGCAGGGAGTTCCCATTGTGGCTCATCGGAAACAAATCTGACTAGCATCCATGAGGACACAGGTTTGATCCCTGGCCTCACTCAATGGGTTAAGGAGCCAGCATTGCAGTGAGCCGTGGTGTGGGCCTGAAGCTGTAGCTCTGATTTGACCCCTATCCTGGGAACCTCCATAAGCAGTAGGTGCGGCCCTAAAAAGATTATACATATACTGCAGATCAGATCTCCCTGCAAGCCTTCCATAAAGGGTCTACATTCATCCACAGCAAAAAGGGGAAGACCCATACTTTTATGGAATTACTAGACACTGGCTGAATATGAATTCCAAAATTCATGTTCACTTGGAACCTCAGAATGTGATCTTATTTGAACATAGCATCTTTGCAGATATAATACTAAGGATAATACTGGACTAGGGTGGGACCTAAATCCAATGAAATGCCCTTGTGAGAGACAGGAGACGTGGGGAAGAAGGCCATGTGAGGATGGAGGCAGAGACTGGAGTTATGCAGCCCCAAGCCAGGGAATGCATGGAGCCAATAGGAGCCACCAGGAGCTGGAAGAGGCGAGAAAGGATCCTCCTCTAGAGCCTTTAGAAGGAGAGTAGCCCTGTCAATGCCTTAATTTCAGTTCGGGTTTCCAGAACTATGAAAGAATTATTTCTGTCCTTTAAATCGCCCAGGTTTGTGGTAATTTGCTATGGTTACTCTAAGAAACTAACACAGACTGTAGTTCCCATTGTGGCGCAGGGGAAATGAACCCAACTAGTACCCATGAAGAAGTGGGTGCAATCCCTGGCATTGCTCAATGTGTTAAGGATCTGGCGCTGCTGAGAGCTGTGGTGTAGGTCACAGATGCAGCTTGGATCTGACGTTGCTGTGGCTGTGATGTAGGCCGGCAGCTGTAGCTCCGACCTGACCCTGAGCCTGGGCATGTCCATATTGTATGGTTAGTTCCCAAGTTCCTGAATGCGTAATTGGACTAGACATGCTAGGCCACTGGCAGAATCACCACATTGGCCTCCTGATCCACGGAGTGATGGCTATTAGAGTGGGAAGAGCTAAGAAGAGCATCCTGCAGCATCCTCTCCTAATGAGAACAGTAAACAAAAAATCAGCGCGGCATCCTTGGGAGAACTGTCAAGTTTACTGGCACCATCAAAGACTTAGATCCTGAGCCTGTGATTACCATCTCGTCCTCCACTTAACTCACCTGTTTGGACCATGGAGAAGGCAGCTAAATTTTGGATAATAATTGCAGATTATTATAAATAAATCAGGCATTGGAGGAGGAGACAAACATCATGAAAACATAGGGGTTTTAGGGATTTTAGAAGGAATCTGCATGTAATTCTGGTGTGCTACCTATTTACACAATAACCCAAAACCTGCCAGGTTTTTGGTGGTTTTTTTTTTTTTTTTTGATCTTTTTCTTTTTGCCATTTCTAGGGCCGCACCCGCGGCATATGGAGGTTCCCAGGCTAGGGGTCGAATCGGAGCTGTTGCTGCCGGCCTACACCAGAGCCACAGCAATGCTAGATCCGAGCTGTGTCTGCAACCTACACCACAGCTCACGGCAACACTGCATTGTTAATCCACTGAACAAGGCCATGGATCGAACCCGCAACCTCATGGTTCCTAGTTGGATTTGTTAACCACTGAGCCATGATGGGACTGCCCCAAACCTGCCAGTTTTGAATTGCACCAAGGCAAGAAAAGGTTCTACAACAATTTTGGTCATATGCCCCAACAGATCCAGGCATACTCAAAGTATCAGCGGCAAATATGGATGCTTGCTTTTGGCAATTCTAAGAGAAGAGACACAATGCAGACTCCTGGGGTTTGGGAGCAAAACTATGCTTGCTTCTTCAGATAGCAATTACTTTTTCAAGAAACATTCCTAGCTGGTTACGGGGCCCTGATAGAGATATTTGGGACATCAAGTGAAATACAAACTAAGCTGCCCATTATGACCTGGATGATATCTGGTCCAGCAATTTATAAATTGAGAGCATGCTCAGCAGCAATCCATCATCAGGTGAAAATAATGTATAAGAGATAGGACTCCAGAAGTTCCTGAAGACACAAATAAATTTTATGATCAGAGCCTTAGACTCCCATAGCACCTAGACCTGCGGCATTGCCTCCTCTTCTTCAGTACGCACCTGTGACATCACGGATCTGCCCGGGGTGAGGGAGCAGGGGCCGGGGGGGGGGGGGGACTCAGATCTCCTTTACAAATGATCTCACTGGTATACCTAACATTGGTTCTATACGGTATGCCTTCTGACTGGAAGTGAACTGCAGCATTATAGCCCAAATCAGGTTCATGCTAGACAACAGTCAAGGGAAATCCTTCCAGTGGGAAAAATGAAGGAAGTGTATTTGGTTAGAGATCCACTCTGTCGGGACAGAAAAATTGGCACTGATTCACACACAGTGGATGGATGATCAGAGAATTAGAAAGAACAGGAAGGGAATATCGGTGACAGGAAGACCGGAAAATGTGTAAGGATGGACATCCTGAAATGGGCATTGAATGAGGATGTCTGTTTCCCTTATGCATGTCTAATCCAGAAAAAGGCTATCAAAAAGTCAAGCTGATAAGCTGACACTTTCTTGGATCTCAGTCAGACACCCCAGGGCTTACTGAATTCATGTCCAAAGTAGTCATGGCAACCGGGATAGAAGCTACTCATGGACTCAACATTATGGACTTCCTCCCACCAAGGTTGAGATGGCTTCTGCCACTGTTGAGAGCCTCATCTGGCAATGGTGAAGACCAATGCAGAGTTTCTTAGGGAGACCCACCAGCCATCTGGTAGTGGATTCACTGCACTGGACCTTAGCCATCATAGAACAGGCAGAAAAAGAATAGAGAAAAATTGGTGAAATCAAGGTAAAAGACAAAGTGTTGCTTTGCATTCTAGCCAAAAAGAAAGAAACACAGTTCTTTGTTTTGCCCCTTTGGATTCTGACCCACATTCCACACCTAGCAACGTTCCTCCAGCCAAAATACTAAGTGCCACCAACAGCTTCCAGTTTTTGAATAGGATCCAGAGCAGGAAAGGGCTCTGCCGCAAGTCTAGGTCAATTACAGTCACACTGCCACTTCAGCCACCTGATTCACTCGATCTTATGTTGTTGAAGGTGGGTTTCCCTTGATGCAGTGAGGAATTTATGATAAACTCTGGAAAAAATCACAATGCAGATCTCCGAGATTCTGGAGAAGTTCATGCCATCCACGTGAGCAAATTACAAATTATATGTCCTTTGAGAAGGAACTTAGGTATATAACTAGGTCCTGGTAGGAATGGAACACGACTCTGAGACATCAAGTGACCATGATTCTGGGACTGCTGATGAACTAGATTCTGTCACATTCACCAGATCAGGTCATAAATTCAGATTGACCTAGCAAAGTCTACCATGAATTGACAATTACTCAGGTTGAGCCCGAGTAAGACTTGAAGGCATAAGGCAGCTGCATGACTAGGTGGCCTAGGTCCTTATGTCACCCCCCAATCATTGCACTGGGTTTTTCCAATGAGGGGGCTCACATGACCAGCTGAAAGACGTGCCAGGGCCTTGTTTATGAATGGGTCAGTTTGGACTGTGGATATTTCAAGAGGTAGCCTTGAAAGATAGTGAAAGGGAAAATCTTCCCAGTGGGTGAGCAGTATACCTGGTCATTCAGTTTGTGTAGAAGAGGAAGTAGGCCAAGATGGGAATGTATGCAGCTTCCCAGGCAGTGCTATATGGTCAAGAAGCTAGAAAGAAAAACACTTAAATGATCCGACACAAGGAGGTCTGTGGTAAAGGCATGTGGATAGATGCAAAGTACGCACATTTTTGCATCACACATTAATGTCCACACGAGCACAAACTTGAGAGTGAGTGCGTCCCTAAAGTTTGCACCCACAGGCATCTCTCTTGGCTCACCCTAACCCCCATCTTGCTCAAAACTCACCATACCCTCTGTTGAAGATTGAACTAAAAGGCATCTAGATATAAACTCTCAATAGGTGGAATGTAGCAGAACATACAGTCATGTTTTAAATTGAAGTGTAGTTAATTTACAATATTGTGTTGGCTTTGGGTGGACAGCAAAGTGATTCAGTTTTATATATATATTTTTTTTCAGATTCTTTTCTATTATAGGTTATTATAAAATATTGAATATAGTTTCCTGTGCTATACAGTAAATCCTAATTATTTATTTTATATACAGTAGTGTGTATCTGTTAATCCCCTATTCCTAGTTTACCCTTCCCCCTACTCCTTTTGATAACCGTGTTTGTTTTCTATGTCTGTATGCCTGTTTCTGTTCTGTAAATAAATTAATCTATATCATTTTTTAGATTCCACATATAAGTGATGTCATATGATATTTGCCTCTGTCTGACGTACTTAATTTAGTATAGTATTCTCTAGGTTCATCCATATTGCTACAAATGGCATTACTTCATTTTTTATGACTGAGTAGTATTCCAGTGTGTGTGTGTGTGTGTGTGTGTGTGTGTGTGTGTGTGTGTGTGTGTGTGTATCTTCTTTATCCATTCATCAGTTGACAGACATTTACTCTGCTCCCATGTCTTGGCTTTGTAAATAGTGCTGTACAGCCACACAGACCCTGTTCTTAATATGGATGCTTAGATGGCCATTGGCAATGTTTTTCATGGAAATGACATATGAAGAGGCTTTCATTCTACCCCAAAGTGAACAAATGGACCCTGAATGAAAGGGTGCTATTTTCCAAAGAGAAAAGTGGCCCAAACCCAAGTCATAATAAAGTTTCCCCCTACCGTCATGTAGCTTTATAAAATATATACTGAGTTACTATCCAGTTCCATGGGTTATTATTCAGATTTAAATTTCATAAATGGTATCAACAGCCAGTGGAAAGCATAACTGCCTATAAAAGTGTCGATGCACCCATTTTGAGAATTTCTTAGATGATATTCTTGGTAAGATCAAAATTAGATCATCTTGAGTTTGACATTTATGATAAAAAGTTCTGAAAATGTGCTTCTCGATTTAACAAAATTTGGCATTTGAGATAATGAGGTGATACTGTGAGACTTAGTTCTTCCTTCCACATGTAGATGAGAACTTAAAGGAACATGCACTCATTGTCTCTGTTGCTATATGGAACCATGTGTCTGCCCTCAGCCCTAGAGATAAGACTGGATATAAAGACCTCCCATGTGGAAAGCGGGAGGAGAAAGATTAAGTTGCTAGGTTGCCCTGGAAAGGATACTTATCAAGCAAACCATCAATGTGTCAAGACAAATAAAAGAGACTTGAAGAATATGGAGCCTTTGGCCATCTCAGGAAAGCTAGGTAACAGTAATAATAGCTAACACTTACTGGGTTCTTACTATGTGCCAAGTACATTGCTAAGTACTTTCCATGTGCTATCTCTTTTAACCTTAATAGTAGCCATATAAGAAGGTATATTATTATTACTAATATTACTATTATTGTAAGAAAAGCAAAGCTCAGAGAGGTTGAGCAAGTTACCAAGAATTAGTAAGTGCAGACTTGGAATCGCATGTTATTTTCCTTCAGCTGAAGGAGCAAGACAAAATACCATTAGGACAGCTAGGCTAGAAGTGAAAGAGATCAAAACAATGGCGGAGGTAGAGAGATGAAGTGGGTGAGTTCAGGGGCCTCAGGAAATGAAACTCACAAGCACTGGGCATATAAGAGCCATGGGTACCTTCCCAGGGCCCAAGCAGTTCCTGAGCAGCCCTGTGCCAGGCAGGAGCTAAGGTAGAATCTAAAGTGATTTGAGGTCATAGAACCAGTGTCATTGAAGATCCAGAGTGCTCATGGACTAGCGTGGCATTACTGTATTGCTCATATGAGATGTTCCTTCTAGGGTGTCTCAATAACAAAAGAACACTAGAAGATACATACTCGTAGAGATACATATTTGGCATTCAAATTTTTGGCTGCAACTTAGAGTCCCTATGAAATAAAGAAATGTTTCTTCTCTGGCTCAACAACTACTTAACTCTTTATTTTATTTATTTTTTTGTCTTTTTGCCTTTTCTAGGGCCGGACTCGGGGTGGCATATGGAGGTTCCCAGGCTAGGGGTCCAATCAGAGCTGTAGCCGCTGGCCTAGGCCACAGCCACAGCAAGGCAGGATCCAAGCTGCATCTGCGACCTACACCACAGCTCACAGGACGCTGGATCCCCAACCTACTGAGCAAGACCAGGGATCTAACCCGCAACACCATGGTTCCCAGTCGGATTTGTTAACCACTGAGCCATGACGGGAACTCTGTAACTCATTTTATTTTATAGTTCTGCACGGTTGATATACACCAGAAATGACTTTGAATAACCTATGCCTTATGCTGGCAAGCTTAACATAGAGAAGGTTCAGCTCACTAAGGGTTCAGTAGCATTCACTTATTTTACAAGATGTTGTAACTTTGCCCTCCAAAAAGTTAGGTTAGTATCTCACCTTATGTAGTAGTCAGGCTCTCTCTTTTTTTTTTAAGTGTATAAATTAAAGTGTTTGGTAAATTAAATCATGCTCAATTTAATTCACTGGTTCTTTAGGAATGTTGAACATGATGCTTACTTTTTTTTTTTAGGTTTCCCCATTTTAAGTCTTCTTAGGGTAGGGAAAAATCTGGATTGGCCTTTCTATTTTCAGTTCCACTGAAGTGGGGGTTGAGTCACTATGTTCCAGCCCCAAAGAATTAGCGATAAGAGGAAAGGGCACGAAAAGGTTATCGGGAAGCAGGGTTATCTGATATAATTGCTCTGCTCTCCCCAGCACCTCTCACTGGTTGCTCTTGCCTGGGCATTCCCCTAATTTCCATCTGTCTTTTTTTTTCTTTCTTTTTTTTTTCCCAGTATGCTGTTGGAACGGAAGCTCAAAAGGCGTTTGGCTGAGACTTATTTGGAAAGGTCAAATCGAAACCACTGTGGCGACCGAGTGCTCAATGGCAGCCCAGCCACACATATGGCGAGAAGTGGGGCCAAACAGGGGGCATCTCTGTGACCCCAGAGAATGGGGTGGGCACAAGGGACCAAGCATTCACTGTCGGGACGATCCAGCCACGGTAGCAGGTGGTGTTGCAGGAGGTGGGCGGAGTACACAGCAGGGACTTTGGGAACCAGAGAACCACAGAGATCCAGACAGGAGGCAGCTCTCAGCATCGGTCTGTCTGGCAGCTCGGAGCAGGGCTTTGCACGGGCCAGGCCATATGGAATAGCTGGGTACTCAGCCTGGCTGGGGTTCGTCTGGGAGGACTTCCCTGTCACCGTCCAGCCTGGCCTGTGTGAAGCTGTGGCTGCCCCAGCAGCTCAGGGGGAGTATGAGCAACTTGGTCCAGCAAGTTCAACAGCAAGTGGGTATAGTCATAACAACTAAGTGATTTTTAAAAACAGTCTTTTTGCAGAGTACTCGTTGTGGCTCAGTGGGTTAAGAACCCAACATAGCATCCGTGAGGGTGTGGGTTCAACCCCTGGCCTCGCTGGTAGGTTAAGGATTCAGCATGGCCGCAGCCAAAGGGTAGCTTGCAGATGCGACTTGGATCGCAGATTGCTGTGGCTGCGGCATAAGCTGGCAGGTACAGCTCTGATTCCACCTCTAGCCCGGGGAACTTCTCCTTAGGTGACAGGTAGGGAATAGGTTATCTAGGGTCTCAGGTATAATGTCCTGAGGGATCCCACGAGACCAAAGACAAGAGAGAATATGTCCCTTATGCATCTAGGAACTTTCAGGATGCTGTACCTCAAGGATCTATGAAGTCCTAAGTCAAGCAGAGGGACAGGAGGACGGAGGGACACGTCTGATAAACCGGAGAATAAAGTATGGTGATCAAAGCAAGGAAGCAAATCTGAGGCTAATATCAGGCACTGCCTATAAAGCTAAGGCACTGTGGGAATACGTGCCACTCAGTAGTGGATGGAGTGTACACACAGAAATCAGGCTGATAAATATCTGAATCAGGGCCATGGCCCACGGCTGATTCTTCGGAGCTGCCTAAGGTGTGACATATGATCAGGCCTCTAGAGTTAGAGGGACACAGACAGAGGGACAGAATGGAACACACACAGGTTTAGTGCCAAGTGTTTTCATCTTGTTAAAGACTAATTTCCTAGTTCCAAAGGTGAAATTGAGAACATGTCTTTTTCCCTCTAAACAAGTGGACCATTACAGGCAGACAAAGGCACCAACTGAAAGTAAATGTAAAAGCAGCTTTAAGGCTACCTCCCTTAGTCTCCAGGTCAGGGCAAGTCAGAGGCTTTCCCCAGCCCAGGGGAGACTCGGGTTTACAACCCTTGGCGCTCCTGGGATGGTCCAGGGCATGCTGGTGGCAGAGATGGAGTTTGCCATCCTAGTCTCCTACAGGCCTCCAGACAGCCTGGGTCCGCCTCCCCCAGCCTGAGAAGGGCATCAGTGAAACAGGCCCAACAGATTAAAGAGTAGCTGCCCAGATGGGGTTCATGCTCTGTTACCCCAGGCTTTCAGAAAGTAAACCAGAGACCATCTCCTTTATGGGATTAACCTAGTAAAATCCTCGTCTTCCTGAGTATAGCCAAGCATTCTTAGCCTGGGTCACCAAGCGTAGGATGACCACAACATTTATCATTCAACTTGACACTTCTGAGATTGAAAGGGGGCCTATTACTTGTGTTGGCAAAAACCAGGTATAAACTTGGATATATCTGGCAATTTGAGACTTGTAATTGCCCAACTCACACACAGTAACCCAATCTTTTCAGTTTTACTATAAAAAGCTAGTCATGCTCTTAAATTCAAACACAGCATTGAGCCTAAAGTAGATGTGCCAGATAAAATATGATACTCTGCTAAATTTGAATTTCAGATAAATACTTTTTTAGTATAAAGATGTCCCAAATATTGCATGGTGCATACTTACACTGAAAAAATTATTCATTGTTTATTTGAAATTGAATCTGAATTCCTGTATTTTAATTTGTGACAGGCAACTGGCAACTCTAAAGTTAAACCACTATGTTATGTTAACTCCATCACAGAGCTTAGTATGCAAGGCTTTCAGTCTTGAACTGATTTAGGACAGAGTTTGGTTGCCTAAAACAGAAAGTAGAGGGGACAGCCCCAATTCACCCAGTCACCGGAGCTCCTGAAATTAGCTTCCTTCAATTTCTCTGGACTAGGAAGAGGCTAAGACTAGGTCACAGCGCCTGGGGTGAGCTGGGCCAGTAGGTAGGAGTACACAGCTGTGGGACAAGAATTTAAATGGGTAAGCACAGCTTTCCTGCTTTCTGTTCACTTTTGCTGGATCAAGCATATATTGGAATCACCTGGGGAGTTTTTAAACCCACTGAGGCTGGGGCCCCACTTCCAACCAATCAAATCGCTATCTCTAGGGCTGTGGCGGGCCATCCACAGCGTGCGAGAGCTCCCCAGGTGATTTTAATGTTCTAATCGAGACCCACTGTCCTAGTTCCTCATTCTGATCCCAGTGGCCCAGGCCCTGCTTACTTGGCTTCTCTCCTTGGAAAACCCTCCCTGTTGTCTCGGCAATTTCACGGTCCAGGCCATGGGCCCTGTCTATGTCAGAACGGTGGCAGAGATGAGGTTCCCCGAAAGGGGTCCTGGTCCACACAGACCTTGCCTCCCCCTGCTCCTCCTTACCTCCCACCTTGTGTCTCTTCAGCTTTGGCAGTCTCCGTCTCCTGTTTTTCTGCTCCCAACACATCAGTTCCCAGTTTACAATTAATCTCAAGTCCATCTGATGGCTGACCTCTTTGGCTTGAACCAGACACCCTCCAGAAAACTGTTCCTGCAGCCCGTGATGGTGGCACTGATGCCTTTCGGTGCTGACTTCTTCCTGGTTTCTGCCTCCAGAGGGCTAAGCCCAAGATTTTAGCCACAGAAGAAATCCAGATTTTGCATTTCCAGATCAGGTCCTTTGAGGCTGGTGTGTTAAAGTGTCAATTCCCTTCCAAAAAGCTCACATGGTAAAAGTGGTGTGATTTCCAAATGTTAGTAAGAAGGACCTGGCGATGGCACAGTGCCCAGGCGGCATTGAAAATCGACTCTCTCACACTCTTTGGAATTTGACCCAGTGAACTCAGATGAGCTTTGGGCAACGACCAGCTCAGAGTCCGGAGCAGGCTATAACAAGAGCTTTTTCTTTTCTTTTATTTTTAAGGCCACACCTGCGGCCTATGGAAGTTCCCAGGCAAAGGGTCAAATCAGAGCTACAGCTGCTGATCTACGCCACAGTCACAGCAACGCGAGATCCGAGCAGCTTCTGTGACCTACACCACTGCTCACGGCAATGCCGGATCCCTGACCTGCTGAGGGAGGCCAGGGATCGAACCTGTGTCCTAATGGATACTAGTCGGGCTCGTTTCTGTTGTGCCACGATGGGAACTTCAGCAAGAGTTTTTGGATTATTCATTCACCGAGTCCCTACTGTGTGCCAGACACTATGCCATACGCTGAGAGGCCACTGGTGAATAAAACAGATATGGTCTATGCAGCCTATGAATTTTACCACCCATCTGGTCACAGATAATTGAAAATAAGAGGAAATCAGAGGTAACTGGGATGGAAATACGGGCACAGAATGAGAATGGAGACAGAAGGGCCAGAACACACAGTAGTTTTTAAATGCAGCATTTCACCCAGAAAACAATCAACCACCCTGACCTTCTCAGAGGCACAAGGCCACACACTCAAATTCGTTCATCAAACAATAGGCTGGTGCAAATGGAGCTATTTCTTCAACCCAGCTGTTTACACAGCAGCTACAAATCTGTTTAGAAAGAATCCCCGCCATTCACAACTGTCAATCGAACAGATGCTCAGGAGCGTTTGTCCCTCACCGCCAGGGTTTCAGTTAAGAGGAGGGAGCGGGTTTGAATGTCTGCGGCTCCTGGAACTTCACACGGCTCGGTCTGTGCCCAGAGGCTGCTGCTCCTCTCCCCAGTCCCCCTCTCGGAACAATAATGATTTTTAGAAGCATAATAAGGAGTTTGCATTGAATTATTAAACAAGGGGCGTTGAAGATGTGTTTTCTTTGACCTCCTTACCTCCCGCTTTTACCAGTCAATGTTCTCCTCTCCGGAGGCAAAGCTTTTTAAAACATTAAAGCAGACTGTGTTTTCCTTTTTATAGTATTTTCTAAACTTATTTTAAAACGCTTGCGTTAAAATTTTTTTTTTTTCTCATTTGATAAACTTTAAAACATTTGCATGCCCTGCTTTCATTGTTCTGAAATTCAACATAAGTACCAAGGGGAAGAAAAGCACTAGAACAAAGCACGGCTTTGTTTTCAAACCAGACCTACAACCGGTCCCCCTGAGATGCGGGTGGGCTGGCACGTGGGAGCCTGAACTCCCTCCCCCCACCTCCAGTTCCTGAGACTCATTGTTCTAAATGGTAATATTAACATTTACCATCTTCATTTGAGGGCGGCATCCGTTCGCATTTTCAGTTGTAAACATTTTCTCTGTGCCATTAACTAGGAGCTGTGACAATAAAATAATGAGTCAGGCTTTAAACAAATAAACTAGAATGTATACAATCAAATGAGCAGCGTGCCTTTGAAACAGGCCACTTCAGAGGTCACCCCATGTTTCTAGGGCTAAAAATGCTACTGCTCAAAAAAGTGTAGAGCGCTCCTTTAGGTACAGGACAGGGCAAAAACATGAGCATTGTTTGGAGACAGGTAACTTGGGTGCAGATCAAGTTCAGCCACTTTTTAACTGTACGACCTTGACCTAGTAGCTTAATCTTTTGAGCCTCAGTTTTCTCATTGGTAAATGAGAAACACACCAGGTACAATGTGTATAAGTTATCTGCTTAGCCGGGTAACCCAGTAAGTCTTTACTGATATCATAATTATCGCTAATGACATGTTCTTCTGAATTCCATGAAAGATCTTTGAGAGTGATTTTGGGGGAAAATTCTAAGTCTTTTCAAGTCAAATGAGGGGAGTAAAAGCGGATAACAAATGGCTGGAAATTCTAGTTTTGGTGGGAAAAAAAAAATTGTTGCTATAGTCACAAGCCTGAAATTTTATGTGGCTGGTGAAATGACTCTGAAGTCAACTCCAGGAAATGTTTCCAAAATGTTCTGAAAGACCACACTTTCCTTAGAATTGTGCATAAGCTCCCTGGGTGGTCACTTTGAAGCGGATACAAATCCTTTGAATGTTTAAGCAAGTTGTGTGGTGTTAAAAGAATACTATTTGCTTTATAGACACACCACAGATCTGGACTCTGAAAAAAAAAAAAGCTTAATTTTTGCAAAATCTGCCTTGTCATTTCCTCTGTGTCCTGATGTACATCTTCCTTTTTTAAACTGCCATGTGGAGTAACCAGGGTTTTTTCCCCCCTTTTAAACATCCTCCCTTTAATTTCTGAACCTTTGTAACTGAAGAGGGAAATTAAACCCAGTTCCTGCTACTAAAAGCCACTGTCTTCATTCCAGGGTTTCAGGAGGCTTTCAGGTTTCCGTTTTCCTTGTCTCACCCCAGATGCCTGGCATACGCGATAGCAACAAAAACAAAATCTGTTGCATTTTTGGAATATTATTAATGCTTAAGCAGCCCAGGGATTGAGATAGCTAAGATAACAGTGTGCGCTCACACGTGTGCGCGCGCGCACACACACACACACACACACACACACACACACATTTTGTTTTTTTGAAATCCAGAGAGCAAAGAGCAAAATTGTGCCCAAAGAACTTTATCTGGAACAGTCACCCAAGTACATTCTAATTCACTATATCCCTCGGCTTGCTCTCTACCACCACCCACTTTCTATTTCCCGGTAGGAAAACCACTTTATGTGTTAGACAATGATATTACACAATAGAACTATAAAATCCAGTGTTTGTCTGGAATTTAAATGCACTGCCGACCTCCACCCTTCCTCCCATTAACAGCATCAGAAAGGGAGTTAGTGAGGGGCAAAATCATCGGTTAGTGTCTCTGAGTGGATTCGAAAATTGCTCCCCCCAGGGTCTTCTAGGGTTTTAAAATATGAAGGTGTTCATTCAACTGAAAACATTTTATGTCTATCAGCAGTTTAAAACTCAGCATGTCTGGCAATTCACATTTTTTAAAGGGTGAGAAAAAGGCAGCATTAATGTGACTATGTAGGCTGTGTAGGGGAATTTCTGAGCTCTTTGCTGTCATCTTGAAGCCTTTAGGATGGGAGCACTTCAGGACGTTGGGCTTAGACATCATTCATTTCTGGGACTTGAGGATGTCTCTCAGAGTAAAACAAAGGGAAGATTACAAATGAGGGTGTTTTGAGCTCAGTGGAAGATATGTCTTTAACACAGACAATTCTAACTTTCTAATAGAGTCACATTGTGCCTCTTTTCATTAGAAGGTTCTGCCCACCCTCCCCCTTGCCGAGGGCTGATGGGATTCGTCATCTATAGCCAGTGTGGTTGGCAGCAACAGGGCTATGTGGACTTAACTGGCATGGTCAGGAGACTGGTTACAGGTGAATGGAGCAAATAAGTACAAGCATATTGAGGATAATTAGGAGCCAAGTCTCTCACTGTTGGACAGATCTATATTTGGGCTGCTAATACAGAAAGGAAGACGGCGGGAATAAACTCTGTAGTACTAGATTGGAATTGAAGGTATCCGTGTTAGCTCCTGGTTTTGGTATAAATAGATAAGTTAGATTTATGTATATTTAGGTTTCATATGTGTTTATAGATACATACTTACAGAGGCATACATACACGCAAGCATACAGCTATACCTGTCTATTTATCACCCATCTTTCTGAGTAATTTCCTAGCTCTCTCTGCAGAGTGTCTAGAAGTAAAGGCATCTGAGTAGCAATGACCATCCTTAGTATCTGCACCTCGACTTCTAAAATATCACTCTCCATTTAAAGGAACCAGCACTCCTTCAAGAAATGACCAATTCCAAGTCGTAGGGGTGGGGCTAAAACCTGACGTACCACATGATATCCACATCCTAATCCCTAGAACCCATGCAAGTTACCTTATTCGAAAAAAGGATCTTTGTAGACGTGATTAAGTTTCTCTCAAGACGAGGAGATTATCTTGTACTAACTGGGTGGGCCCTACATGCCATGGCAAGTGTCCTTAGTAGAGAGAGGCAGAAAGAGATTACAGGCGGCAGAGGAGGAGACCACGTGACCACAGAGGCAGAGATCAGAGTGATATGGCCATGGGCCAAGGAATGCTGGCAGCCCTCAGAAGTTAGACGAGGCAATGGCTGCATTCTCCACGAGAGCCTCCAGAAGGAGCATGGTCCTGCTGACAACCCGATTTCAGCCCAGTGATGCTGAGTTCAGACTTCTGGCCTCCAAACTTGAGAAGGAATAAGTTTCTGTTGTTTGAAGCTGCAAAGTCTGTGATAATTTGTTGCAGCAGCCACGGGAACTAACACACAGGGCTAGGACTTTGGGTGTACAGGATGTGCCAGAAAGTGAGGCAATGCTTAGTAATGGTGAGGCTATATCAAAAAGGACTCTACTTGAAGGGTCTCCCATTGGCCAAATTGAGGGCAATCAAGAATCAAAATCAATGAAAAACTAATATCTTATAACCTGTTAGAAATAAAATAGGAATCCATGAGTCAAAAATGATATACAGGAGTTCCCGTCGTGGCGCAGTGGTTAACGAATCCGACTAAGAACCATGAGGTTGCGGGTTCGATCCCTGCCCTTGCTCAGTGGGTTAACGATCCGGCGTTGCCGTGAGCTGTGGTGTAGGTTGCAGACGCGGCTCGGATCCTGCGTTGCTGTGGCTGCGGCGCAGGCCAGTGGCCACAGCTCCGATTAGACCCC
>PVHT020000175.1:14431407-14510299 GCA_004024745.2 Catagonus wagneri
CCACGACGGGAACTCCCTAAAGTTGTTCTTTCGGTTTTGCCTCAAGTTATTGTAATGGAGCAGTAAAGTTTAGTAGGAACAAAGAAAAGCAGGGGAAGGAGAGCAGGGAGTTTGTATTTCTTCACTGAACGAATAGAATATTGAGCACCCACCAAATAAAGACCTGTGGAAACATGAAAATTAGTCACACAAGAGTTCTTCTTTCAAGAGAATACAATACAGCGTGCAAGTTAACAGGTTCACACACACGTGCACACACACACACATGCACAATCTCATACACATGTACATACCTCGCTGTCCAAACTCTTGCTGCCCAAACTCAGGAAATGAATAGATTCCCATATATATATATAGGGAATCTATATATAGGGCTGCACCAGTGGCATATGGAAGTTCCCATGGTTAGGGGTTGAAATGGAGCTGCAGCTGCTGACCTATACCACAGCCACGGCAACACCAGATCTGAGCCTTGTCTGCGACCTACAGCACAGCTCATGGCAACACTGGATCCTTAACCCACTACGCGAGGCCACAGATAGAACTGGAGTCCTCATGGATCCTAGCGGGTTCGTTAGCGATGAGCCATTACAGAAACTCCAGATTCCCATACATTTTTAAATAAATCCATCTCCTTCCAAGATTTTATTACTCACTTTCCAAAACTCAAAATCCTCTGGAAATTGTTTTCTGAGCTCACTATTCATATTGTCACTCTCCAAATGCAGAAAACTGATTCACGTGGCTCCAGAATACTCAGTACTGTGTATACATGATAAGGGCTGTAAGAGAAGCTTGGAAGAGCGTGAGACACCTCCTGGGGGGGGGGGCGTACAATTTCGTGGAAAACATGTTTTAGCCAAGCCTTGAGAGCTGGATAGCATTTTTCATCTTCAACCTCAGTGCAATTTTACAATCCATTTATCTGACCCTGTATGTCCCTCCCAGGGCCCACAGTCACGCTAGCAGGTCTTCAAAACCTTTCACGACTTAAGGCCTTGACCTCTATTGCCCCACTCATTCACTCTCAGCAGATGCCCTTACTTTTTACTTGAGGGAGTGAAAGAGGGGGCTCTGAGACAGAAATATCTCTTATCTTGTTACAAGAGCGCTCATCCCAGCACGAAGACCCTGCCCCCCCAGACCTCATCGAAAATAAATTACTTCCCAGAGGTCCCACCTCCAAATGCTATCAGACTGGGGGTTAGGTCTTCAACATGAGTTTTGGGGGACACAGACATTCAGGTTATAGCAAGAGTCCGGCTCTCTCTGTCCCAGCATCTTTCGTCTCCCGCTCGCCTTGTTCTCAGGCTCTTTCAAAAGAGGGGCTGACAGCTGTGAATGACTCCATTTTACTGACCACATTCCCCTCTTCCCAATAAAAACCACCCACCCTTTCTACATTGCTTCATCCTTACCTCACCCCCATCTGTCTCAAAGGAAAGAATCCCTCAGCAAAGCGACTTCTTCACTTGTCCTTCAAATTTTCTTCCCAAGTCTGTGTGTCTGTGATAATCTCCTACCATGGTTTTGTCTCTTTGCCTTGTACACCTTCCTTTTCTAATTCCCCTTCCCCTTTCCCTGAGCTTTGGGCTGTCAGTATGGGACTCTGCTTTCCCTAGGACGAGGTGGGCCCATGACCCAAATAAAGCCAATCAGAATCCGTTTCAAGACTGGATGTGGGCACGGCAGGACAGATGGAGGTTTTTTGTTTTTGTTTTTCATAATTATGAAACTGGAGGTCCCGTCGTGGCTCAGCAGTTAGCGAACTCGACTAGCATCCATGAGGATACAGATTCGATCCCTGGACTCTTTCAGTGGGTTAAGGATCCCACGTGGCCACAAGCTGTGGTGTAGGTTGCAGACGCGGCTTGGATCTTATGTTGCTGTGGCTGTGGCATAGGCTGGCGGATGCAGCTCCGATTCAGCCCCTAGCCTGGGAACCTCCATATGCCATGGGTGTGGCCCTACAACGACAAAATAATAATAATAATGCCAATGTTAGCCTGGCCATCTTATATGGAGTTAGCCTGCCTAAGAACAAGGCTGAAGAGGGGCAAAAAGGCCAGGAACTGCAGAGCTAGAATATTGCTAGAGACTGAATGTTTGTGTCTCCTGCCAAAGTCATATGTTGACACCATAACTCCCAGCTGGATGGTATTTGGCAATGGGGCCTCTGAGAGGGAATCAAGTTTAGACGAGGTCATGAGGGTAGAGGCTTCGCTGTGGGATCCGTGCCCTTATGAGACCAGAGAGCTTGTTCTCTCTGCCCCCGCCCCGTGAGGACACAGCCAGAAGGCAGCCATCTGCAAGCCAGGAAGAGCGCTCTCACCAGAACCTGACCTTGCTGGCACCCTGATCTCAGGCTTCCCAGCTTCCAGAACAGTGAGGAATAGATGTCCTTTGTTCGAGCCACCCGGAGCGTGGAATTTTGTTACAGCAGCCTGAGCTGAGACGAGTACTGACAAGACTGTTTGTACATTTTTGGATTTTTCTGTTATGTGAGCCCCCCAAATTCCTTTTTGCTTCAGGTAGGTTGGATTGTGTTTCTGTTGTCTGATATCAAAAACCGATTGAAGCAGTCTTTTGGCTCCATCCATCAGCCTCCCCTCAGGTCCAGTAGCTTTAGTTTCTCCCCTCAAAACTAGCTCCTTCCCTTGGAGTTCCCTAGTGGTCTAGTCGGTTAAGGACCTGGGGTTGTCACCTGTGGAGGGGGTTGGATCCCTGGCCCAGGGAACTTCCACATGCTATGGGTGTATCTAAAACATCAAAACAAAACAAAACATTAAATCCTTCCCTTCAGACTGTACACGTGCTCCAGACTCCACCCGCCAGACTCTTTTGACCCTATAGTCACTGCCTGTTTTCCCTGCTTCCCTTCAGATCCACAGGCCAGGGTTGGTGGATGATGAAATTTTCACTAGTCTGTGGCAAACCCCCCCCCCAAAAAAAAATAAGAATAATGAAGTAACGTTTGGTTTGGTTTGGTTTCTTAAAGTACAATTTAATACAGTAAAATTCACCCTTTTTACATATACAGTTCTAGGAGTATTGAGAAGTAGAAAGAGTTGTGTTGCCACCAGCATAATCAAGATATAGGATGTTTTCATCAGAACCCAAATTTCCTTTTGTGCCTTTAAAATAAACCTGTCCCCCAAGCCCTGGCAAACGCCGATCTAACGTCTGTCCCTGTAGTTCTCTTTTCTCGAATGTCCTATCAATGAAATCATATAGTATGCAGACTTTGTGTCAGGTTACTTTTGCTTTTATAATTATTTTGAGATCCATTCACATTATTGGGTGTTTCATTAACTCATTCTTTTAATTGCTGAGTAGTATTACATTGTATGGTGGTGCAACAGTTTGTTTATCCATTCATCGACTGATGGACATTTAGACTGTTTACTGCTTTGGGGGGAATCATGAATAAGCTGCTATAAATATTTTTATACAGGTCTTTGTGCGAACATGTGTTTAATTTCTCTCGGGTAAATATCTAGGGGTAGGACTGCTGGGTCAGGTGGTAAATGTTTAACCTTTTAAAAAACTGCCGGACTATTTTCCTAAATGGCTATTCCATTTTGCACTCCTAGCAGTAATACGATAGAGTTCAAGTTACTCCACATTCTTGGCAGCACTTGGTGTTATTAGAGTTTGCTTTTTGATTTGTTCTTGCCATTCCAGTGGGTGTGTAGTAATATTTCATTGTGGTTTAATTTGCATTTCCCTAAAAACTAATGAGGTTGAACTTTTTTTTTTTTTTGGTCATACCTGTGGCATGTGGAAGCTCCTGGACCAGCAATGGAACTTGTGCCACAGCAGGAACCCAGGCCACTGCAGTGACAACGCCAGATCCTAACCTGCTGTATCACAAGGGAACTCCCGTTGAACATCTTTTTGTGGGCTTGTCATTTGTATCTCTTTTTTGATTAAGAGAGCTTTTTCTCATTTAATAAATTGTTTGTACTCTTATTGCTTTATGAGAGTACTTTATATATTCTAGAAAGGAGTCCTTTGTCAGACGTGTTTTTGGCAAATATTTTCTCCTCATCTGTGCCTGTCTTTTGGTGACATTGAAAGACCAGAGTATGAAATTTTGATGAAGTCTGATCTACCAGTTTTTAAAAATTAACTATTTATTTATTTTGCTTTTTAGGGCCGTACCTGTGGCATACGGAAGTTCCTAGGCTAGGGGGCGAATCAGAGCTGCAGCTGTAGGCCTACGCCACAGCCACAGCAATGCCAAATCCGAGTCACACCTATGACCCACACAACAGTTCACAGAAACGCTGGATCCTTAACCTACTGAGCGAGGCCAGGGATTGAACGCACCTCCTCATGGATGCTTGTTGGTTTTGTAACCTGCTGAGCCACAGAGGAACTCCCTACCAATTTTTTCTTTCATGGTTCAGGCTTATGGTTTGTGTCCTATCTAAGAAATCTTTGTCTAACCAGTAGTTTTGTTTCTTTTTTTTTTTTTTGGTCTTTTTGCCTTTTTTTATGTAGAGCCGCACCCGCGGCATATGGAGGTTCCCAGGCTAGGGGTCTAACAGGAGCTGTAGCTGCCGGCCTTCGCCACAGCCACAGCAACGCGGGACGGCAACGCCGGATCCTTAACCCGCTGAGCAAGGCCAGTGGTCGAACCCACAACCTCATGGTTCCTAGTCAGATTCGTTAACCACTGAGCCACGACGGGAACTCCGGTAGTTTTGTTTCTTAATTAAATATTTAATTCAAGGCATTTTTAATTGATTTTGAGATTGTGATTTCTTTGTTGGAATTAAACTATTTTTTAAAACAATAAAGTGACTATAAGAATAGAAGTGTGTGTGTGTGTGTGTGTGTGTGTGTGTGTGTTTGCCTAGAAAAATAGAGTTGATTGATGATTCTATGTTGGTGTCATAGGTCAGGTTCCCCAGGAAACAGACAGAAATTTGCTTGTGACAGACACTCTCCTTGACCAAATGCTAGTTTGTCCCCTTTGAGATCTCTTAACCTTGGACTTCGGAGTCTGTCCTTGTCAGGCCTGCATCACTCGGTTTTAGCAAGAATCTTGTCAATTTCGGGAGGATCCCCCACCCTCAATATTAGATCACCCTCAATACCTGATGAAATCTTCATCCCTTAGCCTCCTCCCGGTGATATTTGATCTCCCGGATCTGCCCTCAGCGAGAATCTTGTCCGGTTGGTTCAGTCAGAATCCCCCATGATGTTTCCTCTTAATATTTTCCAATCACTGACTCCACCCTGCTCTTTGGCTATAAATTCCCACTTGTTCTTCTTATATTTGACACTGAGCCTGATTCTGTACTGAGACTTCTTTTCTCCTCTTGCAATAGTTCCCAAATAAAATGTCTTTACTACTTTACTGTCCAGCTCTGGTTTTTCTTTGTCATGTGCAGGGATTTCACTGGAGAAGTGCTACTAGGAACAATACCTCTAAGAGTAGGAGTAAAACGGAACTGGAGGAGCAAGCTGCTAAATTATGATGCACTTGCAACAGAGGCCTCAGCTGATCCCAAGGGGGGTTCTGCAGCTGGGATGGCCCTTCAGAATCGCCCTGAATAGAGGGAAGGGTCTGGACCTCTGCATTCCTCAATTCTTCCTCTCCGTCAAACGAAATAATGTGTAAAACTAATATAAAATGTGGTATGGGAGTGAGAGAGATTAAAACGTGAATGATAGTAAGTCTTGGTGAGCCAGAGGCAATCCTTTTATAAAGAGAAATAAATTAAAACTAATTAGTCATTTGCGAAACCCTTTCCATGGTTCTGTGACCTTTGCCACCCAGCAGCCATGTATCCTGGCAACAGTTTCTGGGCTTTGTGCCTGGTTTGCATCATTGCCCTCAGCCCCCCAGGGTAAAGACATCACTTTTACCTGTGCCATTGTTTTTCACCCTCGTGAAAAAAGGAATAACACTTTTGCCTGAATGCAAATGGCTACCCTTTGCAGCTGGTAGATCCAGATGGTGAAGAAACTGCAGAAGGAAAGAATTCCACGCCCAGAAGGGCATGCTAGGGAATGCAGACAGGCTTTCTACGAGAACTTTAATGGAGAAGATGTCTTGAGGCTGTGTGGGAAATGATGTTTTGCTGGGTTTAGTTTATACGCTTGGGCATCACCTAGGCATAAGGAGCTCTCTGCCCTACTTTCCCACTGCTGTCAGCCTAAGCCAAAAAGGCAGACAGAGGCTCAAAGACACTTGCCACTCAGCTCCGCACAAATCAGTCGGCAGATCCGCTAAAGAAAGAGAGGATCTTGTTTTCCCGAGGTGGTCCTTCTGGCCCCTTCTAGTCCTCTCAGCAAAAAGTGCTCCTGGGAGCAGGAGCTGTCAGGAGAGATGAGATCAGTCTGCTATTTTATATATATATATATATATATATATATATATATATATATATATATATATGTATATATATATATATATAGTCTTTTTGCCTTATCTAGAGCCGCACCCATGGCATACGGAGGTTCCCAAGCTAGGGGTCTAACGGGAGCTGTAGCCACCGACCTTCGCCACAGCCACAGCAACGCGGGATCCGAGACGCGTCTGCAGCCTACACCACAGCTCACGGCAATGCCGGATCCTTAACACACTGAGAAAGGCCAGGGATCGAACCTGCAACCTCATGGTTCCTAGCCGGATTCGTTAACCACTGAGCCACGATGGGAACTCCTGCTATCATATTTTTAATCTGACCTTCTCCAAATGAGAAAACTCACCTAGGATCCTTTGACTAGCTTGTGGCAGAGCCAGCATTAGTGCCAGCTCTCCCATCTCTCAGGTCACCAAGCCCGAAACTCCAAGCTACACCTGACTCTCCTATCTTCCCACCTCTCACATCCACTCGGTCACTAAGTCATGTTATTCCGACTTAAAAATATCTCTCCAGCTTAACCCCATTCCCCTAATTATTATCATCACTTCTTTTGCTTGGACTCTACCTAATGTCTTGGGCAGTTTCTGTAGCCTCATACCTGGTCTCTCTGCCTTGGTCTCTTCCATTGCCAACACGTTCTGCACACAGCATCCAGAGTCATGGTTTTCAAGCATGAATCTGACAGCTCATTCCTCTGTCTAACACTCTCCATAACTCCCATTCCTTTTCATGCTAAGGGCCAGACAACTTAGTCATACATACAAAATGTCATCCTTAACGTGACAGAGTTATGACAAATCTGACTGGAAACACAATTAGTAGTGGCTTTAACCAGAAGATACTTACTGTTTTCTCAGCTAACTGTCCTAAGGCCGGCAGTCCTATGACTGGCCTGGTGTCTCTGTGGTGTTGTTGAAGACCCCACTGCTTTCTGTCCTTTCTCTTCCACCCTCAATATATGACTGTCAAACTCAGTCTTCTCGTTATGGTCCGAAGATGGCTATTGCAGCTCTGGCTATCACACCTTCCTATGACAGCATTCAAATCACTAAAGACGGAAAGGGTCAAAAAGGGAACTCCTTCTGTTACAGAATTTTTTTTTTTAAAATCAGTGATTTCTCCCAAACTTCTATTTCTTTGGCCAGACCCAAGTGCCATACCAATCCTAGAGCAAGCATCATCATCAAGGTAAAGGGGATGGCTACAACTGGTTTGACCAGTCGCGATTTATGCCCTGGCCTTGGTCAACTTACCACCTGAACAAAACCAAAGTTCTGTGAGCAAGAAGGAGAACTCATTCATGGGATGGCAACCCAGTTTGTGCCCAAAATATAAGGTCCTTGTGAGTTGCCCTTGACCTGCACATAAGCTTCCACTTTCTTCCATAACAGCCTTTTACTCTAGCCATGTGGAACCACTCACATGTTCCAGAACAGCCTGCCGTGACTTTTCACATGCTGTTCCCCCAGCCTGTATCATCCTTTTTCCTTGGTAATCTTATGAATTCTTGTTCTTCTTGGAAAACACAACTGAAGTGTTACCACACTTGTAAAACATTTCCTGAAATATTTTCAGTCACCCTTGACCTTTCCTGGTCCGGGCAGCGCTTGGTACAAGGTAAGTGCTCAATAAATACTTGTTGAGAATCTTTGCATCATTCAGATGATTTAAATCAGATCATCATCACTGCTTATACTTCAATTCAAATCATTACTTTCATCATAGAGCCATCTGATGGTTAATTTTTTTGTTGTTGTTGTTGTCTTTTTAGGGCCGCACCCACGGCATATGGAGGTTCCCAGGCTAGGGGTCCAATCGGAGCTGTAGCCTCTGGCCTTCGCCACAGCCACAGCAACGGAGGATCGAGCCGTGTCTGCAACCTACACCACAGGTCACGGCAACGAGTTCCTGCCCCCCCCACACACACCTGGCAGGAGCAAGTTTTGATCGTCTTGTCACTCGGCCCCACCATCTCAGGCTGCTTCTGCTATCTTCTGCTATCTTCTGCTATCTTCTGGCTGCCGTTTTCCGTGGTCCCTGTTTCCCCTGGAATGCCTGCGGCTGAGGGCTATGATCTGATGGCTGCCTGGGCGGAAGAGGAGGACTTGGTGATAAGTGGTGCTTGTTCGTTAGAAAAGGTGTATCTAGTCCCTTTAGCCAAATATCTTACTTTAAGTTCAGAAAAAGTTCGTGCCTTATAAAGTCTCGGCTTGGAGCTTCCAGAGGGTGCCTGGCCAGGACAGCCCGCACAAAACTGTGCAGGAAGATAGTTGGACTTCCAGCACTGCAGTGTCCCTTGGGTCTGGCTGTGAACCTCATGCTCGCCCAGGGCACCCCATGGCCTTCATTGTCCCTACAGGCTACTATCAAAATCTGCCCTCAGGAACAGAGCTAATAAACTCATCCCCACAGCTGCTGCTAGGGCCAAAAAAGAAACTCCTCTTGAAAGGTCTTTTTTTTAGGGCTGCACACACGGCATATGGAGATTCCCAGGCTAAGGGTCGTATCGGATCTATAGCTGCTGGACTACACCACCGTCACAGCAAAACAGGATCCTAGCCGTGTCTGCAGCCTACACCACAGTTCACAGCAACACCAGATCCTTAACCCATTGAGCAAGGCCAGGGATCGAACCTGCGTCCTCATAGATGCTAGTCAGATTCGTTACCCGCTGAACCACGACGGGAACTCTGAAAGGTCTTAAAACAAAGGGATCGATGGCTATTTTGACATCTATTAGTGCAAAAGAAGAAGAGGCATTTTAGAAGATAGGAGAGCCTTGTGGGTGTCTCTGATGTCCTGCCTCATGGCATTCAGCCTCTTAGTAAGACTGGCTCTTTGCCATGCCTGGCAAAAAGGTGCTGGGTGTTCAAAATAAGTATCAAGTCTCTTCTTTTCTGAACTAAACTCCATAAGAAGCACACTCAAACTAACCTTTACTGAGCAATTACAATGTCCCAGGTACTTGGCTGAGCACTTTGCATTTTTTCCTCTCAAATGCAGGTAGAATATAATGGAGGATGTTCTTGATTTATCTGAACCAGACAGGCAGTATAGCAAAGGGGCTTTGATTGGCTCACGTGACTGGGAAGCCCGGGTATAGGGCTGGCCTCAGAGGTGACTGGATTCAAACAATATTATCAAACCTTGTCTCCCTCCATCTCCTGGACCGTCTCCACCTGCCTTTGTGTGTTGGCTTGTTTTATGTTCCATGTGGGGCAGATGGCTGGAGCTGCTTCAGCCAGTCTTCCAGTATCTTTCTTCTTGGCAGGAACCAGAGAGCTTCCTCTTGAGAGCTCAGTGCACTCCAATTAGATGGGGTCACAGGCTCATCCTGAACTTGTCCCACGGCCAGGGACCTCAAAGAGTCTCTCCTGGGTCACGTCTTGCGTTCCTGGAGTGAGGAGGTGGGGCCCCCAACCAGACCAAAGGATTAGCAGGTAGGGGAGAACTATCTCCAAATGGAAACTAGGGGAATAGACACTCGGCAGGAACCAAGAAAATTTCAAAACCCCAGTGTTAGGATTCCAGTTTAACAGAGGCTCAGGTTTCAGTAACTGGCCCAAAGTCACTCCTGGTAATTTGCAGAGCAGAGATGTGAATGCTGTTTGCTATATTTAACAGGTTGTATTTGTTGTTTCATTTATTCGGAGGAAATATGTTTGCTCATTAAATAAAAACAAGGAAGCCTAACGACAGTAAATGAATTAATGTCAAATTTTCCATAATGAAAATCATCCCTAATTTGTCCTGCAGATATATTCCAGGGGATAGGCTAGAATCCCTCTAAGGAGATGTAACTCTCTTTCCAATATGCCATTGGACAAGTTCTGCTGCTGATGAAAAGGAAGGGAGTGGGGTTATTTATTAAAGATATAGGACACGTTTCTAATTTCATCACCGGAATGATTTGAATCAAAAATTCTGCTGGCTTCCAGAAAATGAACGTGCTAAGTGAATTCTTGTTATAATTTTATTTTCTTAGACTTTTTAGCTGGATCCAGCTGCCTCCAAGAAGAATTTTGAAACAGTCATCCAGGAGGTATGGTCATTGTTGATTTTGTTCCGAACTATCAACCACAAGAGGCCGTAACGCCTGTTATTAATGGCCTTATCATGTTGACACAGGGCCATGTACTAACCAAGATAGAGAAAGCCATGATGCCTGCTACGGGATGGAACACTCAACTTAGAGTTAGCAGAGTCCTGCATCTGGTATGAATTAACTCTGTAACCTCAGACATACCACCTAAGCTTATTGCTTCTTATTTTCTTCATCTATAAAATCTTTAAAATGAGGCATTCCCTTCGTGGTGCAGTAGAAACAAATCCAACTAGGAACCATGAGGTTGCGGGTTCAATCCCTGGCCTTGCTCAGTGGGTTTAGGATCCGTCGTTGCCATGAGCTGTGGTGTAGGTTGCAAATGCGGCTCAGATCTGATGTGGCTGTGGCTGTGGTGTAGACCGGCAGCTGTAGCTCTAACTGGACCGCAAGCCTGGGAACCTCCATATGCCGTGGGTGCGGCCTTAAAAAGAAAAAAAATTAAATTTAATTAAAAAAAATCTTTAAAATGATGTAACTCTTCCTTTGTAGATTTTCGTGAAATTCAGATGATAATGTATTTTAAAATTCCCAGACATTTGTAAACAGATGAAATACCAAAATCCTTCCAATCTAAGAATCTGGCCTCCCTCATGCCAGTCACAAGTGGCTGATGAATGGGTTGCCTCCATTCCAGGGCCCACCCATCAGTGAAAGGGCAGCACCCCGCCAGAGTCCCCCCTCTTCATTCTGCTGCAAGGCCATCTCTGCCAGCCAGGCTTTCACCTGGGGGCTTCTTCTGGTGAGCATCAGTCACCAGTCCCCATATCTCTCAAACCCCAAGACACGCACAGGTCAAGAGGTTCTGGGAAACTCCTTCACTTGGTTTCAGATGAGGGGGTGTTGTCCACGGCAGGGTGGAGGCGGGGTGAGCTGTAGAACATAGCACCAGGACTACTTTCTATAAAGAAGCCCTTGCTCTGGCTTCTGAAACTGCCCAGAAGCTGGTTCTAGCTTCTCTTCCACAGCCTGAAGGCGGGTAGTGGACTGATACTGGCTGAGCCATTTCACAATGTCTTTGCATGCCCTGCACTGCTAGAGGGGTTAGCACTTTCTTTTAGAATGTGACAATTAGGTCCTGCCATGGCATTCTTAGCCTTTGTAGCCTTAAGGTAATAGGGGAACTAAAGATCACCTTTAATTCCCCTAGCTTTTTCTTTTTTTTTCCTCCTTTGGAAGTATAGAGAATAAAGAGTAAAAGTCTCCTATCCTGTTCTCTTTACCAATTTGGTGTGGATGCTTTTATTTTTATTTATTTTTATTTTTTATTTTTTTAATGGCCCTACCTGCGACATGTAGAAGTCCCCTGAGCCAAGGACTGGATCTGAGCCAAGGCCGAATCCTATGCTGTAACAGCATCGGATACTTTAATCCTCTGTGCTGGGCCAGGGATCAAACCTGTGCATCTGCAGCAACCCAAGCCACTGCAGCTGGATTCATAACCCATTGTGCCACAGCGGGAACTCCAGGTGTGTATGTTTAAATTGTCTATCGCACTTATACAAATCTCTAAGCTAGGTAGGTAGGTAGACAGACAGATAATTTTAAAACCTACCTACAAAATGTTTGACATTGTTCTTATCTAGAGGTGGAATGTATATTCTCTTCCCTTGAATTGAGGCAGGCTTGTGACTGTTTTGACCAATGGAATCCAGTGGAAATGAAGCTATATGACTTCTGAGGCTAGGTCACAAAAGTGACCTTGGAGCTTCTGCCTCGGTCCCAAGCAGACACTAGCAGTTGAAGCACTGAACCACCATGGAAGAAGTCTGACTGTCCTGAGGCCCTGATATTGAGGAGGCCACGTACAGGTCCTCTGTTCAGCAGTCCCAGCTGACACTGACCTTCCGCTTTGCAGCCCAGGCACCAGACACATAAGTAAAGACGCACCTTAGGAGCACATTCTCCAGTTCCAGCTGACCCAGTATCCCAGCTCTAGATATCGCAGGGCAGAGAAAAATCAACCCTACTGTGCTCTGGCTGAAAGCCTGACCCACAGAATCCGCGAGCATAATAAAATGGTGGTCTTTTTAGGCCATTAAATTTGGGGATGGTTTGTTACGTAGCAGAAATAGACAGAGATCTTTATGACAGAAAGTTCCTTTAACTGCAAACGGTAAGGGTGGAGAAGAGGGGGACAAGATTTGGGGCAGGAAGACAAGGTATAAGGCTTTCATAGTTATCCTCATGAGAGATCAGGGCTAAACTACGGCGGTGGTAGCAGGAAGGACACAACTGAGGCATGTTCAGGCTCAACAGCTCAGCCCCACCGACCTGATACTCAGCATCCGAGAGTATGAAGCAGAAGAGGCAGGAAAAGAGAGTGGAGGGCGGGTACCCTTCTAGCTTCTGTGAATGCACGTTTCCTTGGGCACGTTTCAGCTTTTTCCTCTGTGTGTAGAATCGGCCTTCTTACCCCAGGCTGTGATTAGAAGGTTTAGTTCCACAAATGGGGGGCCCTCCATGTTAGCCTGCAGATTACATTAATCAATCTATTTTGTTTCATCTTACATGCCCCTTAAAAGCCTCTTAGAAAGAAAATATATGCAAAGTAGCATACGAATTAGCAGAGCCTTGTCATCTATTTCAGCTGAGCTCTGGTACCCTGTCACTGAACAAAGAGGCCCCGGGTGCGCAGGGTCAGTCTGTAGCAATCAGTCTCTGAGGGATCAAGCTCCGTGCAACAGGGAAGGGAGATGGGGTGGGAAGGATGGGGGTACAGAACCAAAGAAAGTCAGACAAACCGCTCCCCGCTACCTCACTCACACATGCCAGGATATACTAGGTCCAGACTGTAGAACCGTATGTGCAGTAGGAATAGTTTATATTCTAAAAAAGACACACCATGTGCGAATATATGCTTAGACAAAGACTAGAAGCATACATGCCGAAATGGTAAAGATTATCTCCTCTGGAGGTGGAAGTACTTGTTTGTGTTGGTTGGTTTGTCTGTTAGTGCTTTTTTATATTTTCTAAGTTTCCTACATATATATTATTTCTGAAAACTAAAAAAAAAAAAACTGTGTATTAAAAATGAGTAGGAGTTCCCGTCGTGGCTCAGTGGGTTAACGAATCCGACTAGGAACCATGAGGTTGCAGGTTTGATCCCTGGCCTTGCTCAGTGGGTTGCCGTGAGCTGTGGTGTAGGTCGCAGACGCGGCTCAGATCCCGTGTTGCTGTGGCTGTGGCGAAGGCCGGCGGCTACAGCTCCTGTTAGACCCCTAGCCTGGGAACCTCCATATGCCGCGAATGCGGCCCTAGAAAAGGCAAAAATACAAAAACAAAAACAAACAAATAAAAAAATGAACTACTGCGCTCACAAAGCTCAGGGGCCTTTTCTGATTCTCCCTTTCATAAATCTTTTCTAAACCTTTCTCCAACACTCACCACATCCTCCAAGTGCTCAGGACAGCCTCTGGGTTCCCCCTAACCCTCGCTACAGTGCCAGGTCTGCGGTTTGTAGTAACCAACATCTGTGCCATCGCATTTCTTCTCTCTCTGGTATCTCCCATCGCCCACCTTCCATCCGAGTGCCTCCTTTCCAAGTAGATCTCAGTTAGATGTTGGAAACACTCCATAAATATTAAACTAATTCACATTTGAATAGTTAATAGCTTCATACTCACAGGTTTTAAAAGAAGTTGCCCAGTCAATGTTACTGTGTCACTAATTGGTGTTACTAAAGCTTCAGACAAATGCAGATTTTCACGCTCCCGTTAAATCCACGTGAAGGCAGGTCATAACCTCTTTTAGCCAAGCAGGGAGGGTTTCCTGTAGCCAGGCGCCACCGCCATTACTATCAGATAGAGCAGCAACTAATTCAGTCACGTTGATGGATGCCGAGATGGTGCCCAGACTCATCTACAGCGGGAGCCTCAGAGCTAGAGTGCGAGAAACTAATTTCCTCCTGGCCTGAAGTGCTCTGGGTCACCCCTGGTTACAGGGAAAATGACATGAGTCACTGCATCTCCTGAGCCAGCTCCTCCAGGGTGCTGTGCACAGCTAAGCCTCCAATAACAATAGGTGTATGCAGAATGCGTGTTGTTTCACCCCATTAGTTCCAAAGATCTAACTCGAATTTCCCAGAAGAAAGGTTAAGGAAAGTGCAAAACATGGCAGTTCCAGAAAGCACTTCATTCCAGTACTCAACAGGGGACAAATACAGACAAGCTTCTGAGCTCTAGCCGGTGAGCCAACTCAAAACAAGGCTGTACCTGCCCAAGAGAGTCCCTTCCCTGGGGGACCTTAAAAGGGTTTGGAGGGTTTCCTGTGGCTTCTTTCTGTGGAGTTAGAGGTGAGAATTTTTTGTTGTCATTTTGTTTTTATGTCAAGGTTTCATTTATTGGAGTTCCCATCGTGGCTCAGTGGTTAATGAATCCGACTAAGAACCATGAGCTTGCGGGTTCAATCCCTGGCATCGCTCAGTGGGTTAAGGATTCGGCGTTGCTGTGAGCTGTGGTGTAGGTTGCAGACGTGGCTCGGATCCCGCGTTGCTGTGGCTGTGGCGAAGGCCGGCAGCTACAGCTCCTGCTAGACCCCTAGCCTGGGAACCTCCATATGCCGCGGGTACGGCTCTAGATGAAGGCAAAAAGACAAAAAAAAAAAAGGGTGTTTCATTTATTAAACGAAGGTTTATGAGTAACTATCACGTGCCAAGAGTTGCACCAGGCAACTTTGCTTCAAACCTGCATGTGGATCAGTCCCCTGTTCTGAACGAAGCTGCAGTCTAGTTAGGAGGTGGCAGTGGGGATTGGTGCAAATGATGAAACAAGCAGAAATAAAAGAAATGAAGCCCTGTAAGAGAGGATAGGAGAACAGAGATGAGAGCAGAGACGTGAAAGTCCTTAGTCATGAAGGAGGCAGAGGCCGGAATGGAGATCCACGGGAGGGAGGGAAGCCGGGAGGCAGGGGGCTGAAGCCTGGAAATGGTCATGAGGATGGAGGAAGGCAAGATCCTCCATCAAGTACAGAGGACTGGGCGAGGGGAGGGGTGGCAAGGAAAATGGGCTGCACCTGCGCCACGGGGCTCTAGCTGAGGTGAACAGAGCCATCCTGGCCCACTGAAGGTGGCACCAGGCCCCAGGTCCTGACTGGGGGCTGGGGCAGGGCTTGGTGTGATGGACACAACTGGCAGGCCTCTTCCTTGAGCTTTATTTCTTCAGAGAGCGTCTCCTTTAGGGCCCAGTGTGCCTTGTCCTGGCTGTCGTTGCCAATGATCAGGTGGAACAAGACCCGACTCCTTGCAGTTCTCTGTGCTGCATGCGGTCAAGGGCGGCGGCCAGGCTCTCCTCTGTGTCTGCTTTCCAGGGCCACAGCCCCTGCTCAGGAAGAGGCAGGTGAGTGCAGGTCGGTCTTTCTGATGCTGAGCACGCCCCGCAGGACCAGGTCCAACAAGCGGATGCAGTTCACTGCCTGGTCCCGAACAGCTTCCCTGAGGTGTGCACAGTGAAATTCCAATGAAAGAAACAGTTCCAGCCCATTTTTGTTTTTATTTTTGGCCACCCAGGGCATGCAGAAGGTCCAGGGACTGCCAAAGATCAAACCTGATCAAACCGCAGGGACCTGAGCCAGAGCGGTGACAATGCCTGATCCTTAACTGCTAGTTCAACCCCTTATTCTGTATTTTCATGTCAGCCTATTTTTCTTTCTTTTTTCCTTGTTTGAAATTAAAACTAATTGGAAACATTTTGCAACCCTTGAAAACAGAAGTGGTACAATCTGATATGTTAATTTCACACAGTTATGTTCCTTCAAAACCTCATTTCTCCGTTGTGAGCCTTTTGGAGCCACGCTTGTCCTAGAAGATAAATCAGAGAAATGATGAGGAAAAAAGTGAAAGTCCATCCTTTTTAAGTAGTTAGGTAATGTTTTATAATCTACTTCCAAAGAGATTCAGAGGAAGCAACTAATGCATCTGTTTAACTGATGCAATTGAAATGATTGTGAAAAAGTTGGAAACGAGAAGCTACATTTCAACTTTATTTCCTCAATTATCCTGACAATTGGGAGATAACTATAGAATATGCCACATCCACTTCAAAGTATATTTACAAGAAAAATGCCAGAGTTTCCAGATGCTCTAAAATATATTATTTTCTATGGCAAACTGATTATACATGTATTTCTTTTAAACTATTTTTTTTTTTAATTATAAGCAGTAAATGCTTATGGGTTAAAATCAAAGTGCAAGTTCTGCTGTGGCTCAGCAGGTTAAGAACCTGACATCGTGTTCATGAGGATGTGGGTTCAATCCCTGGCCTCTCTCAGTGGGTTAAGCCTCCGGCATTGCTATAAGCTGTGATGTAGATCACAGATGAAGCTGGGATCCATTGCTGTGGTATCTGTGGCACAGGCCAGCAGCTGCAGCTCCGTTTCAACCCCTAACCTGGGAACGTCCACATGCTGCAGGTGCAGCCTTAAAAATAAATAAGTAAAAGTGCAGAAGGGAATAACAGTCACTCCCCAGAAGAAGCAAGCACAGTCAAGAGCTCTGTAAATCTCTTTCCAATATACATATTAGAACAAGAGGATTATGCAGATTATGACATCTCCAAAATTTCTATATTAGAGAGGCTGGGGAGGGGGGCAATCTGGTTAAGTGGGAAGATCAGGAGAGAAACTTCATTTGTATAGTAAGCAGTTAGCTTTTTTTTTGTCTTTTTGCCTTTTCTAGGACCGCATTCGCGGCATATGGAGGTTCCCAGGCTAGGGGTCGAATCGGAGCTGTAGCCAATGGCCTACGCGACAGCCACAGCAACATGCGATCCAAGCTGCGTCTACAACCTACACCACAGCTCATGGCCACACCGTATCCTTAGCCCACTGAGCAAGGCCAGGGGTCGAACCTGCAACCTCATGGTTCCTGGTCGGATTCGTTAACCACTGAGCCACGACGGGAACTCCAGCAGCTAGTATTTTGATTGATGTTGATTTGGTTTGGTTTTAGTGGGGAGGGTAGAGGGAGCTGAAGATTAGCTATTCAGAGCCAGCCTTGGCGAACACTGCCTTATATATATCCACAACTTACTTTTTTATTTAAAATACGTCTTGAACATTTCACTGTATCATCAACACATGCAGATTTACCACCTTCTTTTACAATAGTTACATAGGATTCCATTGTATTTAACTAGACTACTGATAAACAATTAGATTTCACTAAGCATACCTCTGTGTATATGTGTGTGTGAGATCTCTCTGTGTGTATATATACATATGTGTATGTATATATATATCAACATATCTCAAACATGCTCATACCATGAGAATTTATATAGAATAGATTGAGAGAAGGGAAATTTCTAGGATGAAGCATATGTGCACTTAAAATTTTGACAGAAAACAGTTGCGGTTTAACATACAGTAAAATATAGTGTTCAATGTACAGTTGTTACATGACCCTACTCCCATTGTGATGGCAGAATACTATCTTATATGATTAATAGTGACCATACAGTTTGTTGTCCAAGCCAGAACACTTTTGAAAGACATAGCAGATGTTATTAATTATTATACTGGGACCACAAGCATAAACCAGAACTATCCTGGGCACACTGGGACTTTAATCACCCTAATAATTATTAACATAAACATGATTAATGAGAACAAGATTGCTGAAAATTTGACAGTTCTGCAAATCACTTAAGAAATTCAATTATTCTCCTTTCATCCCTCCCAAACCTACTTTCTTACTCCCACAGGATTACACTGAGAGAGTATACAAAATTTCCAGCAAGCTACTTATCAGATCTTGTCTTAATGACAGCAAACCAAAGATTTAGGGGAAAACAAGAAGAATTAGCTTCTAAATTTTATTTAGTTACTTATTTATTTTTTTTAGGGCCACACCAGTGGTACGTGGAATTTCCCAGCCAGAGAAACACCAAATCTAACCTGCATCTGTGACCTATACCACAGCTTGAGGCAACGCCAGATCCTTAACCCACTGAAAGAGGCCAGGGATGGAACTCACGTCCTCAAGGACGCCACGTCAGTTTCTTAACCCACAGAGCCGCAAAGGGAACTCCATCTTCTAAATATTTGGCATTATTAAACTTTTCATTTGAAAAATGAAGATTCCCAAACCAGGAATCCTAGTAGGAAAGCAAATATCTCACGGGATAAAGAAAGTTTAGAGAAGGAAAAAGGTGTTTTGAAAAATAGTAATAAAACATTATCACAAAACATTTGCTTTCTGTGAATGCAGACTCAGTGTTCCCTGATAAGCCCCAAAGCCAGGTAAAAAACTTGAAAAAGAACATAGCACATTCAGTTTTCTGAGGCTCTGACCTGGGTTCCAGTAGGTTAAATTTCAAAAATCCCTGGACTAGTGTTGATTTTTATGGCTCATCCTGACAACATATAGTCTCTCTGGTGTCCTAGAAAATGCTGGCAGATCTCTGGTTCTTCTTTGTGGTCAGTCCAAGGCCTGGCATATTAGACATAAGGCCTGCTGTGAGTGTGGTCTATCACAAATGTCACTTCCCATTTCCAAGACAGTTGGGAAGAAAAATTATCTCGTTCCCAGGCAGGATCAATCTATGGTGAAAATCTGTGTAGTTCGGGAGACGACTGGCAGGTAGTACCAGATGGAAAAGGCAAGCCCGTCACATGCCTTGTACGTGTGTGTTCCCATCCCTCAAACAGCGTCCTTTGTTATTCATTGAGGATTATGTTCCTTTTTCTGCCCATTATCCCAGGCTCAGGAAGAAAGCCCTCGATGGGTTAATGAATTGCCCGGCACACTGAATCATCTGTCTTGTGTTTCTCACTAAATGAGAGGCTTTAACAGATCAGCGCTGAGGTGTTGGGAAGTGTGTTTCTAGCCAACGGCAAGCTGTTGAAATGCCTCAGAGCCTTACAATCCACTACCTGAGGCAACCCCACGAGAGGGTATTTTCCAAAAGATTCCTCATCTTACCTCTCCTCTTTCGGCTGCTAATTCAAAATGTGGATACAACGACCTAATATTTTTTTGAGGCTGAATGTTACAGCAACACGCTGTTTAGTAGGAACAACTATAAAGCTACGTAGATTTTTTTGCAATACATAACACTATCCCCACTTTCTCATCCAGACTTTGTTTTGACGAAGGCATGCATTGGCAAAACATTTGAAATTCATTCCGTTTCTGTGAAACGGATGTTTTCCTTTGTCAAAAGCTATCTGAAAGCTGAGATGGATCTATAGAGAGTGACAAAGAAAGATAGCTAAGATGTTTGTTTGTCTAAAACAAACAATAATTGCCAAACAGTATGTATGGCAGACCCCATTTATGTAAAAATATGTATAAATATAGTATGTGTTGGTTATACGAATAGAGGAAATTTGAAAGACTATGTACCACATTATTAATAGCTGTTACGTCTGGGGGTGGAATTGCCAGGGCTTTTTACTTCCTAAGACATCTGTATGATTTGCCTTTTATACAATAAGCATCTGTTACTTTTCCAATCCAAAAGAGAAAGAGGATGCAAAAATAAAGTTACTTACGAGGATTGAACTGATTTCTTAGCCCTATAGTCAAATGGGGCTGAGCTAACCAAAAGCAAACATAGACAGGAATAGTTCTTGAAACGGAAGGCAGCGATATTATATACTAATAAATATTCTATATATGCTTCTGAGGAAGAGGACAAATGCAAGACCGAATTTTCTATTACTGAGGTATTACTCATTAAAAATAAACTTGTTTTAGGGAGTTCCTGTCATGGTGCAGTGGAAACAAATCTGACTAGGAACCATGAGGTTTCAGGTTCTATCCCTGGCCTCGCTCAGTGGGTTAAGGATCCGGTGTTGCTGTGAGCTGTGGTGTAGCTCACAGACTGGGCTCAGATCCCACATTGCTGTGGTGTAGGCTGGCTGCTACAGCTCTGATTGGACTCCTAGCCTGGGAACCTCCATATGTTGCAGGTCCGGCCCTAAAAAGACAAAAAAGTAAAAATATTGAAAAAAATTGTTTTAAAAATAAGTAAATTTATTTCCTTAGCTACTCAGAAAATGTTTTCAAACTCAGAATTATTTTAGAAGAGGACTCATTTTAGAAGAGTACTCTCAGTTTAGGAAAATGTTCTGCTAGAAAATATCAGATGTTAGCTAGTTGTGCCTGTGGCGGGTTATTGATACATAGTTCAATTATATCAGAGCTAAAACACCTTTTCATGAGTCATCCCAACGTGGTCGAGTGGAAAGTACAACTTGGAGATTCAACTTGGACTCAAGTCTCCCTTCCCCACCATACTTGCAATTTGATGTTGAATGAATTACTTAACAGCCTGGAGCCTTGGTTTTCTGAATTAAATGTATTTTGTAACAGTAACTACTGTGGTAGGGTGGTTACAAGGCTTAACCAAAATAATCTGTTAAGTGCCTTTCATAAAAATGTAAAAAAATGCTCTAGCCTACAGCAGGCACTGACTATTGAGTGAACGAATGAATGAATGAATGAATGTTACTCTAGACTGTGTTGTGTCCCTGCTGAAATGAGACTCATTCTAGATTTAGAATAATGCTGCAAAGTTCTGAAATTTACACACATGCACACTACACCCAGCATCTATCATCCTTTAAGTCTATCTCAAATGTCACAGCCTTTGTGAGGACTTTGCTGATTTCCCAGGCAAAAGGAGGAACTCCCTCCCCAGGAGGGCCTGCCATGCCAAGATTAGCTGTGCCAATGAGATTCTCTTTCAGAGGAATTAAAACAAATAGAATCAAAAGAACTTGCCAGTTGGACAGAGCGTTCACCTACTGTCTGAATTCCCTGAATGACAGCGCCCCAGAATGCTAGGTCTATGGCCCAGGTCAACTCTTAGTCCCCCAGTTAGCAAAGAGGTAATGTCAGGCATATACTCAAGGATAATTTAACTTACTTATCCTACACAGGAATTTGGGGAGTGTGTAAAGAAGTTTAAAACTCCCGTTTGTTTAGAAATAACTTGACCTGGAGTTCCCGTTGTGGTGCAGTGGAAACGAATCAGACTAGGAACCATGAGATTACAGGTTCGATCCCTGGTCTTGCTCAGTGGGTTAAGGATCCAGCGTTGCTTTGAGCTGTGGTGTAGGTCACAGATGTGGTTCGGATCTGGCGTTGCTGTGGCTGTGGCGTAGGCCGGCAGCTATAGCTCTGATTCAACCCCTAGGCTGGGAACCTCCATATGCTGCAGGTGTCGCCCTAAAAAGCAAAAAAAAAAAGGGAAAGAAAGAAATAACTTGACCTGTTTGGAGCCACCTGTTACATTTTCTTTCCTCATCCTGTAGCCCTTTCATTCTTCCATTTGGCACATGACCCTTCTGACCAGCAATGTACACGGGTAATATCTGGGGTAACTCAGAGTCAAACGGTTCAGATATGAGTGTGATGGCCAGGAGAGAAATAAGGACCAGAGTTAGAGATTTAAAAGTCAATAGCAAAACTGTCATTTAAAATCCACGGGAGTAGAAGAAAGTGCCTACTGATTGTGAGTGTGGTTAGAAGAGCCTAAAACAAACGTGGTGCTGGGCAGTGGAGGAGAAGGGGGGAAGGGGGGAGGGAGAGGAGGAGGAAGAAGACCTCATGAAAGGACTCTCAGAGAAGGACCAGTGGAGAACTGATTGGTGATCTCTTCCTGAGAGTTTTTGGTAGGAAGGTGAAGATAGCATTGAGAGTGCAGTTGAGTTTTAATGTAAAGCTGGACTAAACCTGTGGTTACTAAAGGGGATGGGGGGATAAATTAGGAATTTGGGATTAATATATACATAGTACTATATATACAATAGGTTAGCAACAAGGACCTACTGTATAGCACAGGGAAAATCCTCAATATCTTTTCATAACCTATATGTATTTTTACATACATCCGTTATATATGTAAAACTGAACCACCTTGCTGTGCACTGGAAGCAAGCACAACACTGTAAATTAACTGTACTTCGATGAAAAATGTAAAACATTAATTAATTAAAAAATAAATTAAGTCGGACTAAAAAAGTAGAGCCGTGCTCATTGATAGTCCTTTTAAAGAGATTGGCAGAGAAGGAAAAGTGTTCAAACAGGCTTGGTATCCTTAATTGCTCCCTCTCCACCCATGGGCAAGTCTGCAGGTACCGTAAAAATGGAGCCTGGACTAGGTATCAGCACTTTGAGAAACCTCTCTGCCCTGGCTCCCTCTCGGTTTTCTGAAACTTTTGGCTCTAATTTCCTATTCCAAGTCCTAGGTCCTTTAACCCATTTCCCCCCCTCTGCCCGGGATGCTTTGGACTGATACAGCTTTGGACCATCTCTTTGGTTCTCACCCTCGTTCACCTTTTTTGCCCTGGTTCACCTGCTGCCCTCACTTCCTTTTTTGTCCCAGGTCCTGGGGCACTGCTCCAGCCCCTCCCCATCCGGGCACCCAGACCCTGACTCCCGGCCTTCCTGAGCCTCTCACTGGCCTAGTTTGGAGCAGAGCTGGTTCAGAAGGAGAGAGACAGGCACAAAAGAGAGGAGGATAAAGTCAAGGGGAGGAGTGTCCGTTGGCTTCACTCTCCTAGAGCCTGGGGAGCGAGAAAGAGCCAGCAGCGGGGGGCGAAGGTAGGGAACGGGAGGAAAGCTGAGGCAGCACAGTCACCTGAGTGAGTGGGAGGCTGTAAAGGACATAGGCGGAGGCCTTGACAGAGGAAGGGAAACTTTCAGCCAGCCTCCGAGATAGGAGAGAAGGAGCTGACAATAAGCACGGGTGTGGTTAAATTGGCGGGAGGTGAGGATTCTGCGGAGAGTGAGGGGTAGGGAGGTTGGGCAGGGGGTTTGAACTTGTGAAGGTTTGGAGGGTCAGAGAAAGAGAGAGTGGAACAGCATTTTAAGTAATACTGTGAGACCAGTAGAAAGTGGGGACCCAGCACTTGGATCAGCGCCTGCTGCACTACTGTGCCGTTTGCTCCAGAAGTGCTTTAGCCCGTCTCCTATGAGCCAGGCTGCCCATCGGTCCCTGTGGTTAAGGCCAGCATCCCCAGGACTCGATGGAGTTCCAGCCCAAGGGTCAGGTGCACTGTCCTTAGGGCTCAGAATGAAGGAAACTTAATGTCCCTTCAACTAACTTCTTGGCTCTAGCATAGAAGCGAATGCCCTGTAGGCAGCACATATGACTTTGACAGGAGACTAGTAGACAGTATGGAGACATTACTATTTTGCAGGGTCAAGGTCAGTTTCCCCATTTGCTGTACACTGGCCGTGCCCTGATTTGGCCTTAATGGAGACCCAGCCTGCTTGCTGGGTTTCCTGCGCATTGTCGAGTGGAGACTCAGCAAGTGTTTTTCCTGGTCCCTTTGCACTCAGAACAGGGCAGGGCGGGGTGGGGGTGGGTATCAAACTCTGAGGAAGTCTGAAGCAGGCCATGCTTCATGCATGAAGTTTGATCAAAGGGAAGGTGGCCCCTAGGCCATTCACAATCTCCAGGAGGGTGACCGACTTGTCGGCATCTCGTAGCAGGGCTCTGGATCCTGGCCCACGACCTGCCTGGACCAGTATGCCTCTGGGTGTCATTTCCTACAGCCTGGCTAGCCCCTCCGTGATGAATTGTCTGAGAATGCTCAAGGGCTAAAGGCACAGCTGTGGCTGTTCTTTGGAATGAAGAGCCACTCTGTACAAGAGCGCCCTGCCCGGGGAACCCCACCTCCACCGCCGGGAAATGACGTGTGTGCCCTCGGCCGGGAAGGAAGCCCGCCAGGACCGAAGAGCTCTCCACTGCTCTCCTTGCCGGTCCAACTACCTTCCTGGGAATGTTCCAGCACCCTTGAGGTTACAGGGAGCGGAAGCTCCCTTGTGGTCCAGGCCCTTACAGCCCCAGTCTCGAGGTTCCAAAGGCAAAAGACAAAAATAATAAGTGGCAAGCATCCACACATTCCAAAACCAAGTGGTAAACCATCTCTGCAGGAGCCGCGGGCCTACCCGTCACCCATCCCTACCCCATCAAAGAGCCAAGGGGAAGAAGCTGGGGTGGGTTGTCTCAGAGCCGGTCGTGGTGTGATGGACATCCTGCCTCATTCGTGAGGAATGGGAGGTAGGGTTTCCTCCCCACCTCAGGCAGGGCCTTCAAGGGAACACTCAGCTAGTTTGACACATCTTCGTACTTGACTAATTAATTTGTGGGACCTAGTGCAAATTACAAATGGGGAGACCCTTGTTCAAAACACAGGGGAGAATGACATTAAGAGCACTAAATGAGGAGTTCCTGTCGTGGCGCAGTGGTTAATGAATCCGACTAGGAACCATGAGGTTGCGGGTTCGATCCCTGGCCTTGCTCAGTGGGTTAACGATCCGGCGTTGCCGTGAGCTGTGGTGTAGGTCGCAGACGTGACTCAGATCCTGCATTGCTGTGGCTGCAGCGTAGGCCGGCAGCTACAGCTCCGATTAGACCCCTAGCCTGGGAACCTCCACATGCCGTGGGTGTGGCCCTAAAATGACAAAAGGCAAAAAAAAAAAAAGCACTAAATGAGGAGTTCCCACTGTGGTTCAGTGGGTTAGGAACCTGACATAGTCTCCATGAGGATGCAGGTTTGATACCTGGCCTCTCTCAGTGGGTTAAGGATACTACGTTGCCATAAGCAAGGTGCAGTGTAAGTCACAGATGAAGCTTGGATGTGGCATTGCTGTGGCTGTGGTGTAGGTCTGCAGCTGCAGCTCTGATTCAGCTCCCAGCCTAAGAACTTCCACATGCTGCAGTTATAAAAAGAAAAAAAAGCACTAAATTTAAAAAATTTAAAAAAGGACAGTATCACTTCTCTCAGAAACACATTCCGTTGAAGCAGGTCTCAAGGTTCGCTTTGGGCAAAACTTAAGGCCTGGGCCTTTAAGAATTTCAGAGGGGGAAAACAGTTATGTTTTCCCTTTGTTACTATTGTGTGCCAGACACCATGGTAGGCATTTTACATCTGTTATCTCATTTCACTTTCATGACAATCCTGCAGTTGTTACAGTTGCCCAAGGTGACATAGATAGTCAGTGGCAGAGCTAGGATGTGGGTCCAGGTCTTACAGGCTCCAAAGCCCAGGTTCTTTCCATTCCAGTGTCTCCCCTGGAAGATGGGAAAGGGTAGAATGACGGTATTTTCGAGGCATCTACTTGTGCCAGAGCTGTGCCTAATAGAGCTGGTCCAGCTCTTTGGGGATGAGCTTCTACTTCTGGAGGACCCTCTCCCAGGCCCTTCAGATATGCACATTTCTCCACTGTCCATTGCAGCAATCTGACCACCAGGCCGTGGCGTTGGAACACTGGTGGAGAAGGAAACAGAAATGTCTCTCATTCTCTTGTACATTCAATTTTTCCACCTGTGTACAGTATTTAATTGAGCTCTCCTCTTTTGCGCCCCTGAGTTCCCGGGGCCATTGTGCTTCTCTCTTTTTCTTTTAACCTTCTCTTTGCCTGTCCAGAGCCAGCAAAATTTAATGAAAAGACAACTGAGAGGTTATGTACATGATGAAAGGAAGATAACATTTCAGAGTTGCATGCTTTCTAAAATGAGATTTCAATGTATTAAACAACAACAAAAAATGACCCATCTGGCCAATTATCTTGTTTGTCCAAGAATTATTTTATTACTTGACTCAGCCATAGGTCCGTGTAACTAACTGCCATCAGATAAAACAAAAAGGGTCATAATTAAGCAGAAGTTGGGCAATCAGTTTTGTGATCCCTTTCCTATAAGTTTATGATCTTGGATTATGTATAAATTCATGACTACACTTAATGTCTTGTCTAAAACATGGTCTGAAAGGCTGGAGCTGCAAGTAACCTTGGCAATAGAGCAAGAAGAAAGAATGTCCTATTGTCGAATCCAGATTCTAGAGCTGAAAGTTTCACAGTGGTCATCTAATCCAGCTGTCTTGTTTGACAAATGAGGAACCTGAGACTCAGAGATCTTAGAAGGACTTTCTAAAAGTCATTAAAGCAGAATTGAGCCAGGAATCCAAGTCTCTGGGCTATAAGTCCAAGGCTTTGCCATTACATCCTATTATTTTGCCTGTGGTTTACTTCTAGAGGTTATTTTTGTTTACTAGCTTAATTATGTTTAAATGCTTATCTTTTCTTTCTCTTTTTTTTTGGCTTTAAAAATTATAAAAGTAATGTAGTCTTTTATTTATTTATTTTTACTACTCAGTGAATTTTATTACATTTATAGTTGTACAATGATCATCTCAACCCAGTTTTATAGCATTTCCATCCCAAACCCCCAGCACATACCCCCACCCCCCAAACTCTCTCCTTTGGAAACCATAAATTTTTCAAAGTCTGTGAGTCAGTATCTGTTCTGCAAAGAAGTTCATTGTGTCCTTTTTTTAGATTCCACATGTAAATGATAGCATTTGATGTTGGTGTCTCACTGTCTGACTTCACTTAGCATAGTAATTTCTAGGTCCATCCATGTTGCTGCAAATGCCATTATTTCTTTCTTTTTAATGGCTGAGTAATATTCCATTGTGTATATGTACCACATCTTCTTTATCCACTCCTCTGTCCATGGACATTTAGGTTGTTTCCATGTCTGGTTATTGTATATAGTGCTGCAATGAACATTGGAGTACATGTATCTTTTCGAGTCACGGTTTTCTATGGATAGATGTCCAGGAGTGGGAAAAAGTAATGTAGTCTTATTGTAAAGAAACGTACAATTTGCCTGCCCTTCACTTTTCTTTCCCAAGTACATTTTCTCTCCAGAGGAAACCTCTGTTAATGGACTAGTATGTATTCTTACTGATTTTTCCCATGCATTTACAAAGACATATATTGTTTCTTTTTTCATAAATTGAAATGTGATATTCATACTGTTTTGAGATTTACTTTCTTCAATAACATTTTCCTGTATTAGTACAAAGATACTGATTTCATTCTTTTTTTGAAATTGAGATATAATTCACATAATATAAAATTCCATCATTTTAAAATATATATTTCAATGGTTTTTAGTGTATTCACTTTGTTGCACGTTCTAATTCCAGAATGTTTCCATCACCCAAAAAGAAGCCCTTTAGCAGTTAGTCCCAGTTCCCCTCACTCCCCTGGAAGCCATAATATGTATTTTCCGTCTCTCTAGATTTGCCTATTCTGGACATTCCGTATAAGTGGAATCACACAAAACATGGCCATTTGTGTCTTTTTTAACTGAACATAATGTGTTCAAGATTCATGCATGCTGTACTTTGTGTCAGTGCTTCATTCCTTTTTATAGCTCAAAAGTTTTCCATTGTTTGGATAAACCATCCATTGATGACCATACAGGCTGTTCTTGATTTTTTGGTTATCATGAATAACGTTACCACAAACATTCTACATGTTTTTGTGTGACTGTATGTTTTTGGTCCTTTTGGTCTCATTCTTTTGAATTACTACATAATATTCTATAATTTGAACTTGCCATTTAATACCCATTTCTATTGTCGAACATTTATCTTTTATTCACCTTTTTTTTTTTTTTTTTCCACACTCATGGCATATGGGAGTTCCTAGGTCAAGGAATCTGAACTGTAGCTGTGACGAGTGCCACAGCTGTGGCAATGCCAGACCCTAAACCCACTGCACCAGGCCAAGGATTGAACCCATGCCTCAGGAGCAACCTAAACTTTTGCAGAGACAGTACCAGATCTTTAACATGCTGAGCCACAGCAGGAATTCCTTAGTCATCTTTTCAAAAAATTACTGGAGTTCCTGTTGTGCCTCAGCGTGTTACAAACCCGACTAGTATTCGTGAGGATGTGGGTTTGATCCCCAGCCTCATTCCGTGGGTTGAGGATCCAGTGTTGCCATGAGCTGTGGTATAGGCCATAGATGCGGCTTGGATCCTGCATTGCTGTGGCCAGCAGCTGCAGCTCCCACTCAACGCTTAGCCCGGGAACTTCCATATGCTGCAAGTGTGGCCCTAAAAAGCAAAAAAAAAAAAAAAAAAAACCTACAAATAATGGTGTGACAAATATCCCTATGCATATTTCTGTGAGAGAGACAGCATAGTGTCTGCACTGTCACACAGAAGCGAGGTCTTTGTGTCTGGATCTCTGCACGGCCACTCATTAGCTGTGTTAATTTAGTCTTTTTGCTTCTGTTTCCTTGTCTGTAAAATGGGGTAAGAATAGAACTTACCTCACAGGTTCTGAATGATTAATATAAATAAAGCACTTAATGCTTGACACATGGTATGTGTTCAATGAATGTTGCTAATATTACATTCAAATACTTCTGTAGGTTAGGGTCCTAGAATAGAATTTGGGGATGGAAATAGTCATTGCTATAATTTTGAAAGATATTGCTAACTGCCCTTCGAAAACATTATGCTGGCAGGAATGAGAAGGCCTATTTCCCCACACTCTCGCCAATTCTGGAAATTATTAAGCCTTGAGAGTTTTTAATTTGAATTTGTCTATCTCATAGATAAGAAATGACATATTATTGCTATAATTTGTATTTCCCTGATTCCAACTGAGATTACGTGTCTTTTAGTGTGTTTATTGGTTATTTATATCTCTCCCACTGCGAGATGCCTGTTTATATCTGAGGCACACTTGTGTTTTGACTTGTAGACTCTCTTTGTATGTGGTTACTAACCTTTTGTTATATATTTTGAAGATATTTTCTCTCAGTTTGGCTTTTACCATCTACTTTCACTAAAGAGATATGTTTTGTTAATTTAAAAAATTTTTGTTACTATTATTTTTTGCCATGCCCGTAGCATGTGGAAGTTCCCGAACCAGGGATTGAACCCCAGCCACGGCAGTTACAACACTGAAACTTTAACCTGCTGAGCCACCAGGGAACTCCGCTGATATATTGGTCATATTGTTCTTAATTTTTATGATGTCTAATATAACAATATTTTCCCCTGGAAGCACTCCCATAAACAATTAAAAGCTCAACCTGGAAATGATAACAGATTATTTCTACTCAATAGTCAGAACTGGTCACACAGTCCCAGGTAACCACAGAGGGACCAGGAAGCAGAAAAAAAAAAAAAATCCCAGTCCAAGCTCAGAAGATGTAGAGCTGGAAATATTCGGTGAGCAGCCTGAATAATTACTACCGTGGTCTAGGTCAAACAGACTGTCAGAAATGAAGGTAAAGTGGTAAAGGTAATATTGGTAACACGCCTCCAATATTAGGACAGAAGACTGTGATCAAGTAATGCAGAATTAATTCCAGTTGAGTTAGGAAGATAAGGCTTCAGGAAGTTGTTTCATATGAAATCAGCTTGGGATAGGATTCCAAGAGGGCCATGCTTCCTGAATAAAGCTGATAGAGTTCTTAGCATTCAGAGAGTGAGCTGAGGAATAGTGTTTTTTGCTCATCAGCCATTGATTTAATCCTGATGTGAAGACTTTATATAGATCATCCAAATATTAAGTCACCAAGTCAGAGGGTATTTCGAATGCATTTGGGGGAATGGCAGCGCTGTTCTTGAATAAATGCCTGCCCAACCCCCATCCTCTGTAAGCACTCTTAGTATGTGTGTGCGCGCTTCCGTGAGCGGAAAATCAATACCTGCTTGGATAGATGGAAATTGAGCTATGTCAAGGCATACAGGCATTGTCTGCTAGCATCCTTCTGCCAGGAATCTAATATATTGATCAAATTTCCCTAGCAGAGCATCCGTGCAATATAGAATAGCAAGACAGGCTAATGGTAGGAATGTTGGCTATACATTTTTCTGAATGTTGCCTTCAAGTGAAAAATCAAAGCTTGAGATTTTCATGCAGGGCACTGCCTCTCGTGATGAGTGTCCTAATCTTGGAAATTTCTGGCGGGGGTCACAAACAACACACTCTGGCATTTCTTTGGCTCACCTGCTCCTCACTCAGGGTGAGAAATGATTTTCTCAGCTGGAACACTCCTGTCAAAGACAGGGTTCTGTCTTTGCCTCCACCTCTTTCTCCTCTTTGAGCCAAAGCAACATTCCCTTTTTCCCCCAGTAACAGCAGCAAAGGCGTGAGTGGCTATTTGGCTGAAGTGCTGTATAGCTGCAGAACTTGTACCTTTGCGTTGTGCACATGTTGTTTTCATTGCTGTTAATGACTTTTGTTATTATTGTTGCTGTTGGAAGGTCAGGGCAATGATGGGAAAAAGGAGGACAGGCTCCATGCCTGGCTTTTTAAGACAGGCTCATTCCTAGCTGGGAACTATGACACATAGGCACAAGGGGTATTGGCTGACACTGTTCATCGCTGATGCGCCTGCCTTTAGCTGCTAAAGAGGAAGGGACACACAGAAGCAGAGAAGAGGATGTGCCTGTATTTTTAAATAAACTGCCTTGTGATGCAGAAGGCCTATGAAACATTTTAGATATTGAACCCGAGATACATGGAAAATTACTCACATGGTTTTTTTTTTTTTCCTCTAATGACTCTAGTAATCCAAAGGGAAATTATTCCAGTTGAATGACTCATCTAAAACACGTTTTTTTTTTTTTTTTTTTACTGTGTCTTGGGCAAGGAAGAATCTATTCAGAGATAACAATTTTTTATTTAACATTTCGACAGGTCCACAGAAGTACAAGTCAACTGAGTCCAAATAAAGAAATGTGCTATTTTTAACAGCTTCTAGATGTTCTTGGCAGAACCTAGGCTAGACCTTGTTAGAGGAAGGAACAGATTTATGACCTTTTTCCTTCAGGTTTTCAGTTGAAATTTGATAATCAAAATAATATTTTAAAAGAAAAGCCAAGAATAGCCTTAGACATTTTTATGACATATGATGAAAGTTTAGCAAAGAAAGAAGAAAGAAAGAAACAAATTGTGCCCTGAGACTAGAAACAGATATGCCTGAAATAGAGAAATTTTAATATTTCTTTTATTTCAGCCCTATTATTGCATAGACTGTGAAAGGACATCTCATACACTACGATATGCTTTCATTTTCCTATAATAATGGTATTTGATCCTTTACAGATGAAAAATACCATTCTATCAGAACTCTATCACTCCAATGTACAACAAATCTAATATGGGATTTTGATATCTTCACAATGTTTTCAAACCTATCATACATGTTACTTTATCTGAGAGGCATGCATTCTAATCAGATAGGTAAGGCATGCATTATTATCCCTGTTTTATTGATGAGACAATGACAGCCAAGGTCATATAGCAAAGTAATAAAGTTGGAATGCACCTCCTCAGTAACAAATCTATTACAACATACTGCCACTTTAGACCAAAATTTACCATATTTTTTTGCCACATACTTACTGTCATTGTCTTTCTTTCTCCAGGGAGTACGTTTGAGCCCATAGAAGTCCTTGAAAAGTTCTGTTTGATGTATAAAATTTTTATCTTTCTTCTGAGGGAGTGACAAATGAGGATTTTGTTCTCATTGTAGTGAAAATGGGTATTATGTTGCACTTTGAAGGCCCAAAGAGGCAGAATTGGTCCAATTTTACCTTGTACCACTTTCTAGTACCTTCACTTGGAGTGGTACTCCAATGTACTGCAATTAACTGTGGTTAATTGTAGTACATTGGAGAAATTAACATGGGTAGGTCATGATAATTGGAAAGAGACATTCATAAATCCAAAATAAGAATTTGAATAATAATATCATTACGTAATGATCTGATTTCTATTTCTCTTACTTTTCCTATATTTCAAAATTTAACTCTTTACTATCACGTGTTTCATGTTTAAGTCTGGTTTTAACAATGCATAAATCAATGGAACGCAGGGCTTCTTATTTCTTTTGTAACCCTACAGCTAAAATCTTTAATCTTGTGAATCCTCTTGAAACTTTCTTCATTTAAAAATATTCCATGCTTCATTTTTGCTGAATATTAAGTACTTATTGCCTACTTTATATACTCCCTAAATCGCCACATAAATTCATTCCTTCAATAATTCCTTCATTTATACATTTCAACTGACATGTATTGTACTCCTATAATATTTACCACATTGTTATACTTATGTTTCTCCTAGATTTGAACTGTCTGAGGGCAAATACTATGTGTTTGTAATCTTCCCACTTTAGGGGTTACCTGGTACGTAGCAGGTGTATGATGAATGTATTTAGATCAGTGGTATCTGACAATGAAGTAAAAATTTTAACTAGAGAAACATCCGCCCTCCAGCAGAAGAGGCAGCTAGATGCCTGTCAGCAGCCTTTGCTAACCACAGACCACCCTTCTTGTTATCTCGTAGCAACTATGTACCTTATATCCTTGCTAGCAGCCCTGCTAACCCTGCACCGAGCATTGCTTGTCAGTTTCACTTTTTGCAATCTTTTTTGCTCAGCTTCTTAGGCAGGAACTCTGTCTGCTCCCTTGGGGAAGGGGGAGGGCAGGGACTGCTTGCACAGGAAAAACCTTAAGACCCAGAAGTCTGTGTTGTATAAAAGCTACCCAAAACGAAGACCTGGTGCTCGGACTCTGGAGGCGACTCCTCTGAGCCCACACTGGTGCTGAATAAACCTGGCTATTCCACATCTCTGAGTGCTGTTTGCCTCTTTCTGCTGCCACGTTTTCTGCAACAGCAAGGTGCCACATATTTGGCCAGTATCAACAAAATGCTATTGTGATAAAGGCAACACTGATTTCTTTTACTTTGTTTTAATCATTTTTCTTATAAATGAAAGGTTTGAACTATCTGAGAGAATAAGCCTATCTTTTGAATGGAGTTCAAAATTTCGTTACCATGCAAAATCCTGTCAACAAATAAACAACCTATTTTGGGGGTGGCCAGATATTGAATCCCCTCCCAAGCTGTTAAATATTTTATCAATATGCATTGTTTTTTTCAGTAGGTTGATATATGTTGTGTTATAATGACGATAAGCTTTATGTGGGATCAATATATGCTGTATTTTAAATCCTAGTAGAATAAACAAAATAATGAAAAATTGATATTTATTTATTTCTTTGTTCACTTGAAATTCTGCCTCAGGTTAAACCAGGCAGCCTTTTTAAAATCATTGGAACTGTAATAACATGCCACTAAATGCTTTTGCTTGTTCAATTTTTCATTTTCAGAGGTAATCCGCACTTTAAAACCTGGAAACGTTTGAAATATGCATCAGGCAGGAGGCCGGTGTGGAGACTGCCTTGAGGTCAGGGCTTTCAGTTTCTTGGTTGCTGAGTTTGAGGTTTCTGCCGAAGGCCATGAAATATCCCTTCATTAACTGGTTCTTGGCGGCAAATATAATTAAGAGCTTGCCATAGAACTGAATGCTGTAAAAGGAGAGATGTCTCCTGCAGTATGAAAATAGGGCCAAAGATGCTGATTCCATGACAAGAATCCCGCACAGTCACGACCCAGTAGTTGGTGGGGATTTGATTTAACAGAATGACTTGGAATAAAGCAGCCCTGTAACGCTGGTGGTTTCTGACAGTGTGATCTTTTGTGGTGCTGGCATGTGCAGAGCACAGCAGCTTGATTTCACATGTTGGCAAATCCTCTGGTTTACCAAAGCCCTTCCCCAAGGACTCTCATGGCAGGCCAGTTAGGTGCATGTTTGTACAGGTGGTGGATCTGCTGTTTTCCCTGGAAGTCACCCCCTTCTTGGTACAGTTTTCCCATCGAGGGTCACTCAAGGGTGACAAGACACAGCTCCTTGAAGGCTGAGTCTGCTGTTGCTGTGGCTGCCAAAACACAGCCTCAGAGAGACAATCATTTGAACCTGGCTTGCTGACTGCTTGACTCTAGACTCCCTGGCACCACTCAGTTTGGGGAAGAAAAAAATATACCTGGTAGCATTCAAGTCTAGAATTGTAATGAAGTTAGGGTGTCCAGATGTATCCTTTTAAAGGGAATAACCCAGTGTTCCAGGAAGCCTTTTGAGGTTAATAAATTATTTACTTTTTTTCCAGAGGAGATAGGAATAGGAAATCTTTAATTGTGCTCATAGAGATTAGAATTTGAGACAGACCTTTTTCTAGTAGGAAGGAGGTAGCTGTTTGTGTTACGCAGAACACATCCACAGTGGATCTTTGTTTTCACCTGGGTCATTAGTGCCCGCTTCTGATCCTGCCAAGGTCCCCTGAGCACACCAATTACACTTTGCTGAAGTCTGCTGTGAGGAGATTGGATGATGTGGTTAAAAGAAAAATCCAAAGGCATCTTGGGCTGTGAAGGAGGGATTTGGCAATGCTAATATTTGCCTTTGCAAGATTACATACTGCTGAAAACCCCTTCCATCATGGGAGTCTCTCCTTCTTTGGCTCACACAACAGACTTGACGCGTTTGCCAAAACTTCTCTTCACACCCTTGACAGTGGTCAAACCAGGCTCCTTGCTGTTTCCTGAACACAATAGCAAATAAATAGTTAATAAGTCCACGCTATGTGCCAGGTACTGTTATGTGTTCTACATACTTAGAAGCTCTTCTCGGTGATGGGTAACTGTCCATGCTTTTATTCAGTCGAGAAATACTTAATGAGCACCTGCTATATGTCAGGCACATGCTGAGCAGTGAGGGTGTGGCTGGGAACAAAGCAGACATGTTCCCTGTCTCCATGCAGCCTGCAGTCCAGCCAGTGAGGTAGATGTTAAACAGTAACAAGAAGGGAAGGAAAGGAAGACAGGAGGACATAGAGCAAGGAGATCTGACCCTCATGAAGGGATGTTTATCCTGAGAAATAAAGGAGAAGTCAGCCAAATTAAGAGGGTGAGGATGAATGCTGGGGCAAAGGGAAGAGACTAAAGGAATGGGAACAAGTTCCAAGAACAGCCCAGTGGTGTGGACTGCACAACCCACATTCCTGGTTCGAATTCTGTCTTACCACTCTCTGTCCCTGTCACTTTGAGCAAGTCACTTAGCTTTGTGCCTCTATTTCCTTATCTTCTAACAGGACTATCAGTAGTACTAAGCCAATGCGTTTGTTGTCCTGACAAATGAGTTGCTATGAACCCAGCACATGGTTAGCATTATGTAAGTGTTAGTTATTTTAACAAGGGAGTGAAGGTATTCTGGGTTACTCTCTAACCCAGAGAGTAAGGAGTACAGAAAGAGGAAGTACAGAAAGAGGGAAGGTTATAAAAACTCATAGAGCTTGGATTAAGAGGGGCTGGGAGCACGAGCAGGCCATGTAAACATGTAAAGAACTCTCGATCTGTAGAGAAGAAGAAGGTCATAGAGAGAATTTAAGCAGGACAATGACATAATCAACTTCTCCGAGCCAAACTGGTGGCCATAGAGATAAACCAAAGTGTGTGGATTGGTAAGATATCTAGGAAGTTAGAATAAACAACATTTGGTTATGGCTTGAAAGTATGGATGAGGAAGACAGAAGAATGAAGAATGATTACCTGGACCAGAAAGAAGCCAGAGTACTTCTTATGGCCAAATAACAGGGGGAAGTCCAGGATAGCTGTGGATACACATGGCTTCATAGGTTTTGTGGTGAGAATTGAGGAGAACTGGAGGGTGGTGGAGGTCTGAGGAAACATGATTACAAGTGGAGGTTGCTGAGAATGGGAGAGAACATTTACTCGAGAATCCAAGACAGGATAGAGGACCTGGTGAGTTTTTGATGTTTAATTTTCAGAGTCATCCAACTGCCTAGGTGTGAGGTTTTCTCAGCAGTCTTCGGCAGCAATCAGTTGCAGAGAAGGCATGAGCAGTTGAAAGCTCTAGGATCAGGATAATCAGATGATGATGATAATGAACCTATGTAACATTTATGAAGGTTTACTAGGTGCCAGATGCTGTTTTAAGAGCTTTACATACATTATTTTCCTTAATTAGACACAGGCATGTCTTAGAGTTTGCATGAAATGGACCAGATCATAGCACATTAACTGACTAAATTCAAGTCAGCAAATAAAAGCTTAGCTGTTTGGCATGTTATTCATACAAGTATCATATATAAATTGTGTTTCTCTGGCCTCACAAATCTCTGGGGAAAATTAGGGTCAAAGTAACAGCAATGAAACAATGTCCCTTTAGCTCTATCTTATTCACTCTGAAAAACTCCTTTCCTCAAATACTGTATAAATTTTTGCAACAAAGCACCACTCCTGAGTAGCTTAAAACAAAAGAAATCTACTGTCTCACTGTTCTAGAGGTTTGAAGTCTGAAATCGAGATGTTGGCAGGGCTGGCTCCCTCTGAAACACGTAGGGGAGAATCCTTCCTTGTCTCTTCCTAGCTTCCGGATCGGTCATCAATACTTGCAAAAAAAAAAAAAATGGAGTTCCCATTGTGGCTCAGTGGAAACAAATCTGACTAGCATCCATGAGGACTCAGGTTCGATCCCTGGCCTCACTCAGTGGGTTAAGTGTCTGGAGTTGCCATGAGCTGTGGTGTAGGTCGCAGACGCGGCTCAGATCCCACGTTGCTGTGACTCTGGCATAGGCCAGCAGCTGTAGCTCCGATTGGACCCCTAGCCTGGGAGCCTCCACATGCTGCAGGTGCGGCCCTAAAAAGCAAAAAAAAAAAAAAAAAAAAAAAAAAAAAAAAAAAAAAAAGAAAAAGAAAAAAGAAAAGAAAAGAAAACTTGCATTCCTCGGCTTGCACCTGCATCCTCCAGTCTCCACTTCTGACATCCCTCTGTGTTCTCCTTGTGTGTCTGCATCTTCACCAACATTTTCCTTTTCTGTTGGATTAGAGCCCACCCAAAAGACTGTATCTTAACTGAATTACATCTGCAGTGACCCATTTCCAATAAGGTCACATTCTGAGGTGCTGGGAGACAGATTTTTCTCAGGCACACAATTCACCTCATAACAAACTCCTCTCAAATAGCTCTGAAAGTGCCCAGGGGTGCTCCTGGGTGGTCACGCTCTTCTACTCTTTGTTTCCACGCCTTTTCTCCTCTCCTGATTTGCTTTGTTCTAGTGATGTTTCTCATGCTGCCACCAAGGTCAATATGTTTCTGCAAATACGTCCCAACCTGCAAAGAGGCACCCGAGGAACGATGCTCACAGAAGGTACCAGCATCTCCTGGATGCCACTGCCGCCTGGTGTCCTGTCCTGTCCTGTGTCCGCTCTGATCCAGCCGTAGGTTGGTCTGCTGTGTCCATTCCAAGCCCTCATGTGTCCCACATTGTGACCTGACCCCTACCTGTACCTCCCCCACAACAGTTTGGAGACTGCACTGTCTTACACTTTGCCTTTGTCCACTCTTCTGAAGACCCTGCTCCCTAAGCTCAGCTGGGCTGCAGGACAATCACAGTGCCACATGATGTTTGGGACTTAATCATCCCTCTCACTGACACTGAACTTGAACCAGAGTCCTTGAATTAAACTTGTGAGCTCCGCCTCCCTCTTCCCCTGGCCTGATGGCTATTATGATGCCTTTGATACAAATAAAACCTCTGCTAACCCAGACATGCCCAGAAATACAGTTTAGCTTCTCAAGCCAAGACCGAGGCTCCCTGTGATATATATTTAAACTAATTTTATACAAAAAATGTATCCACAGCATGATGCTTATCATTTTAGCTGTTAGGCTGGGCTAGGCACTGGATCTGCTACTCAAGATTTGAAATACATATTCTGCCCTGTCACAAAGAGCTCTCTCCACGCACTCCACGTTTACTCTCCTCCTCTTTCCAAGTGAATCCAGTGAGACGTTTGATTTCAGCCTCAGCCCCTTCTAGCCAATCACAGCCTCTCACTACAGATAACACAAACACGCTAAGCTACTGTACACCTTCTTTTTCTTTTGTCTTTTTGCCTTTTCTAGGGCCGCACTCACGGCATATGGAGGTTCCCAGGCTAGCAATCTAATCGGAGCTGTAGCCACCAGCCTACGCCACAGCCACAGCAACGCGGGATCCGAGCTGCGTCTGCAACCTACACCACAGCTCACGGCAATGCCCGATCCTTAACCCATTGAGCAAGGCCAGGGATCGAACCCTCAACCTCATGGTTCCTAGTCAGATCTGTTAACCACTAAGCCATGACGGGAACGCCTTCATTTCTTTTTTTTTGTAAGAGACCCTATCATTAAAGTAATTATAAATGTACCTAATCTTCACTACAACAGTTTTCACTCTCACCACAGTAAGAAAATCGTTGACTATAATCATATCTGGGTGTCTTTAATCCTAACCTGTTTCCAGGAGTGATACCCTTCTTCCCTATCAAAATAGCAATCTAAAGTTAATCAATTAATCCATCAACAAATATCCATTGGGTGTCTTTTCTTTTTATGGCCATGCCATGGCATATGGAAGTTCCCGGGCCAGGGACTGAATCTGAGCCACAGCTGTGACCCAAGCCGCAGCTGTGGCAACTCCAGATCCTTTTAACCTACTGTGCCAGCTTGGGGATCGAACCCACATCTCCACTGCAACTTGAGCTGCAGCAGTTGGATTCTTTTTATTTATTTTTTGTCTTTTTGCATTTTCTAGGGCCACACTCACAGCATGTGGAGGTTCCCAGGCTAGGGGTCTAATCGGAGCTGTAGCTGCCAGCCTACGCCAGAGCCATAGCAACACCAGATCCGAGCCGCATCTGCGACCTACACCACAGCTCACAGCAACTCCAGATCCTTAACCCACTGAGCAATGCCAGGCATCAAACCCGCAACCTCATGGTTCCTAGTCTGATTTAACTGCTGTGCCACGATGGGAATTCCCAGCAGTTGGATTCTTAACCCACTGTGCCACAGCAGGAACTCCTTGTTGGGTGTTTCTTATGTGACCTGCATCAGCAGAAAACAGACACAAGGAAATTACCTCTTTGGTAATTATTCTAAACTCTTCAAACCCAAATGATGTAAAATCATTCATTCGAGAAGTCCTGAGCTTCTACTAAGTGTCAGGTATTGTGCCAGGCACTAGGGAATACAGCAGAGGCAAGACAGACATCATCTCTTTCTTCTTAGAATCTACCATTTGGGCATTCCCATCATGGCTCAGTGGAAATGAATCTGACTAGCATCTGTGAGGACGCAGATTCAATCCCGGGCCTCGCTCAGTGTGTTGAAGATCTGGTGTTGCCGTGAGCTGTGGTGTAGGTCGCAGACACGGCTTGTATCTCATGTTGCTGTGGCTATGATGTAGGCTGGCAGCTGTAGCTCCGATTCGACCCCTAGCCTGGGAACCTCCATATTCCTCAGGTGCAGCCCTCAGAAGACAAAAAAGAAGCGGGGGGGGGGGGGAGCAAATCTACCATCTGTTGGGGACCCAGATCTTAATAATCTTACAAATAAATATATGTCCACAATTATTTTTTTGTCTTTTTGCCTTTATCTAGAGCCGCACCTGCGGCATATGGAGGTTCCCAGGCTAGGGGTCTAACAGGAGCTGTAGCTGCCGGCCTTCGCCACAGCCACAGCAACGCGGGATCCGAGCTGCGTCTGCAACCTACACCACAGCTCATGGCAATGCCGGATCCTTAACCCACTGAGCAAGGCCAGGGATCGAACCCGAAACCTCATGGTTCCTAGTCAGACTCGTTAACTACTGAGCCACAGCGGGAACTCCTATATGTCCACAAATTTTAATAAGAACTGTAAAAAAATGCATGGGGTGCCATGTATAGAAAAAAAACCTAAATTGGGTGTGGATGATCAATGATATTTAAGCTGAAGTTCAGAGGATGAGTGAGAAGGGAGAATATCTCATGCAAAGAGCCACATGGAGGAGTTACCGTTGTGGCTCAGCAGGTTAAAACCTGACATAGTGCTCTTGAAGATGTGGGTTCGATCCCTGACCTTGCTCAGTAGGTTAAGGATCCAGCATTGCTGCAAGCTGTGGCACAGATCACATATGTAGCTGGATCCCACATTGCTGTGGCTGTGGCTATGGCATAGGCCAGCAGCTGCAGCTCTGATTCGACAGCCAAGCCTGGGAACTTCCATATGCCACAGGTGCAGCCCTAAAAGGAAAAAAGAAAGAGACATGTGGAAAAGCTCCGAGGTAGAGAAGGACATAGTGCCTCAAAAAAAAACGGAAAAAAAAAGACTAGTGAAGATGGAGCACAGTGATTTAGGAGGAAAGGGAGACCAGATGAAGAAGAGAGAGGGCAAGGACAGATCCTATATGGTCATGCTAAGGACTCTGGATTCTATCATACATGCCACAGGAAGCATTGAGGGATTTTAAGTAAGAAAAAGGTGTGATGGGGAGTTCCCTGGTGGCTCAGCAGCTTAAGGATCTGGTATTGTCACTGCTGTGGGTCCGGTTGCTGCTGTGGTATGTGTACAAACCCTGGACCAGGAACTTCCGAATGCTGTGGGCGCAGCCAAGAAAAGAAAGAAAAAGGTGTGATGGGATTTATGTTTTAAGAGATTGAGCTGACTGTTGTGTGAACAGTGGAGTAGGGCCAAAAGGGGGAGACTAGCTAGGAAGCTATTATTACAGTTAAGGTGACAGAATATAGTGACTGGTGCTATGGAGACAGGAAGAAATGAAGCCATTCAGGAGTTATTTTGGAGATAGAATTGACAAATTTATTTTTAGGGGAGTATGAAAAGAAAGCATTAACCAATATAAATCACTGTATTATTTAGGTTCTAATCCAAATAATCTGGAATATTATGATATTACTAAATATTATAATAGTCACCTGTTCACCACAGAAGTCGCCGCTGAGAATCTGTCCCAGCACATTTCAGGGGGTACACCAGTGACAGAGACCCAGATCTGCAATTCATGTACAGATAGAAAAATCGACTTTCATTTTAGTGCATGCTTTGCCTGGGGCTGTGTGGTCCATTTCAGGATTTCAGGAAGTGAACGAATGAAAGTTGTGCTTTTTTTTTTTTCTTTCTAAAGGTCTGTTGTCAGAAGCTGGCTTTCAGCAATATAGAGAGAACAGGAGCAGGAAATGATGAATGGTTTTCTTAATGCACTGGGCAGTCTTGTGATTGGTGTCTCCTCCCCCATTCTTGGCTTTTCCCTTGACATTCACTAGCAAGAGCCCCTGGGAGTTATCTTCGAAATACACCTGCCCAACAGACATCCAAATCTACATTCCTAGCCCTCTCCCAGTCACATTGACCCACTAAGCTTTCTACAGACACACCCTTTCTCCCCAGATCTAACCCATTCCTCTCGCGGCTCTCTTTCATCCTCCTTCCACCCAGATTCTGGCTCTCAGAAGACAGCTGGAAACACGTGAGGGGGAATGCCCTATAAACTGGTGGGAAGAACGTGCTGGGCTTCCCTAACTGGTTTTTCTTAATATCAATCTGTCATGCAAAGAAGAGGAACTCCTCCCCTCAGTGTCAAGACAAAACATCTCTGTGTTTCAATGGCCAAGTCCAAGGGGATAGCTTGCGGAAGTGTCATGATGAAGACGGCGACTTGCCTCAGAGATGGGTACTCTGATGTCAGGAAAACGAAAGAAGGATACATTTCTGCCCCACCTCTCACTTTCTCCAGCCATGCTAATGTGAAAAGACAGAAGTAACATGCTCAAACGTTGATAGTAGTTTCTCCAGCGTGATGAGGTGGAGGGTCTTTTTTTCCCGCTTCTTTACAATTTTCTGTGCTTTCTAAATTCTCAGTGACTGGTGTGTGTTAATTTGATAGCTAAGAAAAAATCCACAATTAAAATCAAACTTCCTCGGAGCTGGGAATTTTTTTTGACTGGAGGTATTGGCAACTGCACAGAATACCACCCCCAACTCCTGAATGCTTCAGGCTTCTCACTTTCCTGAATAGTCTGTCTGCATATCACCCCTTGCTTACAAGTCTCTTACTTTAGCTGAAGTTTTCAACCATGGTGAGTGTTGGGGAAAGAGCATAGATTCTAATGACGTGTTTTTATAACAAGAATGAATCTGTATGGACCCCCAAACAGTCATGCTCATCACTCCTGGATTGGGGGAGCATACGTTAAAAAATCAATTTATGTTACTATGTGGAGTCTACCGCGTTAAGTGCTGTTACGAGTGAGTAAGATAGGAGTGGTCCTGTCCCTAAGGAACCAGCTGCACTTTGGGAAAGATTATTTTTCTGACTTTAAAGATGTAAGTGTTGGCAGAAAGCAGCGATTCTTCTTCTTTGATCAAGACATCTGTGAGGCTCATAAAAGACAAAGCCGTGTCAAAGGGAGCTACACTGTGGCCTAGAGCACTTTTTATAGCCTTAATAGAAAGGAAAAAGCTCTTTTAAGTAACCAAAAACGAATACTCTAAAATACTAGTCCGTAATCATTTTGATTCAGTAACAAAATAATCATTGCTTATATTTTTTCATTCTTGGCAGTGCTGTTTTGTTTGTTTTTGCTTTTTGGTCAGAGCTTAAGTGCAGATAACAGTGAGCCAGTTTTAGTCAGGATGGACTGAATACAGAGAAACAGCGTCGTTGCAAGGCCTGGAAGAGCAGGCTGCTGTCTGAGAAATCAGGAAGGCCCTAGAGGAACTCTTGGCTCCAAGAGGATGTTTATTCCTCTTCTAGTTTGGTCACAATACCACTTTATATCCTCAAACTCAAGCTCTAACTTTTTTTCCTTCTTTTTTCATTTTAGGGCTGTACGTGTGGCATATGGAAATTCCCAGGCTGGGGAGTCGAATCAGAGCAGCAGGTGCTGGCCTACACCACAGCCACAGCAACGCCAGATCCGAGGTGCATATGTGACCTATATGGAGTCCTTTAACCTACTAAGCAAGGCCAGGGATTGAACCCGCATCCTCATGGATACTACTTGGGTTCTTAACCAACTGGGCCACACGGGAACTCTTTTAGATCTAACTTATAAAGTTCACCACCTCCAACACAGCAATATGAAACACTAGAAACCATATTTGTACGTGTAACCGGGTCACCACGCGGTGCAGTTGGAAAATTTGACAGAAATCTGTAAACCAGCTATAAGGGGAAAAAAAGGAAAGAAAGAAACACTAGAGAAAAAGGAAAGGATAAACAAAGGAAATTCATTACTAAAGGCATTACAAAACAAGGAAGAAAATGGGGTAACTGGTAAAGACTTTATTTCTGTATCTGGTCCCAAGCCCATAGTCAGTATTTGTAAATTTCTTCCACCTCCATCTCATGCTCTTTTATTTATTTATTCATTTTTTTCTGTCTTCAGCCAGCACCTCAGCTAGACATGCGACTTTATCTATTGGACTAATTTAAACTTTCATTCCAAGGGGTCTGAACCACTGGTGAGCCTGCCTGTATTGGGCTAGCGCATCTTCAATTAACTTTTACCACTGGACAGAGCAGCGCAAGGGGATACCCTGAAGGTCACCCTTGGGTTCTGACCCACTCGCCATCCATTTCATTTGTAGTGGAAACTCTTACTTATCCTTGAAAATCAGGACCGATCATTTCAGCAATATGGAAAGCCCTGACCATTTGACAACATGAAGAGCCTATATTGGCTAAATGGCTATCTCCACTTCTACTTTAATGGAGTCATCATTGAGTCTTCGGGTGGAAATCATTTTTCTCTGGGTTTTAAGCCTTCTAAACCAGCAGAGAGCCAAACATTATGAGAAACACATTAAAAAAAAAAAAAAACCTTTGTGCCTGGATCCTGAAATACATAATAATAATAAGTGATATCACCGGGAGTTTTCTTATGGCCTAGAGAGTTGAGGCTCCTGCTTTCTCACCTCTGTGGCTCTGGTTGCTGCTGTGTGGCAAAGTTTGATCCCTGGCCCAGGAATTCACATACTGCCTGTGTGACAAAAAGGAAAAAAAAAAACCAAAAACACTCCAAGAGACAACCTGAAATAAACATTACAACTCTCATTTAAAAAAAAAAAAGGAAGCGATATCAGCATTCCACTCCTTGCTTTCTGGACTCATGTCCTCTGCCCGCGAGAACAGCAACATGTACTGGCTACTGATTAGAGCATTATCTCATACTATAGCACAGCACTCTAGCTACCCAGAGAGGTGTCTCTTACCTAGGACCATGACTGAGTCTGCATAGGTTATAATATAATTCTGGATGTGTTCAATAAGGCAAGTGCTTGTGGGAGATGGGATATATGGAGAGATCAGTGAAATCCATAGACATCTTTCCTTTCTCTCACTTCTCTCTTAGAAGCAATATTAAATGGGACACTGTGAGGGTAAATAAAGATGTTCACAGACAGCATTGTTGGCAAAAACATAGTTGGCAGAAAAGACAAATCCATATCTAGAATAACTACCTACTCCAGTGAGGATAAATTCTTTCCTCTCTCCCCAGTCCCATGATGGAACCAGATCGATGTAATCAACCCTACACCAGGTATTTGACTTGTCTACCGTGCCTCAAATATGGGGAAGGTGATAACCACTACACTATGGAAATGCAATTACCTCAAATATGGGATTCACCACAAATTATATTAGGGACTCAGCACTGGTCCCTAACTGCAGTTGATGGATCAGCCATGGTGAGGAAAAGGCAATATTTTTGAGGCCTATATATCCTCCATCCCTGCTGCTATGACCATTTGATCCATGAGCCCATTAACCAAACCCCACTTATAAAGATCATTATTTGTATCTGATTATCGAGTACCTCCTTGGCAACAGCTATAGGCAAAGTCCTTAATCCCTATGACCCATCTAGGGTGCTTGGTTCTGAACAGGAAAATCTGACTCCAGTTAATTTAAACAGACATAGATTTTATTGGATGTCTTTGAGTTGCACACAGTATCAATGTGTGAAGCCTTGTAAACAAGCCTAAGCAAAAAGCACAGACCAAGAAAAGCTTACAGCCAAGAACACAGCAGAGGTCATTCCAGACGAACAATCAGGTCGGGACCCTGCGTTTGACAATCCAACTTGGGACACTTGCTACCATTTTCACTGCTGGATTTGAAATCTGTTGCAGCTTCTCAGAACATGCTCTACCTGGTGCCCTGTCTTTGATTACTTCCACATGAGACAAATTCCTGGCAGGAGCATCTGATTGGCCAAATCTGGGCCACATACTTCCTGCCAAAGAGCTTACATGAGGATATCTACCCACTTTATGTCTAGTTGGAGCTGGGGTCTTGCCTCCGATCAAGCCCCAGGGGATGAGAGATCTTACCATCTAGAAAGGTAGCTCGCAAACCTGGCAAATACCTTCCATGCCTTAGTTTTCTCATCTGGGAAATACACTTTTTTATTGTTACCTTTCACTAGGATATTTTATATGTATTAATTTATTGCATTTTAGGGCCACCCGTGGCATATGAAGGTTCCCTGGCTAGGGGTCCAATTGGAGCTACAGCTGCTGGCCTATGTTACAGGCACAGCAATGCCAGATCTGAGCCGAGTCTGCAACCTACACTACAGTTCACGGCAACACCAGATCCTTAACCCAGTGAGTGAGGCCAGGGATTGAACCCGCAACCTCATGGTTCCTAGTCTGATTCGTTTCCGCTGCAACACGATGGAAACTCCCAACTATGATATTTCAATCTAATATACTTTTAATCCTTATCCATTGCTATGAGGATTAAATTAAGCAATACATGTGAAATACAACAAATTTTAGTTGTTATTATTTTTTTCCAGTAGTACCCCAGTGTCTTTATCTCTTTGTCCCAAGGTGATATCTGCAATTCCTAACCTTGGATCAATCCAACTATCCTTTCCTTCAAGTCCTGCTCCAAGACTGTTGAACACTGCTGGAAGAATTGACAAAATCATTCTAGCTGATTCTATTACAAGTGAATAGTTTCCAAAATCAAGGGGCCATCAGTGCTACTTGCAAACCTCTGTTCCCATTTTCTCAAACAAATGGATGAACTTTGCTCCTTTAGAGACAATTCCTTCCCCTCCAGCTATAAACTTATGTAAGTCTACCCCAATCATTGCTACAATTCCTACTCCTAAATCTCAAACGATGTCAAGTGTCTCCTTTTTTTTTAAATGGCTGAGCCTAGGGCATGGGGAAGTTCCTAGGCCAGGGACTGAATCAGAGCCATGGCTGAGACCCATGCCACAGCTGTGGTAATGCTGGATCCTTTAATCCACTGTGCAGGGCCAGAGATCAAACCTACCTCCAAAGTGACCCAAGCTGCTATAGCCAGATTCTTAACCCACTACACCACATTGGGAACTCCAAGTGTCTCCTCCTTTTAAGGGCTAATCTTTGTCTGCACTCTTCTGTATACTCTGGGCCCTTGCTTGAGTTTTCACCCCCTGGATTTTCTAGTCCATAGGTTTGTTCCCGGTAGCTTACAGTATCGAATGCTGCAAATAATTTTTTGTACTCATTGGACATGACTTGTTCTGTAATTATTTAAATAGAATACTTGTTTTTACAGATTTGATAAACACACTTTGTAAAAATTGAAAGCAACAGAGAAAAATGAGTAAAAACCCCTTGAAATCTCTAACCCTAAGGCATTATTCTGAACATCCTTCTTGATCTTGTCTCACTATTCAGACACTTGTGTATTTTATGTTTGATTTTACACAGAGAAAATTTATGGGCCCTTTCTTTCCTGTATAATCACTTTTTTCTTTCTATACTGAATCACCTCCATCAGAATACATACATACTGTTATTTCTCCCATCTTAAAAAAAAAAAAAAAAACCCTCTAGGAGTTCCCTCTGTGGCAAAACCAGATCTGTGGTGTCTTGGGAGTACTGGGATACAGGTTTGATCCCCAGCACAGTGGGCTGAGGATCCGCTGCTGTCAGCACAGTGGCTTGGGTAACTGCTGTTGATCCCTAGTCTGGGAATGTCCACATACCATGGGCGCGGCCAAAGTCGGGGAAAAAAAGAAGAGAAAACAGACACAAGGAGGGAGAACAATGCTGTGGAGGGTCAGAGACACACATCCTTTGATGATGGCGGCACAGATTAGAGTTAGAGTTAGGTGGTTACCAGCCAAGATACACCAAAGACTGCCAACCACAGTGGAAGAAGAAAGGCACAAAAGAGATTCACCACTGTTGAGAGATTTTGAGAGAGAGCGAGCCCGCTGAAACTTTGGTTTTGGATTTCTAGCTTCCAGGATTGTGGAAGAATAATTTTTCTGTTGTTGTAAGCCACCCAGTTTGTGGGGAAAAAGTACATGATTTATCTGATTGATGTCACCCCCAAACTTCCATTTCTTCAAAAAGTTAAACACAGAATTACCATATGATTCAGCAATTCCACTGCTAGGTATATGACCCAAAGAATTTAAAGCGAGGATTCAGTATGTATGCACAGCAATGTTCACAGCGGCATTATTCACATTAGTCAAAAGGTGGAAATAACGCAAATATCCACCGATAGATGAATGGTATATTTTGTCGACCAGTAACAAATGGCATAAATGGTAAGCCTTTACCACTAACAAATGATAACAATGGACTTAAAAAGGAAATGGTGATCACGTGTAACAACATGGATGAACCCTGAAAAGATTATGCTAAGTGAAATAAGCCAAACACAGAAGGACAAATATTGTATGATTCCACACTTACGATGTACCTAGAATAAGCAAATTCATAGAGATTGTAGGTAAAATAGAAGTCATTAGGGCCTGGGGGCCAGAGGGAGGAATGGGAATTATTGTTTAACGGGGACAGAATTTCTGTTTGGGATTATGAAAAAGTTCTGGAAACAGAGAGTGATGATGGTTGTACATTGTGAATGTGTTTAATGACACTGAATTGTACACTTAAAATACAGTTAAAATGGAAAATTTTATGTTCTGTTTATTTTACCACACTTTTTAGAAATACGTTGGAAAGAAAAAGGTGGTTATTACTGCATGTAAAGGAAAACAAAACAAAATCAAAACCAAAAAAAAAAAAAATCTCCAAAGGCCTCAATTCACTCAGAGCCTCAGAGCCCAAGTCTCTGCCTTGGCTGCCTTGGACCTAAGCTTTTATAAGGCCCTAAGCAATTTGGCTTCCTATCACCCCTCTGACTTTATCTTTCTCCCTGAAACTCTTTAACCACACTGGCATTCTTGCCTCAGGGCCTTTGGACTTGTTGATTCCTCTGCTTTGAATCCTACTCCCCCACCCAACTTCCCTCTTCAGACCTATATCTACATAGTTCTTGCCTTCCCTGCTTCAGAGCTCTGATTAAAAATCACCTGATCAGCAAGGCCTTTCCTGACAACCCTATATAAAATTATATAGCAATCTTTCTAGCTCTCACTCTGCTGTATCTTTCTCCACACACCTATCTCTAACCTACTGCATGCTTGTTTGTTGTGTGTATTCTCCCATTTGACAGCAAGTTCCATAATGTCAAGGCCTTTGTTTTATTCACCGCCCTGTCTAGAGCAGTGCCTAGAACAGTGCCTGGTAAGTAGTGGCTGCTCAGTAAGTGTTTGTTGAATGAATGAACGAATGAATGAATGTTATAAGTGCTCTTTTGTAACTTTTAAAATACCCTCCCCTGCTCTTTTAAAACAATAATACTAACAACAACACTTAGAGTTCCCTAGCGGCACAGGGGATTAAGGATCTGGTATTGCCACTGCTGTGGCTCGGGTTTGATCCCTGACCAGGGAACTCCTGCATGCCATGGGTGTGGCCGAAAAACAAACAAACACTCTCGGTGTACTTAATCAAAACTGTGTTGAAATAAAGTTATTTCTAGAAATAACTACATTGGATTGTTTATGTCAGTCTTTATGTTAGTTTCTTTCAGGGAGGAGGAGAGACATTTAATGTCCTGGTGCTATTGTTTTAAATGTTTTCAGGGTGTGAACACTTTTGAGAAATGATGTTGATACTTTCTCTAGAAAAATACTCAAATAACACACAAAGTTCTGCATGTAATTTTATGGGGGCCATGGACCACGTGAAGCCCATCAATTGAACCCCTTTTAGGTATATATAAATCTATCATATTTTACAGCTAGATGGGCCTCATATATGCCTAAGAACATCGTCTCTACTCCTATGACACCCTAGCTTATTCAGTTTCAGTGGGAAGTATAGCTTTAGATTTGATCTCTGCAGGTCAGTTTCTCACCTTTCAGCATGATCACCAGTCTCATTTGCTCAAGCAACAGTTTGACTTTATATTTATCACACATAATTCTAAGTTTTAGAAGAGTTGCTCTGTGGTAAGTATAACTATTCCCGAACTTAGAATTATATGTGATAAATATAAAGTGTTCAGACTCAGCACTTATGAATTTCCAGAAAAACTGCTGAGTGTACTGTTAAATTCTCACGCCTGGTCCTACAACATGCACATGGAACCAAGGCAATTTAGAATATACAAAACCCAAATGCTGTTCCCTGCTCAGCTTTCTGAAACCATTCATGTTATTGGAGCCACTTTCTCTGAGGTTACTCATGACTCTTGAATTGCTAAATCCAGGGGCCTGGAAGTCATCCTACTCAGCCTCTCTGTAACATCTGAGAGAGCTGATCCTGCCTCCTTTAGGAAACTTTCATTTTTTATGGCTTCCTTGACACTACTTTCTCCTTATTGTCTTGCTGCCCACTCTGGCCACACCCCAGCCTCCTTCCTTGGCCCATCTTCTTTAGCAGGCTCATAATAGGAGGTCCCTTGGACCACTTCCTATTTCAGTGTGCAGCCTCTCCCTGGGCAAGACTTACCAGGACATAATTATCACCTAAATGTGAATGGCTCCCAGTCTTCAGACTTGCCCCCTTTTTCTGGAGCTCTAGATCTCTATTTCCAATGGGAGAACGGCATGTCTCGTAGATTCTATTTAACACATCCAACAATGCCCCAAACCTGCCCTCTACTTCTATATCTCAGTTCATGGCTGCATCATCTACCCAGTCACTAGGGTTAGAGTCATATGTCACGCCTCCTTCTGTCCATAACTATGACTGACATTGGTTGTGGCATCAATAGTCAGCATAACACAGTGGTCAAAAGCAAGGACTCGGGAGTTGGACTGCCAGGGTTCAAACCCAGCTCTGCCACTTACCAGGAGGATGACTTTGAGCAAGACTTTTGTTTGTGTGTTTGTTTGCTTTTTTCATGGCGTGTCAGTGGTTTATTGTGGGATCCCAATTCCCAGACCAGGGATTGAACCCTGGCCACAGCAGTGAAAGAACCTTGGACACAGTGGTGAAAGCACCACTAGGGAACTCCCTGAGCAAGATTCTTCACTGTTCTGTCAGTTTACTCATCTCTAAAATGAGGATAATAATAGCGGCTACCTCCCAGGGTCCTTCTGAGGATTAAATAAATTTGTATTTGTATCTGCTTAGAACACTGTCTGGCACAGAGTAAGTGCTACCTAGGTGCTTGTTAATAACTTGGTTTCTGTTTTGTTCCTCTTCTAATCCACCCTTCACACAGCTAATCAAGGTTTTTGAGGGGCTGCCAATTACTGACTGGTCAACTGGAGGCCAGTTATTGTGTTAAGTGCTTTTGGTGCAGAATCTCATGGAATCCTCGTAACAGCCTGTTAAGGAAGTGTTGCCATTCCCATTTGAGAGATGAGGACACTGAGGCATTAAAAGCTAATGTACTTTGCCCCAAGTCACACAGACTATAAATGCCAGAGTTGGGGTTTTAACTCAGGTCTCTCTATTCCCAGAACCTGTTTCAAAACCAGGAAACTATACTTTACTGCTCTTCCAAGCCAGAGTCAATCACTTACTGCACAGGCTTCTCCCAAGACTGTGCACTGCCTCTGCTGTCATGATCTTATTCCTTGAACACTCTTTCCCTAACTTACCTTTATTTCCTGCAACTCCACCTCAGGTGGATGCCCTTTCCTTCCTCCTTCCTTCTTCCCTTCTTTCCTTCCTTTCTAACTTCAACATTTACCAAATGCTTAAATCCCAGGCACTGGGGTAAACTGGAGAAAATGAGTACTTTGTCTTCAAGGGGCTCATAGTATGACACAAATTATTATTGACAATACAGTAAGGGGAGTGTGCCAGGGGGTGTGGGAGCCAGAATGGGTAAGGAGGGGAAGGGGATGGGAGAATTTCTTTGAAGCGGGGACATTCATCTGCCTTAAGGGATTTTCCAGTCAGATAACTTCTTGCCATTCTCTAACAGTCCTCCTGACTTCTTGCTTTTTGCCTTTCAGATCTTGGACGTATCTTTCTCCCCATCAGATTGTCATTTAACTGTATTTGAAAGTCACTCAGCCTGGGGTGCCATCCTTTCCTTCCTAATCAGTTAGATGTTTGTTTCCTTGTAGACACCTCAATTATAGTGCATCTCACACTGTATTCTAGCTATTGGTCTATTTGCCCGTCTTTTTTCTGTTCTTCTTTTTACAGCCGCACCTGTGGCACATGGAAGTTCCCAGGTGAAGGGCTGAATCAGAGGTGCAGCTGAAGGCTCTGCCACAGCCACAGCAGCACAGGATCAGAGACACATCTGCGACTTACACTGCATCTTGCAGCAATGCCAGATTTTTAACCCACTGACCAAAGCCAGGGATCAGACCCACATCCTCACAGAGACTACATTGGGTCCTTAAGCCGCCAAGCCACAGTGAGAACTCCTTGCCTGTCTTTCTGTTTGGTTTATGATGCCCTCCACAGAAAAGACAGTCTTATTTATTTTCGAATGGTCCTTCATTCCCAAAGTGGCAAAGCAAGCATATCACAGTGCTCAACAAATTTTGATAAATGAAGAATTATTTGCCAATTTACAAAAGAAAGTATAAGAGTTACTTCTGATTACAGTAAAGCTATTCAGGTGATCATTCTTAGTACCTTAGCACAAGGCTCTACAGCAAGTGGGTGTTCAATAAATACTAAGCATTTGATAGTTCTGTCAGTGAAGTAATGCTAGGGACGGGAAATTTATTATTAAATCTACTTCTGTCCAACTGAGTGTCAGTGCTTTTGATCAGGCATGAGAAAATTAAGAATCATTGGTTATAGAGCTAATATTGAGAATTTCTTTTCTTCCCTGGGTTGGGCCATGGTTCCAGAATCTTGTGCTTAGTTGAGGCACCAAGATAAGATGCTGTTGGGAGAAGGATGCCGTGGTCTACAGGAGTTGCTACCAAGAGTCTGCCATTTTTCCGTGATCAAAAAGTCCACAAATAATAAATGCTAGAGAGGGTATGGAGCGAAAAAGCACCTTCCTACAGCGCTGGTGGGAATGCAGATTGGTGTAGCCACCATGGAGAACAGAATGGAGGTGTCTTAAAAAACTGAAAATAGGATTTCCCATTGTGGCTCAGTGGTAATGAATCCAACTAGTATCCACAAGGATGTGGGTTCAATCCCCGGCCTTGCTCAGTGGGTTAAGGATCCGGTATTGCTGTGAGCTGTGGTGTAGGCCGGAAGCTGCAGCTCTGATTCGACCCCTAGCCAGGGAACTTCCATATGTTGCACATGCGGCCCTAAAAAGAAAAAAAACCAAAAACTAAAAATGGAGTTACCATACGATCCGGCAATTTTACTCCTGGGCATATATCCAGAGAAACTCTAATCTGAAAAGATACATGCACTCCAATGTTCATAGCAGTATTATTTACAATAGCTAAGATGTGGAAGCAACCCAAGTGTCCATCGACAGGTCAATAAAGAAGATGTGATATATACACACAATAGAATATTATTGAGCTATAAAAAGAATGAAATAATGCCATTTTCAGCAACATGGATGAACCTAGAGATTATCATAGTAAGTGAAGTAAATCAGGAAGAGAAAGACAAATAGCATCTGCTTCTCACATATGTGGAATCTAAATAAATGATACAAAGGAACTTATTTACAACACAGATATAGATTCGCAGACATAGAAAACAAACTTGTATTTACCAAAGGGGAAAGAGGGAGAGGGATAAATTAGGGATTTGGGATTAATAGATACATACTGCTATATATAAAATAGATAAAAAATAAGGACCTATTGTATAGTACAGGGAACTATATTCAGTTTTTTTTAACAACCTATAATGGAAAAGAATCTGAAAATTTACATGTATAACTTTGCTGTGCACCTGAAACATTGTAAATCAACTATACTTCAATTAAAAAAAAAAGATTCAGAATTTCTGTCATGGAGCAGCGGAAATGAATCTTACTAGGAACCTTAGGGATGCGGGTTCGATCCCTGACCTCGCTCAGTGGTCAAGATCTGGCATTGCCCTGAGCTGTGATGTGGGTCGCAGATGAGGCTCGGATATGATGTTGCTGTGGCTGTGGCGTAGGCCAGTAGCTGTAGCTCCGATTCGACCCCTGACCTGGGACCCTCCATATGCCACAGGTGCCGCTCTAAAAGGCCAAAAAAAAAAAAAAACCAAAAGAAGAAAAAAGAAAAAAAGGGCCTACCATTCTAGCACATGCCTGGTAAAAGCCCAGCAATAGCTTTTGCAGCTAGTCCTGGTTCTGTCTTCCTAGGCACACCACGCAGCCATCCCGTCTCTGCGGCAGCGCTTCCTCTCTTCCTTTCTGGGAGCACAGCCCTCTCTGTTGCCTTTCTCTCCTGGGAACATTTACCTCTAGTAAAGGGGAATTGTTACGGTGGACAGAGCAGTACAGTGCTGACTTGAGATGCGTCCTCCTCCTCCCCCTGCCCCTCCCCTTTCTCCTTCCTCTCTTTCTCCTCTTTTTTCGCTGATTACCCTTTCACAGAGGTTGAGGCTTTTGGACAACAAAAAGTCAGAAGGACTCTTAGCCCATGGCTATTTTCCATCATGCATCATCCCCTGACCTGAGGAAATAATTCTAGTATCCCTACTGACATGAATTAAGAGGAAGGAGAAAGGGGAAAAATACATAGAGAACCGCCCCCCCCAACCAAAAACCAAACCAACAGTAGATACTGATATCACAGAATACTGTCCCAGTCATAGTAGCCACTTAATCTTTGGGTTTCATCAAAATTGTGAGAATTAAAGGACAAAGTACTTTACTTTGAGTTTAGGATAATTTTTGTTACATGGACCATAAGTGCTTAGTAAATTATTTTATTTTATTTTATCTTTTTGCCTTTATGTGGAGCCGCACCCGCGGCATATGGAGGTTCCTAGGGGTCTAACCCGAGCAGTAGCTGCCGGCCTTTGCCACAGCCACAGCCACGCGGGATCCGAGCTGCGTCTGCGACCTACACCACAGCTCACGGCAACGCTGGATCCTTAACCCAGTGAGCAAGGCCAGGGATCGAACCCGCAACCTCATGGTTCTTAGTCGGATTCGTTAACCACTGAGCCACAAAGGGAACTCAGTGCTTAATAAATTATTATTCAGGGCTCCTCCACTCAGGGAAAGACCTTGACTTCTGTCCAGAATCCAGGACAATTGCTCCCACAGTCAAGCAGTGCCAGCTGTGTGAGTAGTCTGTTTTCTACGCTACCCGAGAAGAGTCAGCCTGGATGCTGGACCCTTTTTTGATCTCCTTGGAAGTGGGGTTCCTACTGTACTTCTAGAGGATTCTCTTTCCTCCCAGCATCGATTTCCCTCTCAAACCCCACTCCTAATCCCCACGAAGCTTAGCCACAAGCTAAGCTTAGTACCGGTTTGGGTTCAGGTGTTGCGGTTGGCCTATTTAGGAGCCCTAGGACTGGATAATTACATTGAAATTCAGAAGCAGCATGCAATTTTTGGCACTGATATCTTTCGTTAAATTCAACAAGCATTCATTGAGCAACTAGAGCGTGTAAAATAGGGTTCCTTTAAATACATCTGGCTCTCAATTATTTAGTCTGTTTTTAATTTGAATTAATGTTGACCCATCCTTAAGGGTTTTATGAAGAATTAATATTAAAATGAATAAATATTTGCACAAATCTTTGCAAATATAAACGTCTTGTGTGGAGTATTGTTGCTACAGTATTAATATTAATTGCAATAACACTACAGCTTCCCAGGCAAGCGGTAGGGGAGCTGCTGCAAAGCCAACAAGAACCAGACGGAAGAGGTCAGGGGAGGTGCCTTCAGCACGTCCGGCCCAGAAGGGGCGGTGCTATAAGGAATATACTAAAATGCCGCCCTTTACCCCGCCCTTTTCGTCGGTGCGGCGTAGGCGGTTACCATGGCGATGACGTATAGAGGGCGGGGCGGGGCGGGGCTATGGAGAGGAGGAGGAAGATGGCGGGAGGGCGGCTCTGAGGAGACCTCGGCGGCGGCGGAGGAGGAGAGAAGCGCAGCGCCGCGCACCGCCGGGGCCCATGTGGGGAGGAGTCGGAGTCGCTGTTGCTGCCGCCGCCGCCAGTAACTGCTGGACCCGAGTGGGAGTCAGGGGGAGACGGCAGGATGAAGTTCGCCGAGCACCTCTCCGCGCACATCACTCCTGAGTGGAGGAAGCAATACATCCAGTATGAGGTACCGGCAACGGCCGGGGAGTGGGAGGACTCGGAGGGGCCACCATCTCCCCAGTCCTGACCTCCACCGCCGCCTTCCGCTCCTGCTGCCTCCACGCGCCCGGGCGGACTTTGACCCGGTGCGGCGGGGAGCCACTGCGGCATCCCCGCCGCGGCCGGCCCCCTCTGGGCCCCTCTGACCTTCCCCTCCCCCGCAGCCCCGCTGCCGCCGGGGTAACGGATATGCGGGCCGGCGGGCCGGGAGGGACGGCACAGCCGGCCGGGGCTGGGGAATGGTGGTGGGAGGGCGAGCCGCAGGTGGAGGAGTCGGCGTGTGAGGGCAGCCCGGGGTCGCGGCGGTTCCGCGCTAATCCCCTCCTCCCGCTCACCCTAACCTCCCGTCCCCACCCTGGGCGAGCGCCCCCTCGCCAAGGTTAGGTCTTGTTTCTCTCTGCTCACCTCTCACCGAGGAATCCTCTTCTGAGATAAGCCCCTCCAGTGATTTCCTTCATTCCACGGAGCCCTTCAGCTTTTCTTCACTTGCCCACTGTTGACAAAGGCTTTGTAACAGGGTTGAAACTTGATTTAAATGTGTATTGCACATGCAGTGGTTACAATGTGCAAATGTAGCGTAATCAGCTATTTTGTTTTGATGAGACTGACTTGTCTTTTCACTGATTGCATGAAGTATTTAAAGTATATAAAACATTTTTGTTTTGGGCTCTTCTCTTGTTTTGGGATGAAGGGGGAAGTGGAAGGAAGAAAGAGAAGAGAATTATTTAAAATTTTCAGATTTTCTTTCCTAAATTTTTTGTTATCTAGGGAGAAAAGTACTACATTGTAAACAATGTACTTTTAAAACATACCTGTGTATTAGAGAAATCATGGCCCATCTCACCCTTAATTTCAGTGATAACAGCTCTTGGAGTGTATTTAATAGATGGTGATAAGGAACCTTGCATTAATAAAAGGAAGAGTAAAGGTAATGAGCCCATTTATAGATTCAGAAGCCAAGATACCTGAAGGGCTTTAAACATTGCAATAGGTTATTTTCCGTAACTGGCAGCTCAGCTCCTGGATAGAGAAAGACTTATCTGTAAGCTCCAGGAATTCACATCTATGTTATGTGCAGGAACAAAGAGTATAGAATCAGTATGAACACAAATATGCTAGCTAGGTTTTATGGATTAAAATATTTTGTTTCTTTATTTAATTTCTATTTTAAGTTCATTTATAGATGTTCAGGCAATGGTTTATTCATATAGCAGTTGTAATAATTGAAGAAGACAAGGAAAGGGATTGTTAAGAGGTTAAACAGAACCTTGAAGAACCTTGTAAAATAAATTCACCTTGTAACATAGTTATTTGATTATTGCCAGAATTGAAAGCCCGAAAATTATTAATGCTTTCTTTTTACTTAATTTTCTTACAGTGTTTTGTGGCTACATTTTGTGAGGATGAAAAAAGGGACTAGCTTTTCAGCTTGTAGAGGTTTTGATTTATTGTTTCTAATAACGTTTGGTCAGTTTTAAAACCTTGGCTAGAGTCCAGATGATGGTTTTTATTGAAAGGAAGGTATTGGTCTTTCATCTTTCCAGTAGTAATTTTCAGCACCACTGCCAGTTCTTCATAGAGGCACAGAACACAGCATGCTGAAGCAACATCTTATACTTGTTATATAGTATGGAATGCTTCATTTGGGGAGAAGTAATGGTGGTTGGTTGTATGCTATGATTCATTTTAAATATTGCGGCACTCACCTGTTTCATAGAATTGTATTAACTTGGAAATCAGTTTCTGGGGCTGGAAGGAGAAGCATAAGATTTAGTTTGAATACGTAATTACTTCTTGATTTATAATGTCAGCTTTGTGACTGAAGTAATTCTGGGATTCCTTATTCACATACTCCATTTGGACACTTGTCCTAAATGGTTACTTTAGGTTGGTCACAGAGGAACAAAATTCCTGAGTGTATGTGTGACTGCATTATCTTTCCTAGTCCAATTATAAATCATTTTTTGAAAAATTCATTAATTGTGGATAATTGAAATTTTATTCTGCAGAGAATTCCTACCGTGTGACTCTTGACTAGGATAAGCTCATTGTTTGGCAGGCAAAATTAATAGGGAGCACTTTTCTTTGTGAATTGGAGCCATTAAGGACATTTTTTAAAGGCTTGGGATCTGTTGTGTATTGTTTCTCAAGAGCTGGTGCTGTTCCTTTAAAAATAGTTCAAGAATCATAAATAAGAGTCTTTAGAGGCCAGGAATTTTAGCAGCTTAAAAACTTTGGGGAAAAAAGGACATCATAAAAAATATTAGTATTTACTAGAGAAGTGAACCTCCTCATAATGTAGTAACATGTAGTTCTCATATATGAAGATGATGCTCTTGAAACACCGTTAATAGAACAGACACTTGAATTTGCTTTTCAAGTACTGATGATGAAATCCCAGATTTCTAGCATAGGGTGCTTTCTAGTACTGTGAACCACTGTGAACTGTTCAGCTTCTTTGTGATTTGTTTCATTCTGCTATGTCAAATTTCACTTGAAATAAGCAGAGCTTTAGGTAGAAGCTGAAAATATTGTTTTACATTTATGATAAGATGTATTATTGTGTATACACGGTCTTACAATAACTGCTAGTTCTCATACATGCTTGTCATGAGGCCTTGAGGACAGTCTTTTTGCCTTTCCAAGGTTCTTTCCTCTTTCATAAAATAAGAATATAGGGCCAGAGCTTTTCATAGGTTTTTTATTTAACTTTCACTGGCTTTTATATTTTATATTGTTAAAATGATTAACATTAGTGATCCGTCAGTATCCTGGAAATCATTAGTTTCTAATTTAAAAGTGAATTGTAGAGTTCATAGATTCAGTCTTCATAGGCAGAATAATAAAGCGTACAAGAATAGAGCAACATGAGAAACTGTATAAAGAAAATCGGATCCATTTGTGAATAGTTTTTACAAAGAATAAACACAAATGGAAAGAGACTATCCCTGTTTCCAGTAATCTCGTTGTGTGTAAATCTTGGCATATATTATAGAACACCAATAAATCTTTATAAGAGCATAAAAATTTAGAATCAGTAGCAGCCAGGCGACAGTAAAACAAACAAACTGGCAAAAAAAAAAAACTTAGAATCAGTGATGGTATATTTTAGAGCTGTGTAATTGATTAATCAAAATTAATTTAGACTAGTTTCAACTACCTAATAGACTAGTATGACCACGTTAATATTTTACAGAATATTAGCAAAATAAGCAAATATATTTGGTGTCTTAGGCTGCTGACTTGTGTTTTCTTCCCTAAGGTCCTGTGCTGCTGTGGTTTCTCAGAAATCTGGCATTTTTTTTTTCAGTGTACACTGCAGTTTTGTAAAGTAATAAAATAATGAGGCATCTGAATTTCAGGATTTTAGAGTTTGAAGGGAATTTAGAGATTATCTGCCTCCTTGTTTTTTTTTTTTTTTCAGATAAGAAAACTGAGGTCCAGAAAGGTTAAGTTACTTGTCCAGGATCATATCTACACTTGATCTTAGCCAAAAGGCCGAGAAGCGATTCCAGGATCATATCTAGATAGCTAGTCTCTTGAGCAGAAGATGTGTAAGCATTGGGAGCCGGGTCACCCTAACCGTGTGACCCTGATGAAATCACTTCCTCTTTCTGGGCTTTAAATTCTTCGTCTGTGAAGTGCGAGAACTGGACTTGATGGTTTCTAAGCTTGTAGAACTCTGTTTTCTCATGACCATATAGCTGTAAATTTCTGTACATTTTTGTGGTTTAATTGTGTTTGATATATGAAGAGGAAAGAACTTAAAGCATTACTGTTAATAGCATCCTTTTAAATTAATAGTCACCTTTCAAAGTTTTTTGATGATATCTTAATCTGTGGCTGGAAAGCTGACCTGGTGAAACTTTTATTTAACTTAAATAAAAAGTAATGGTCATAGATTAATTTTTTGTTGCAAGATTGGGGAAAGGAGAGATTCTTCATAAACTGAATATCTCTTATTTTTAATTGCAAGGAAACAGTGCTATAACATTATTGTGATTTCATTTATAGAACTCTCCCATGAGAACACTTGTGTCGCAGGCTTCAATTTCCCAAATGTATTATGTTGATTAGTTAGGGTTAATTTGCCTTGCTGGAACTTGTTTTGAAATTTCCAGTTTGACCACCCGATGGGGCACAAACCACACTTTTTGTTTCACTCACTTCTGCAAATGAAAGTCCAGTGTAGCATATTTAAAATAACTCTTGTAAATGATTATGTCAGTAAATGCTTGGCATTTCAGAATGTTTCTTAAGTGAGTGAGTGAGTGTTGTATAAGACAGAAAACTATTACTCTTCTTTATTATTTTTGTATAGTAAAGTCTGTTAGAGTGAGTATCCTGGAAAAATTATACTTGTCCACCCATCCCGAAAGGTTGGTTTTGGATCAGTTTTTGGGTGAAGGCCCAGATCATAAGAACCTAAGAGTCTTATTTGACCTGGGGTGACCATGGAAAATCAGCCCTGGCTTCAAATCCAGTCCTAATCTGGAAAACATCTAAGAGACTGATTGAGTTGTGCTGGCTAGAGATTTCAAGTATATTTGCATCAGAGCCCCCAAAGGAGAGTACCCAGTGCTCCCATGGAGTAAGAGAAGATAGTTTTCTTTCTTAATGATTTTTATTTTTTTCCATAATAGTTGGTTTACAGTGTTCTGTCAGTTTTCTACTGTACAGCAAAGTGACTCAGTCACACACACATACATTCTTTTTCTCACGTTTTCCTCCATTGTGTTCCATCACAGGTGCCTGGATATAGTTCCCTTTGCTATACTGCAGGATCTCATTAGAAGATAGTTTTAGAAATGTTAATTAGTTTTTGTGTGTAAAATAGAAAATTTTACTAATATTGAATATATGGGTTAATAGAGTGACCTTGTTTAGTAGGTAGTCAGAGGGAAAGAGAAGAATTGCTAATAGTTTTCTCACATGTTTGTTCACTTTCAGCAAATAGCAATTAATCCAGGTAATGGGTGCATAGTTAAATGAATATATGGCTGTTACCTAATTTTGATGAAATGAACCCTTATAAAATGGATGTGACTTAAAAAGACTCCTGTAAAGAAGCCTCAGCAGCAGTACCAATAATCGGGCACACGTGAACAACAAGAACATGGCAGAACTGACAATTCTACTTCTAGTATTAGCTTTTTGTCAGCCAAATTATAGAGAAAACAATGATACTTCAATAGATCCGACAAGAAGTTTGCCAAAACGTTTCAAAATAATTAAGATAATTCTTTGAAATAAGATTTTACATCCACTGTCATTCGCAGTGAACTCCACCCTAAATAAATATTGCATGTTAAGAGTATTTTGCCTTGTAAGGTCTCTTTTCCAGCCATTATCAAGTTTCAAAATCAGCTGAATCCCAAAGTTTGAACTAGTTCTTTGAAATACTGTTATCATGAAATGTTAAACTAAAATTTTAAAAAGTAATGAATCTTCAGTTAGGTTGTTCTTTAAAAGCATTGTTACTGACGGTAATTTCTTAAGGGAGATTAAAAATATTTTAGTACTATTCACAAATGAAAGGTTAAAATTACTTATTTTACCATTGTTTCAGCTTTTAAAACTTCCATTAAAAAAATCCTGTTTTATAATGTAAACAGATGTAGAAGGAAATAATTTATAAATAAATGTACCTATATTGGAGGTGCATAGTAAGCTTTGGAAGACTTTGCTCAAGTTGTACTACTTAACCAGAACTAGTTTGTAGGTTGCTTGGTATTTAATTGGCCTTTGGGACTGAGAGATTGTCAAAATTCTCTAGGTTTCTTGTCCAGTTGTATTTGCCTTTTCAGGTCTTCACTCTACCTTGTAAATGCTAAAAGAAGCCAAATAGACAATACCCATGAACAAAGTACCTTAAAAAATTGTTCATTCATTCAGCAGATATTCTTAGGGGCTCTATTCTGTGTGTGGGCTGATAGATATGTCATTAAATTCTAGCTCTTTTGCTGTCTTAAAAATAGAAAAAACAAAAACCAGTATTTTTTTTTTTTTTGCTTTTTAAGGCCACACTCGCAATGTGGAGATTCCCAGGCAAGGTGTCTAATCAGAGCTACAGCTGCCAACCTACACCAGAGCCACAGCAACGCAGGATCCGAGCCATGTATGTGGCCTACACCACAGCTCACGGCAACGCCGGATCCTTAACCCACTGAGCAAGGCCAGGGATGGAACCCGCAACCTCATGGTTCCTAGTCAGATTCATTAACCACTGCGCCACGACGGGAACTCCTGTGATTTTGGTTTTATATTTCATTTAATGTAGTGCTTGTAAAATTGAAAATGGTATAGAAAGGGGAGATTGCAGATTGAGGACTTGGAACAAGGTTTTAAATTTGGATCTCTTGTGTTAAGTAATATGAAAGAATTCTCCCTGGCTTTTCAAACTTTTTAAAGTCATGTTTAAAGTCAATTTGTTTATAGGAGGAGATTTAGTTACTTGTTTTTTCCCATCACCAGGCAGGTGTGGTATCTATGGGGCCCTGATCAAAAAATCCTTAAAAAGTTGTTTGTTTATTATAGGTAAGAGGAGAGTATAATTAGCTTGCTGCAAGCATAACTTAAAGATTTTCATATTCTCTGTAACAAGAGGGACAGTATGTTGATTAAGAAAACATAGTCATCTCATATTAAAGGTGACCACAGTATTTAAAAAGACTGTAGACCGTGAATAAAGAGATATAAGTCCTTAGACCCAGTTTTGTCATTGACTATTCATAAATCATTAGTGAGCAAGCGCCTTTTTTGAAGATTGAAGGGCTGAAATGTAATCATGGTAAAGTGAGAAGCTTTTAAATTATTGCGTGAATTACTTATTTAGGCTAAATTGATAAAGTTGTCATTCATAGATTAATCCGTGTGCTTTGTGGGCTTTTTCTGTATCTTCAACTTTGTGGTCTTGGGACCATTTGAAACTCTTAAAAATTGAGGATTCCAATGTCTACCGATAATATGCTATATAGAAATTCTGAGAAATGTCTGGTACACCAAAGTATACAAGCTCATCATCAGATACATGACATCACATTTCATGTAGCCTTTGGCAAACTCCACTGTGAAAGAATGAGAGTATAAAAAGCACCTGAAGTTGTAGTGTTATTATGAAAATAGTTTTAACTTTCTGGGTTCCCTGAAAGAGTTTCTGAGAGTTCCTGCTTTAAAGCACAGGACTCCTTTCAGAAAGTTTAGAGATGGTCTGATAATCTCTCTAGTCTTAGGAAGCACATAAGAGGATAAAGGAAATCCCATGAGTGAATCCACAGAAGTATCTCTGTCCTGCGCAGGATGATAGAGAAAAGAAAGTTGCCTTCCCTGGGATTCCCATTCTGTTTCTCTTCTTTGAATTGAATTAGTGAAAATGTGGTCATTTTGTCATTAAGGAGAAAGGAAGTAACATTTATTGACCAGTTAGGAACCAAGTGTCAGCAACTGTTACCTTATTTAATCTTCACAACAGTTTTGTGACATAGATCACTGTTTTACTGATGAGGAAGCCAGGCTTAGTGAAACCAATCAATTTGTTCATGGTCACACACCTAGGAAGTAGTAGAGCCAGAATTTGAAATCAAATTTGTCATACTTTGGAGCTCTTGCTTTTATATGGAAAATATAAATAACAGCAAGGTGGTAGCAGTGGCAGTAACAATAGCTGTTAGTTTTTTGAATTTTACTTTTGTTAGTCACTATGGCATTCGGTTAAAAACATTTTCTCTTTTTAGCAAGCTCTTTAGGTTGGTTGTTATTATAGCTTTGTATGTAGATTAAGGAACCTGAGTCTTAGAGCTATTAAGTAGCTGATTATGTTGATACTGTAATTGTGGGTAGCAGAGATGAGATTGTAAGAGCACCTGCTCTTAATTTCTACATCATACTGCTTTATGAAAAATAAATAAATCCATCCATTTATACATACATACATTTAGGCATAATGTGACTTGTTTGCCAGAACCTGCTGAAGTAATGGCTAGTCTGTTTTTTGTCCCAGGTCTTAGTCTGCATGGTTTGGAGATAGCAGAGCGTGGTATGGAGGTCAGAGTTCCTTCTGTCAGTTCATATTTTCTTCAAGATTACCTATGTAACTGTTATGAGATAGCTAGCATATATAGAGGACCTTATAAAGATGAGCCATAAGAAAAAAATAGTGAGATGTAGTGTTAAGGGTAAAAAGAGGGAGATAAAGAAGCGTGGACAGGAGTTCCCACTGTGGCACAGCAGAAACGAGTCCAACTAGTATCCATGAGGATATGGGTTCAATCCCTGGCCTCGTTCAGTAGGTTAAGGATCTGGTGTTGCCATGAGCTGTGGTGTAGGTTGCAGACGTGACTTAGATCCCGGGTTGCTCTGGCTGTGGTGTAGGCTGATGGTTGTAACTTCATTTTGACCCCTATCCTGGGAACTTCCATATGCTGCAGGTACGGCCCTAAGCGGGGGAAAAAAAGTGGACACAGCTCTTGCTATAACGCAGTTGTGGCTTTGGGCTTTTAGATCATAGATCACGAGATGTTAGACCTGTCAGGAATTTCACAGATTATTTAGCCTAATTTCCTGTTTCAGTTAAACGGGGAAGGTCCAGAGAGGTTGAGATTCAAGGTCACAAGGCTTGGTTAGTGGCTGAGGTAACACAATTACCCTGATTCACTTTTTGTTTAACTGTTTTTCATCATATGCTTTTATGTTGATAACGCATCCAGAGAGCAAACTCTGAAACTAGATTGCCTAGATTTATATTTCAGCTCCATGGTTTGCTAGCCGAGTGACCCCGGGCAAGTCGCTCAACCTCTCTGTGCTTCAGTTTTCTAACCTGTAAAATGGGGACAATAATAGAAGTTATAAGAGTTGTGATTATATGACTTAAAATTTGAAAAGTGCTTACAATAATGCCTAGAACTTAGTAAGAGCTATATATTTGCTATTAAAATTATTTCTCCTGCAGAGCTCAATGGTGTTACTTAATGCCAGATTAACAGTATCTTTGTGAGGGAAACTGAGCTTCAAATTTTGTACCTCTGGTCTTGTCCAAGTCAAGTTTTCTTGGAAAATGGCTTTGTTGATTTTTAATTCTTTCTCTTATTATCTGTGATACTTATATTAGTAAGTTGTCCTTTTTATATACTGTAAGAAATTTAGGTGGGAATAATTACATGGTTTTGAAATAAATGAGTTCTTTGTTACTGGTAACCCATATTCATTTCAGGTATAGACTGTGCCTGTGTATTCTTCTCTTTCTTTCATTTTTAATTTTTTAAATTTCTTTTTTCTTTTTTTTAGGGCCACACCTGTGGCACATGGAAGTTCCCAGGCTAGGTGTTGAATCAGAGCTGCAACTGCTAGACTATGTCACAACCACAGCAACCCTAGATCTGAGCTGCGGCTCCGACCTACACCACAGCTCATGGCAATGCCAGATCCTTAACCCACTGATCAGGACCAGGGATCGAACCCACATTCTCATGGATACTAGTCAGATACGTTACTGCTGAGCCACAACAGTACTCCCTCTTTGTTTTTTTCTAATTGGGTTGAAATTTACACGTGCCTTCTCAAGTATGTCTAAATAGCTTAAGTGAATCCTTTGAGCTTTTAGTGGATATCTAATTATAGTTCTTTTCAATTTTCTGGTGGAAATTTAATTTTTAATACTAAAATTGGTTTTAGAGTTGAAAAAGACCTCTCAACTTCTCTTTCACACATGAATAAATTGAGGGCAGAGAGGCCAAGGTATGTGGTCAGTCTTACAACTAGCTGATAACAGAGCCTAGAATAAAAATATTACCTCCTGCTTACTGCTCTACTTCGCTGAGGCTTATCACTGCCGTATAAACATTTCTTTGCTTCTAATTTTTAGAATGAATTTTCTTTTTAAGAGCCTATATGAATTTATATGTTCTTGTTAATGATTACTTAAATGCTTAGCATTAATACATTTATCTGAATGTAATCCATTAGTTCACATCAACAACCTAAAATAGTTCTTGTGTGTGTCAATTAAGTCTAAGTAAATTAAGAGACTCAAACCTTAAAAATAGTATTTACTCAACTATAGAAAATTAGCCATTGCTCCTTCTAGGTAGAAACGTATCTTAGGTGAGGAGACAGGATTGAGGAATTATGGCAAGGCTTGAGGTAGTGATGAAAACACAGCTCGGGAAAATTAAAAAATCATTTGGGCATTGCTCTGTAACATATCTGTGTTTGAATGTTAACACAGGTTACATGTTACCTCTCCATGTAGAGCACCCCACCCTACAATATCTCTTTAACCTTCTGCCAAGCCAAAGTGAGGGCATATCTGGCAGAGAAGATTAGAATGTATATTAAGCCAATTCATTAAGTATTCATGAGCATCGCCTTCCTTTTAAAAAGATTAATAAGATGATAATAACAACAGCTAATATTTAATGAGTGTTTCCAGTATGCTAGCATTTTATGTTTAATCCTTAGTCTGTAAGGTGAGTTTTGTTATCCTTGTTTTAAGCAGTCACTGAGTCTTAGATTGAGTGGATTGCTCAAGGTCACATAGCTAATGAATGGTAAAAACCAAAATTCAAACACAGATTTGTCTTATTTCAGAGCCTGGATTCTTAACACAATGTTATATGGTCAGGATCATGCAATGGGCTGGTGATATAAAAATAAGTAAGCTCCTGTTCTAGAGGAGTTGACAACTTGGGTGGTCCCCTAATCATAGTATGTTGTGATTATGTTACAGAGGAATGGCCAATTGATTTTGCCCTGGAGATCAAGGTATTTATCTTGAAAGCTTTTCATAGAGGTGGTGTTTCAACTGGATATTAGAGATTGAGTAGGGTTTGTAAAGAGGAGATACGGCACTGGCAGCATTCTGGGCAGATAAGGTAATACTGAACAAAGGCGTAGTTGGGTGGAAGCATCCAAGCATATTAATGAAATGTGGTTTAGTAGGTATCTTGGAGAGCCGATAGTGTGAGTTGGGGAAGTGGACTAGGAGGTATCAAGGGCTATAGTGCTTTGGATACTATGCTGAGGAGTTTAAATGTTTCCTGGTTGTGAACCATTAACGATTGGACAGAGGAATCAGTGCAAAGTGAGAGTGTAATTTAAATCTTAGAGGATGCATTGGGGAGACTAAGACCAAAAGACGGGAAAACCAAATAGTATAGCTAAAAATAATAAAAGCTTGAATTGATATCTTATTTAGTCAACATTTTAACATCTGTTTTTTGTTTGCTTGCTTTTGGCCACCCAGTGGCATTTGGAGTTCCTGAACCAGGGTCATATCCGAGCTACAATTGTCACTGATGCTGAAGCTCCAGCAATACTGGATCCTTTAACTCACTGTGCCTGACCAGGAATCAAACCTTTGTCCTGGTGCTGCAGAGACGCTGCTGATCCCATTGTTCCACAGCAGGATTTCCCCACTTTTTAACATCTGAAATCAGGATACATCTCATAATTAATTGCCATAGGTTGGCAGACATTTTTTTCATTCTTAAAAGTACATAAAGTAATGCTTTATATTACTATTAGTAGCACCTTGATTTGATGAAATATGATTGTAATAATATATAGTATTTACTGAATGCCTACTGTGTGTTAGGCAGAGTCATAGATAACCTGTCAGCATCCAGCATCTGGCATATTTAGAAACTTAAAAAACAATGACAACAGCAACAACAGAAAGTGACTAAAGGGCCGTGGGATCTGCCTGAGATGTCGTTAAGGGATAAGAAAGAGAAATTGAGAAGAATGTGGTTGAAGACAGTGAATAGAGAAAATAAGAAAAGTTCATGTTTATCTCCTGCAGAGTGTGGCTCATGCTCTGGAAATGAATTACTTTGGTATCAATTTAGAGAAGTGGTCTTATTCTTTTAGTTTTTCTTTATTCAGTGAATGCAGAGTTAGGCCTTTTACTTAGTTTTATATAACACACTCAAATATCAATGATGACAAAATTGAGGTGATACTCTCTCCCCTATTTTTTCAAAATATTTATATAGTAGCAGGTAACAAATTGATAAGTAGGTGAGTCACCACCTTTAATCACAGAGTTCAATTATCTTTTGATTAAATCATTTTTTTCTTTTTTTTGGCCACCCTGTGGCATATAGAGTTCCCAGGTCAGGGATCAGATCCAAACTGTAGTTGTGACCTAAGTCACAGCTGCTGCAACAGTGGATCCTTAACCCGCTGTTCCAGGCCAGGGACTGGAACCTGCGTCCCAGTGCTCACAAGAAGCCACCGATCCCATTGTGCCACAGTGGAACTCCTAAACCATTCTTTTTGAGTAGAATAAGCTTATTTGAAATATGAGTATTTCAAATTATGCTGCCACTAGTAATTTGTTAAAGAGGATTGCAAAATTTTTTTCTAGGATTAGTTTGCTTAGTATCATGGACTTTCAAAAATTCAGTTATTGTTAAATTCAGAAATTAGAAAATGCATTGATTTCGGGACCATGTAGTCTACATTGCTATTACAATAACCCTGTGAGCTTGAGCAAATCATTTATTTAGCCTTTCTGTGCTATGATTCTGTTATCTTTAAACTGGGATAATAGGAATTTCTATTTTGAAGGATCACGTGAAATGAAATGAATCAATAATTGGAAAACTGGACAGTAAGTATAATAGTTATCACACATGGTATTATATAGCTATTAGCCATTACTACGTATCTGTCCATAGTGGTTTGAAACTAGCAGTTGAGCAATATCTTACTTGATTCATTTACTCTTGACCCAACACTGGGAAGGGATCAGTGAAACTAACTAGGCAATAAACAGCTTAGATTGTTTATTCAGTTATCGAACAAATGGAAGTTGAAAGAATTTTACCTTTTTATTTTTATTTTTTATTCTTTTTGTCTTTTTAGGACTGTACCCATAGCACATGGAGTTTCCCAGGCTAGGGGTCAAATAGGAGCTGTAGCCTTCGGCCCACGCCACAGCCACAGCAATGCAGGACCCAAGCCTCATCTGTGACCTCTACACCACAGCTCACAGCAATGCCAGATCCTTTAACCTACTGAGCGAGTCCAGGGATTGAACCCTTGTCCTCATGGATATTAGTTGGGTTCATTACCGCTGAGCCATAATGGGATCCTCTCAGAAGTCTACCTTTTTAAAAAAGTTTGGTATTTGATAGATCAGAAAGTTTATGTTACAACTTGTTGCTGGTTACTCATGAAAGAAAGAAATATTAATGTATACATTTTTTTATAAGTTTCTCTGGTTTTGGGTAGAGGTAAAAAATGGAAAAAAATTGGTAACTTTTTCCTTTTTTCATTTGCACTTTTGTTGCAGAGGCTTAGAATTTCTGAATTGATTTGTAAACAGAAAGTATCGGAGAAGAAAATGTTTTAGGGAAAAACGTACTAGCAAATGCAAAATTTTGAAATTCCCCCTTGAGCTTTCTTTGTAACATTTTCTTTTTTTTTCCTTTTTTTTGGCCACACCCACGACTTGTGGAAGTTTCTGGGCCAGGGAAGATTCTGAGCCAAGGCTTTGCCCTATGCCACAATGCAGGATCTTTTACCCAGTGTGCTGGGCTGGGGATTGAACCCTTGCCGCCACAGAGACAATGCCAGATCCTTAACCCACTGCACCACTCAATTCCATTTTAGAGATAATATTTATTTATTTATTGATTCATTCTTTTTTTAGGGTCACATCCACGGCATGTAGGAGTTCCCAGGCTGGGGTCAAATCGGAGCAGCAGCTGCCAGCCTACACCACAGCCACAGCAATGCCATATCTGAACCATGTTTATGACCTATGCTGCAGCTTGTAGCACCTCTGGATCCTTTTACCCACTGAAAGAGGCAAGGGATCGAACCCACATCCTCATGGGTACTAGTTGGGTTCATTTCTGCTGACCACAAAGGGAACTCCAGGTTGGAGTCACAAGGGGAACTCCAGGCTGGGAGGCTTTTAAACAGTTACTTTGTTTCTGTGAACCTCAGTTTTCTTCCATGAGAAAGGAGGATAATACTCAGCAAGGACCCTCAATGTTAGGAAATTTCCTGGGAACCAAATGATGTAGCTGGACTTTTAGAATCTGTTGCTTGAGAAACTGTGTTTTTGACTAAATGAATTACTGCGTTTTGTAGATTCTAAGATAGATGCACATTCCCTGTTCCACATTCCAATACCTTTGAATTTATTTTACAGATGTTATTATAGTTAATTGGTATGTTTTTGTTTCTTAATGGTATGTATAATAATGGTGCAATGATATGATGCATCTTAACAGTTGATGGTATCTTAGACTTGATGAAATATGATAATATTTTATTAAGTACAAATATCTTCATGTATTTTGACAAGTGGTAATGTATTTGTGGGGAACATTATTTAGTCTTCAGAGAAAACCTAGTTTTTAAGGTTTTACAGTATTAAAAGTTAAGTTGTGAAGTGGTCTGAGACTCATGGATTAGAAACCATCTTTATAGGTATATAGGGAACAGCATTGTGGAACCTTTGGTTTCTTTTGTTTTGTTTTCTTTCAGATAAACTGGCAAGCTGTTACTAAGAGCTGAGAGAATTTTATGTTACCGTACTATTATGGGTGGACAAAATGTGTTTTACCAACCTGTATCCTTATATATTAAAGAGGACTGGAAGTCGTAAACATTAAGAACTTTTCTTATGAATAGTAAATGAAAGAGGTTTGAATTTTCTGTAGAAATAAAAGATAATGAAAATTGGGAAAAATAAGAAAGGACTTCTCATTTTGATATTTCATGAAACTGGAAATGCGATAAAGTAATTCAGTAAGATAACATAGCAAACACAAAAATTAAATTGTGCTGATATTGGAGATTTAGGTTTTGTGTTAAAATTCTGTGTAGTTTACAAACATATTTTGAACTTGTACTGTGCTAAATGCTGTGGCCCATAAGAATTGAAGTGAGACTGCTCTCTGCACTTAGAGATTTATAGCTATTATCACAATAAATGTAAGAATGAACCATATGTATTTAATTAGTTATAAGAGAGCTTTATTTTATCATCAGAATAAGATCTTTAGACAAGGAAGACACTGATTTATTCTGTCAGACATGTTGCAGCTCAGAAGTACAGCTATATGACTTCTCAAGGGCATTCATTTTAAGTTAAATTACAATGTTGCTGGCTGTGGCATACAGAAATGCAGTTTTGCTTATTATTGTTAAATAAATCACCTACTTGAAATTGTCAGTCTTCCTTTCCGTAATTTTTGTATCTTTATAGGAATAAAATTTTTATTTTTATTTTTTTGTCTTTTTGCCTTTTCTAGGCCTGCACTCACGGCATGTGGAGTTTCCCAGGCTAGGGGTCTAACCGGAGCTGTAGCCGCCGGCCTACGCCACAGCCACAGCAACGCGGGATCCGAGCCGCGTCTGCAACCTACACCACAGCTCACGGCAACGCCAGATCCTTGACCCGCTGAGCAAGGCCAGGGATCGGACCCGCAACCTCATGGTTCCTAGTCGGATTCGTTAACCATTGAGCCACGACGGGAACTCCAAAATTTTTAGGTACTTCAATCAAGACAAACCAAAGAGTTGGTTTTGAGCTGATGACATTATATTCTATATAATGTCTATAGAAGTGTTTTTCAGATCTAGTCTTATGTATTAATTATCTACTGCTTTATAACAAATTACCTCAAATTTAGTAGCTTAAAATAATAAACATGTATTATCTTACACTGTTTCTGTGTCAGAAGAGTTTGGAAGCAGACTAAGTGGGGGTAGTTGTAGCTTGGGATCTTTTTGAGGTTGCAGTCAAGATGCAGTCAGGGCCATAGTCATTTCAAGGCTTGCCTGCGGCTGAATTCCAGTCTAACAGGGCTCACTCACATGGTTCACAAATTTGTGCTGGCTTTTTTTCAGAAGGTCTCAATTTGTTACCAATTGGACCTCTCCATAGACTGCTTCAGTTTTTTTGTGACTGAAAGTGGGTAATTCAAGAGAGAGCAAAAGTGGGTAATTCAAGAGAGAACAAAACAAAAACCAGAGTGCTTTCTATGATCTAGCCTTGGAAGTAGTACTCTGTCATTTATGCAGTATTCTATTGGTTATACAGCTCATTCTTATTTAGTGTGGAAGGGGATTGCACAAGAACATTACCGCCAGGAGACAAGAGTCATTGGGGGCTATTTCCGAGGCTAGTTACCACACCTGACGTAAAAATCTAATGGTTTAGAAAAGTTTTGGAAATAAAAGGGATAGTATCAGAAAACTGAGAGGCCAAAGTTAGAGGTAGATCTTAGAAAATAGGATTTCACTCCAAACAGTGGGCTGTGTGTCTTTTTCTCAGAAAAGCAGATTATAGAATGAGCAGTACTTGGGCGGGATCCTTTATAACCCTTCTGAATTTCAGATCTTCAGTGGTAAAATGAAAATTATATTTACATTAAAGAATTGTAAGCCTCTGTTAAGGTATTATGTTTAAAATACTCAGAACAGTATCTGCTAGCAGACATTCAGTCAAGGTAACTATTTTTACTTTTATTATTGATCAGTATTTGTGGCTATCCTATCCTCAGCTCTCCTATGTACTCAAGCCAATTTAATCTAGCTTCTGTCCCATTGCTCTACATAAACTGTTGTTGGAAGGTCATCAGTGAGCTCCTGATCCTCAGGTCTAATTTTAATCTCTTGTTAGTTTCTTGGTCTCTAAGCAGCTTTTAATTTTTCCTTTAACTTAAGGACATATTTTATTAATCTTACATATGGATAGTATAAGTTATAGGCTGTAAGGTAGAAGGTCAGAGTCTAGGCATTCTAATGTTAGCTATTTTTCATTCTTTGTGAATCAGTTGCAGCATTCCGGTTAGACAGAAAGATGGGTAGGTAAAAAGGCATCAGTATTCACCTTCTCGCTCAAGAAACAGAACAATTAGTATATTGAACCTTTCCTTGATTGTTGTTTCATTTAACTCACATGTTCTGTTTTCTTTAAAATTTTTTTCCAGTTTGAGATATAATTGACATATAACGTGGTGTAAATTTAAGGTGTTGTACAGTGTGTTGATATGATACATTCATAGATTGCAGATGATTACCACTGTTATAATGTTAGCTAACACCTCCATCTTGTAACATAATCAACCGTTTCTTTTGTGTGGTGAAAACATTTAAGATCTACCACCTTTATGATTTTTAAGTATATGTAATACATTATTATTAGCTGTAATCATCATGCTGTACATTAGATGCAGAAACTTAAATTTTATAACTGGAAGTTTGTACTCTTTGCTCAATATCTTCCCATTTCCCCCTCACCCCCACCCCCATCCTCACCCCCACCGCCCTAGGTAAACCATCATTCTATTCTTTGTTTCTTTGAGCTTGGCTTTTTGATTCCACTTGTAAGTGATATCCTATAGTATTTGTCTTTCTCTGACTTATTTCACTTAGCGTAATGCCCTCAAGGTTTATGCAAGTTGTTGCAAGTGGCTGGATTTCCTTCTTTCCCTTGGCTGAATATATTCCTGTGTGTGTGTGTGTGTGTGTGTATGTGTGTATACACACATGCACACATGCATGTATTTCACATCTTTATCCATTCATCTGTTGGCAGACACTTAGGTTGTTTCCATGTCTTGGCTGTTGTGAATAATCCTGTAGTAAACATGGAGATGCAGAAATCTCTAAGCAGCTTTTGATAATTTTTAATATATCTTCTTTCTTGAAATGTTCTTTTAATTCTTGTGGCCCTCTAAACATCTGATTTTTTTCCCCTTATTCTCTGCTGCTTTGTATTCCAAAAGAGCCTGTCTTGGCCCACTATCACTTTCTGAAAAATTTTATTTACCTAGGGCATAGGCAGTTTCAAACCACCTTTATATAGATAATTTGCAACTCTTAACCACTAGCTATGACCCATCCTCCAAATTGTAGATCTCTGTTTTCATCTATCTGCTGACCATCTCAGTTGTCCAGTGCATACCTAAAATGATTTGTTAACCCAAACTCCTATCTTTTCTTTGCCCAAGTTTTTTCCTTTGGTGTTTTTATGGCTTGTTGTATCACTGATCATCTTTCCCTTTAGCTAGGCTCAGAATCTTGGAGATCTTTAATTCCCTTAGTTCACATGTAGTTGCTGGTCTGATCCTTCTGTTTAGCCTTTTGGTATCTCCCTTTTTTTCTGTATATCACCGTTTTTTTTAATTGCTTCTATGTTAGGCCTTCAATTTGTTTTGATCATTTTGAGAAGTATTTAACATATTATATTAAAATGTATCTATTTACATGTCTGTCTTCTTGTTTAATGTATCATTATTTCTTTAGAGCCTAGCATAGTTCACAGAGTAGATATTCAGTAATGCCCATTGAATGAATAAAACTTAATCACTTCTTTAATGATGATATTAAATAATCTAGAAATATTTATGATAATGCCTCTTATATAAGTATCAGCAAAGTGGCTAATACCCTGACTTAACAGTCAAAAGGGGAATGAGTGAAACAAATAATTAAAACATAAGGTGGAAATATTAAGTGCTATAAATGGTTTCAAATAGAGTACTGCAGAATTTTAGAGGAGTGAGTAATGACTTCCAGCTGGAGGAATCAGGACAAAGCATAAAAGAAGTTAAGTTTAATCTGGATCTTGAAGGATGGTTAAGATTGGGAAATTAGATTTAAAAGATGGGGGTATCAATCGGGGATTCTAGGTAGAGGTAATAGCTGTAAACAAAAGGCAGAGATGGAGGAAATACTGAGTTCTCCAAAATGAGTAATAGGTAATTCATTTTGGCTTGAGGGTCAGATTGTAAAAATGAAATTGATTTTCTTCAATTTGGAAGATAAGTCTAGAAAAATAGATTGGATCATTCTGGGTGCTTTAAAGGCCAGCAGAAGAGTATAGGCTTTATTTTGTGGCCATTGGGAAATCCTTGTAAGTTTTAAAGCAGGAGAGTCAGACTGGTGCTTTGGAAAGACTAATTATGGTAGCCATTTGTGAGCTGTCTTAAAGAGGTGAAAACCTAAATCAGTTAAGGATCCACTGAAATAGTTCAGGTGGAAGGATAGGAGAGAATGAATGTAAAGATGTGGTAGTGGCCTTGACTGAATCAGATAACTAAACTTAGGAGTGGAAAGAGGAGAATGTAAGAATGTTAACTCCTCCAGGACAGGGACTTTTATTTTCCTTGTGATATATCCCAGGTACCTAGAACAGGCCTGGCACCTGGCATTTACTCAGATATTTGTTGAATGAGAGAGATGGTAACTGAGATTGTGAATCTTTCTAATGTGGACACTGGCAGTGACACTAACAGAAATAAAGACTTGAGGAGAGTAGGCTTTGAGAAGAAAATAAATTGAATTTTGGACATTTCTGTTAGCAGACAAGTGGCTGAGAATATAGATTTGGGAGATAGCCACCTAAAAATAGTAAAAGCCATGTCAATGGATGTCAGAGTATGTTGGTGAGGGAATTTATAAAAGTGAATATAACAGGACATGTTGCAAATTAGTTCTTCTTATAAATCATATATATTTTATATAGTTAATAAATTCAGTGATAATGTTGTCACTTTTTTTTTGTTTGTTTGTCTTTTGTCATTTTAGGGCCACACCCTCGGCATGTGGAGGTTCCCAGGGTAGGGTTCTAATTGGAGCTACAGCTGCTGGCCTACACCACAGCCATAGCAACGTGGGATCCAAGCTACGTCTGCAACCAACATCACAGCTCATGGCAACGCCAGATCCTTAACCCACTGACCAAGACCAGGGATCAAACCCGCAGCCTCATGGTTCCTAATCAGATTCGTTTCTGCTGCACCATGATGGGAACTCCTGTTGTAACTTTTTTATATTAAATTACTTTTTGCTAATGGGGTACATTTGAATTCCATGAAAATTTTGAGTCACGCAAAATCCTTCCAATGTACTATAGGCTTTCAATTGTTTGAAGTATGTTCAAGAATACATTAATTTTAAATTTCAGTATACTAGATTATAAAAATTTGTATAAGAGTTTTTATTGACTTTATAGATTATTTCTATCATCAAAAACAGAACTAGATTAATTTATTTCTATTTGGGTTAGAAATGAAGATTAATTAGATGGTCATTCTTTGTAAAGGACACATGAGAGGCTCAGTGCCCTCTTTTGTGGTTTTTAATTTGCTTTTCAAAACTGTTCTTAGCACTTTATTTTTGGCCACACCTGTGGCATATAGAAGTTCCCAGGGATCGAACCAGGAATCTCGTCTGAGCTGCACCTGTGATGTATGCGACAGGTGCTGCAATGCCGGATCCTTAACCCACTGCACTGGGCTGGGGATCGAATCTAGGTTGCCACAGAGACAGTGCTGGATCATTAACCGTCTGTACCACAGCAGGAACTCCATCTTAGCACTTTAATATTAGGAAACATGATTGATTTTTAGATGATGAGACAGAGAAACCAGGTCAGATGTAACCGACTTGCACGTTATTCACAGACTATTCAGTGTTTCTGGTGAAAAAATTTAAAAGGGAAATGCAAAAAAGTAGAAACTGAAAAAAGGTAACTGGAGAATATTTCTGTGGTGTGTAGATCAGGCATAGTGTACATATTTTAAAGTATGAATCAAAATTCTAGTCAAGGGAGTTCCTGTTGTGACTCAGCAGAAATGAACCTGACTAGAATCCATGAGGACTTGGGTTTGATACCTGGCCCCCCTCAGTGGGTCAAGGATCCTGTGTTGCTGTGGGCTGTGGTGTAGGTGGGCAGCTTAGCTCCAATTCGACCCCTACCCTGGAACTTCCTTATGCAGCAGGTGTGGCACTAAAAAGCAAAAAAAAAAGAAAAAAAGAAAAATTCCAGTCAAGAGTGCCATTTGGAAAGTTATTAATATAAACAACAAGCTCATGTAAATTTTATAAATTAAACACTGTTAATAGGGATTATGACTGCATTAAATTTTTTATAATATTCCTTGCCCTTCATCTTCACATGCCTGTGTTTATTAATTTTTATTTATTTATTTTTTTGCTTTTTAGGGCCGCACCTATGGCATATGGAGGTTCCAAGGCTGGGGATATGATCAGAGCTACAGCTGCTGGCCTGTGCCACAGCCACAGCAATGCAGGATCCAAGCTGCGTCTTTGACCTACATCACAGCTCACGGCAACGCCAGATCCCGATCCACTCACTGATCGAGGCCAGGGATCGAACCCACAACCTCATGGTTCCTAGTTGGATTCTTCTCTGCTGTACTACTACAGGAACTCCTATTTTCATTTTGTAGGAGAGTTTTTATTTGCCTGTGTTTGTTGTTCATAATCCAGTAGTTAGGTTACAATGTACTGACTAAATGAACGTTGAAGCAGATGAGAACAACATAGATATTTTATTATGGAGATAATACTTATAGTATGTTATATATGCAGCTAATGACAAGTTAATAAGAAGTAGGGGAGTTCCCTTCGTGGCTCAGTGGTTAACGAATCCAACTAAGAACCATGAGGTTGCGGGTTTGATCCCTGACCTTGCTCTGCAGCTTAAGGATCCGGTGTTGCCGTGAGCTTCCTTATGCAGCTACAGCTCCTGTTAGACCCCTAGCCTGGGAACCTCCATATGCCGCGGGTGCGGCTCTAGATAAAAGGCAAAAAGACAAAAAAAAAAAAAGTAGGAATTCTTCTAGCTTCTGATTCTTGTTCTGTAAAATCATTTATGAAACCCATCTGTTTGGAAAGGAGATTAGAGATGATCCGGGGGTTATTAAAATTAACAACATAAGAAATTTGTATTGGCAGTATCATTATTTTTTTGGTCTTTTTAGGGCTGCACCCACAGCGTATGGAGGTTCCTAGGCCAGGATTCAAATCAGAGCTGTAGCAGCTGGCCTGTGCCACAGCCACGTCAATGCCGGATTCTTAATCCACTGAGTGAGGCCAGGAATCAAACCCTTATCCTCATGATACTAGTTGGGTTCGTTACCGCTGAGCCACAATGGGAACTCCCTCTACTGGCAGTATTATTGAACATACATCTGGAGTTCCCTTTGTGGTGCAGCATAAATGAATCTGACTAGAAACCATGAGGTCGCGGGGTTCTATCCCTGGCCTTGCTCAGCGAATTAAGGATCTGGCATTGCCATGAGCTGTGGTGTCTCAGACGCTGCTCAGATCTAGCGTTGCTGTGGCTGTGGCATAGGCTGGCACCTGTAGCCCCGATTAGATCCCCTAGCCTGGGAACCTCCACATGCCACGGGTGCAGCCCTAAAAAGGCAAAAGACAAAAAAACCCAAAAAACAAAAAAAAAAACTATACATGTTAAGTGTGAACCTTACCCTATTTTGTACAATAGATATGTTGTAGAAGGTTTAAGTTATAAAATTAGGAGTCCTTGTTATTTAAAGCATACACAAATTGGGATTGCCTGTATTTTCTTAGGAGTCTGTAGGTTTCTTATAAAAATTAAAAACTGTGTGCTCGTGTCAGTGATCATCTATAAATATAGTGGACTTATACTCTAAGTCATCTAGATGCCCATCTTATAAACTAGTAATGCCAGAAGATTGCAGTGCCTCTGTTTATACTTGCTTGGTCATGTTGGCTCCAGGTAGTAGTCTAGTACTTTGTGAAGAGTTAATTAAGAATTGAAGCATATCTAATGCAGTGAATGGTATATATTCATGTCTTGTAGATGGCCAGATGATGCTACAGTCTACTGAATGACATAAGTTTTGTGAAACGTCATTCAGATATTCGAGTTGGCTAAAGTTTTTTGAGCATCTTCTATGTTCTAGGCACTGTTCAACATACTTTTCTTGTATAATCGTCAATCAGTTAGTGTAAAAATTTGTGTTTTAAGCTTTTAATTCTTCAAATAGACCTGTGAGTTATGTGTAATGATTATTCCTATTTTACCGATGAGGGTACTGAAGTATAGAGAAGTTAAGTGGTAGGGTTGATTTTCATACATGTTGTCTGACTCCATATCCCTTAGCCACTGTAGTACGCTGCCTCACAGTAGATCCCATATGAGGGCAGTTATATGGGCATTCCAGACTCAGAACAGGTAAATTTGTAGTCAGCAATGTATTCATGTTACCGGTGAGATTTTGTTTCAGCAAACATCTTTTTTCCTGTCACATTAATGTTGATTGAATAATACTGGCTTTGTGGTTGTGTTTGGATTTAATCTATAAGATTTTAGTATTATATGCAATTTTTTTTATAATTTATTTTTTATTTTTTTTGCATTATAGCTGGTTTACAGATTTCTATCAGATTTTCCAACTGCACCATGTGGTGACCCGGTTACATGTAGATATATGGATTCGTCACGTGTGATTAGATATAGTTCCCCGTGCAATACAGTTGGATCTCCTTGCTTTTCCATCATTAAAACACTATAGTTATCCCCATTCCCTCCCACCCCTCCCCCGCCCC
>PVHT020000175.1:14513971-14548083 GCA_004024745.2 Catagonus wagneri
CTTAATGCTTTGCTTTTCTCTTGCTGCCTTTAGGATCCTCTCTTTATCTTTAATTCTTGCCATTTTTAATATAATATGCCTTGGTGTGGGTCTGTTTGGGTTCAGCTTGTTTGGGGCCCTCTGTGCATCCTGTATCTTGATGTCAGATTCCTTCAGATTTGGAAAGTTTTCAGACATAATTTCTTCAAATATTTTTTCAGTGCCCTTTTCTTTTTCTGCTCCTTCTGGAATTCCTATTTTGCGTAAATTGGGCCTCTTTATATTATCCCATAGATCTCTTAAATTGCTTTCATGTTTTTTAATTTGATTTTCTGTCTGCTGTCCTGATTGAGTGATTTCCATTATTTTATCTTCTACATCACTAATTCGTTCCTCTGCATTATTCAAACTGCTCTTTATTGCCTTTAGCTCAGTTTGCATCTCTGCAAATGAGTTTTCTAGCTTTTCTTGGCTCCTCCTTATGATTTCTAGCTTCTTTCTAAAGGACTCTGCATTGCTGTGTGCATCTTCTCTTAATTTCTGGATATTCCGCCTTAATTCTTCAAGTATTTTCATTACCTCCCTTCTGAACTCCATTTCTGACAGACTGCAGAGGTCTGTTTCATTGTTGCCTGCTTTAAAAGACTTGTCCTGTTCTTTTAACTGGGAATGGTTTTTGAGCTTCTTCATCTTGTTTGTGGTTTTCTTTTTCTGTGAGTTTGGGGAGGCCACGCTGTAGACTTGGGAGGCTACTTCTAGGGAGGAGCTCCCCTTTGTATTTTTTGGTGGGGTTACTATTTATTTTTGGTATAGGAGTTTGACTATTTGATGTCTATTTCTTTGGATTGAGCAGGCTGTTATCTCAGTGGTACTCTGAGTGTTCTCTGTGAGAGTGTAGGAATGGCTAAGGTCGAGAGTTGGTGCCTAGCCTCTATGCTCTCAATTGCAGGAAGGTGGCGCTGTCCACTCTTAGTTGCCCGGCCCTGGGAAGTGGTCGCGAGCTCTAGGCAGATCTACCAGGTGTCTTGAGCATTTGGCAGTAGCAGCAGCAGGAAGTATGATTTCCCCTGGGAGTGAGAGCCACGGGAAACTAATGTTTGATTGTGAAGTCCTCTTTGAGGTGATTGGAACCACAAGAGGTACCTGTCAGAGGCTGGCTCAGCAGGCTGGCATTTGTTCCGCCCCTCTGCTGATGCTTTCTTGTCAGATGGGGCGGTTTCCTGGCTCCAGCAGCTGGTGCTGGCCCCGCTCCTCTGCGATAGCTAGCTCCGTGTGGTCGCGTACTGCTCCGTCCGCTGGAACTACCAACTCTGTGGGCTGACGCAGTCACCTAGGTCTGTGGACTGGCACAGGGCCCCACCACCCCCACCGATGCTGGCTGGCGCAGGCGCCTGGGTCCACAACCTGGCACAGTGCTCCACCCACGGGCTTCAAGGCACGGGCTCCGCCCCCGCTGCTGCAGCTGCAGCTTTCACTGGCTCCTCCCCACTTCTGCTCTCTTTGGCGGGTCCCCGTCACCCCGCCCTGCGCTCTAGTTCAAGTTGCTTCCTATGGCGGTCAGCCCTTCCTCCTCTCCTCCTCCCTAACAATGGGGGCTTGCCTCCTCTGCAGGACCAGACTTCCTCGGTTCCCTCAGTCCTGGTTTTGCTCTCCACAAATCATAGAATATCGCTGTTCCTTGTCCTATTCCCGCAACCGCTGCGGCCACTGACGTCTGCCCTCTCGCAGGGACTAACCTTAGGAACCTGTGTCTTAGCTCCCAGGCACCGCCTGGCGCCTCAGGCTGTGGTGTCTGCGCTGGTATTCAGGTCGTCTGTGTGAGTCTCTAACTCCGATTTTCCTATCTCAATCCAGCTGCTGCGTTTTTCTCAGGCTTTGATGTCCCTCTAGTTCTGTTGGTCATTGATCCGTTGATCGTTGTTTAGGTTTCTTCCCAGGAAACTTTTCTTTTTCACAGCTCCCTCCCTGGGGTGCTGGCTGCCGTCCTGGTTGCTTTTCTCTCTCTCACCTTTTTTTTTTTTCCTTCTGTTGTTCTACCCAGTTATTTCAAGGGTTTCTTGCAGTTTTTGGAGGTTTAAATTAATCAGCATTCAGATGATGATTTGTCCAAGTTGTTTTATATTTAGATGCGTTTTTTGATGTATTTGTGGGAGAGGGTGAGCGCGACCTCTTACTCCTCCGCCATCTTGCCGATCTCTGTATATGCATTGTTATAAGCACTGAGAGTTTTGTCCTAGTTTATGTATTTCAATAACTTTATTACAAAAATAAATTTTTTTATGGCCACACTTGGGCTAGGGGTCAAATCAGAGCTGCAGCTGCAGCCTACACCACAGCCGCAGTAACACTGGATCTGAGCTGTATCTGTGACCTACTTAACAGCTTGTGGCAATGATGGATCCTTAACCCACTGAACAAGGCCAGGGATTGAACCTGTATCCTCACAGAGACAACACTGCGTCCTTAAACTGTTGAGCCACAATGGGAATTCCTCTAACAAAAATAATTTAATCCTCAAAGATTATAATAGAGATGCTGATGTAAAGGATTGCTTTGAAGCCTCTGGAGATCAAAAAAAATCTTTTGTGATGCACATTAATACATATTGATTTTATTTATTATATAAATTCAGCATTTTATATGAAGTATTAGATTTCCTGAGGTAAAACAGCATGACTTGAGGAAACTTTGTTGTTTTGTGTATTTGGAACTACAGCTCCCAACGCACGTGACACATATTATAGACAAACAATCCATAGGTACTAATATAGACAATATTTTTTAGGCTTTTCCCCCTCTCTGGGGCTATTTTCTTGTCACAGACAGGGAGTGGTATCCTATTTATGGAGTTTTCTAGAGTCTATTGTTATCGAAAACATAGAAGGTCTCTTATCCAGGGGAAAACTGAGATAGTAAGAAGGAAAAAAGAGTTGTCCCTGATTTTACCAAGAGTTGTCTTGATTTAAATGAAGTATGATTGAGATTTATAATCAAAATGAAGACTATCGTAATTTTCTCTATAAATTTTAAATCATCTTTTAAAAACTTAAGTTGGTAAGCTTTCCTATAGCAAATTTAACTCATTTTCGTTACATGTCAATAGATTCTGCTTAGTGTGCTTTTTCAGTGTGCTAAAAACCCTTTTGAACTCTATTTATTGAGCTCCTTCTGCATACAAGACACTCTGCTAGTTATTGATGGTTTACTTGATTACTGATAACATCATTTGATTTTGGTACACATGCCTATCGTACTCCAGAGAAACGTCATTCAGATATTTGAGTTGCTCATATTCTTGTTCCATGATGGATCTATTTCCTTAAGTATTTTCTGGCCGAATTTTTTGTTGCTTTCTTCTTAAATTTTTCTACTTCCAAAGACTTACTCCACTTTAAGCATGGAAGAACTATGCTATAACTACTACTCTGTACTTATATAGATTTAATATAAAATTCCAGTCTATGAACTGAAATACTTTCTGATATTTGATAAGCACTTCTGAACTGAGTTCTTATTTGTTTATTTATTTTTTGCTTTTTGCTTTTTAGGACTGCACCTGCGGCATATGGAGGTTCCCAGGCTAGGGGTCGAATTGGAGCTGTAGCAGCTAGCCTATACCACAGCCACAGCAATGCAGGATCCTTAACGCACTGAGCGAGGCCAGGGATCGAACCTGCAACCTCATAGTTTCTGGTCAGATTTGTTTCTGCTGCACCACAATGGGTACTTCTGAACAAGTTCTTTTTTAGACTGGAAGTTAATGGTTCCTAAGACATCTGAAATTGTAAAGACAATAGTGTATATACATTTTTCTTGAAAGAAGTTCTATGTCTTTGTCGTAGTCGCTTAGGACTTTTTGTATATTGTCAGGCTTGGTTAGGGTTAGTCATGGAACTGATAGGTGGCCACTACCTTAAAGTAAATGGTAAATTCACTTGGGAAGAATAAAACTTACTAGACTTGAATACAGAGTGGGTTGGTTACCCTGGAAGTTTATTTCTTCTTTTTTGGTTTTTATATTGCTTGAATGATTCTAGGCCAGCAGTTCTGGGGAGGGGTAAATTTTGTCCCTCGGGGGTATTTAGCAAAAAAAAAAATACGGCAGTCTCTGGTAATTTTGGTTGTTACAGCTTTGATTGGGGTGGGGAGAGGGTTGCTGCTAGGTGCTAGGAATAGTACTAAAAATCCTATTATGCACAGAACAGTCCCCCCACAGCAAAGAATTAGAAGGCCTCAAATGTCAGTTGTACCAAGGTTGAGGAATGCTGGAAGCCAATTTGAGAATTACTAGTGGTTGGTTAGATGGTATTTAAAGCAATGGAATTGGATAAGGTCACCTAAACTTATGACCTGCCCTTCTGCTGTGGAGCTTATCCACTTAATTGATTATACCATTTTGATAGGTATGGAGAAATACTTTTTATTCCTGTCCTAGACTAGTTATTGAGGGACCAAACTTTAACCATCTAAATTATCTAAATGGAATTATTAATTAATTCATGGGTTTGAAAAAAAAAGAAAGCTATACTATCTTTATAGTCCTGAGTTCTTAAGGACTTATCAGCCATTTATTGGAAAGTATTTGTATCCATGGTGAAAAGAATTCTGGAGAGTGTCTATACAACAGTGTAAATGTACTTAACACTGTGAACTGTTCACTTGAAAGTGGTTAAGATGGTGGATTTTATGTTTATGTATGTGATAACCACAATTTGAAAATAATTTGTGTCCTATGTTTTGTATTTTCTTATATGGTGTTTTATGGTATTCCTCTGGAACCATTCTCAATCTCTTTCACTATATTTTTTCATTCAAGAGAGTTTATGAGCTCTCAGGTGATTTTTTCATGTTTTTTCAAATGCCTTTTGATTTTTAAAATGTGCACACACAAACCCTCATCTTAAAGATGGATGACGTTGGACTGATATGAAAATACAGTATTTGGGTTTTAGCTTGTTGAAGTATTTCACTAAATTCACAATTTAGGGAACCATATATAGTCATTGTCTGGATATTGGAAAAGCATTAATTGCTTAGCTCAAAATGCTTTTACTGTAAAGATTACTCACGATTTCATGTATTTCTTTCTTTCTTTCTTTCTAATAGGCTTTTAAGGATATGCTATACTCAGCTCAGGACCAGGCACCTTCTGTGGAAGGTAAGATGCATTAATCCCTGTGTTTATCCACATAAAACCTCTTTTTAAGAAAAGATATTTAAAACTGAGCAGTATAAAGTTAATATAACCTGCCCTATTATATAGATCTTTTTTGCTTTTTATAATTATATCATGATTACTTTATGTTTCAATAATTTTTTGTTGTTGTTTAGCTCACATTGGTGGATCTCTTTCTTATTCTGTCCTTTAGTCATCTTAGCATTATGAATCTCAAATATTGGTTTAAAGTTCTTAATCTGCATCATACTCCCTCTTCCCAACGATGTATTTTTATATCTCTCTCTGTTTATTCACATCCATCCACCCATCCATCCATCATTCAGTGGATCCTTAGTCCGATATTAGTCTGGGCCAGCACAGCTTTTCTTTCTATTTATGTCATGTCATTAGACTGGAATTAGTAAAACAATGGAACATACTTACGCTGTGTGTGTGGATATAAGTGTGTATATGTATGCATGTGCACAGTTTGGCATTCATAAAATGACTGACCTGAGGACTGTGGTTATCTTTCCAATTATCTTTATTGATCCTTCCTTTCCTGTTACCTCAGCTTCTGTTCACCAGCTCATTCTTTATGGGTTTAACCTTTGGTAGGTTTGGAGAATCGTAAGTTAAAGTTGTAGTTCTTGTGTCAGTAAATAATTAGGAGCTAAGTCAGCAACTCTTTTTGTTATTCTGTTATCTATTATTTCTGTTATTTCAGAGGCTGGAAATATCAAGCAAAATTAAAAAGTTTTGCATCACATTTTTAGGAGAGATGACTATGAAATTGTTTATTAAAATGATAGATCTGTAATTAAAAATCTCACGGTGTTAAATGACAGAAGTATGTATCTTTCATCTCTGACCATTCTGCAATCAAATGCTCTAATATTGAGCTATATCTTCTCATTGAACGATTCTGAATTTAAAAGGTCCTGCTTTCAAAATCTTTATCAGCGTATTGGCACTTAGGAATTAACTTTATTATATGTTACTGAATTTTGGATTATAGTATATTTAATTCCCTAATATTTAACTGAAGTCTCGTAAGATTTAAGATTTATCAAAATGTTTTATTCTTTATTGGGTTATTATCTCTTTACGTGTTTTAAAGAGTATCTCCTTAAAATATTTTAAGAATATAAGAAAAATGAAATTACATGGAAATTAAACTGATTTCCTCACCCTGTGTAACTTACTTTAGTATTGGTTTTTCTGATTTTATTCTTAAGTTTGGGCTACTTGTCCCTAATTTTTTCAAAGTTTTATCATCTGGTTTGTAACAAAGGTATTCTGAAATGTATTGACAGTTATCATAATCTTTATTCATACTTCTCTGCTGATAGGCTAGTAATTCTCATACCTTTTAGTTATTATAGAAAAACTGAATTTTCTCAAAGTATGCTAAAATGACATTTATAGTTAATAACTTTTAATTTCTTTGCTCAGAGACATGAACTTCTTTGGACCCTGTTATAAAGGGAGTATTATAGGCTGACCGTGCAGATGTTTATGCTGCTTTCATAAGGGAAATATTCTGCACTTGTTCATTCTTTCCACTCTTAGATTAACAAACTGAAGCTGTATATTGGGAAGTAATATGGAGGACTATAATTTTGTCTCATTTGTATTGTGATGCTATATTTAGTATCTTTTATATGATACTAAGTTTAAACATTTCTTTATTCTTGAATCTGTATTTGAATTGAATACAGAATCTGTATTTCTAGGTTTTTATTTAGCAGTTATTTATAAAATAATACAACATCAGCAGATTTATCACAAAGTCTAAGACAGGACTTTAAACTTTTAGTATTTTTAAAGGAAAAAATACTTTATAGGCCTCAATTATTTTTTGGAATATCGTCTTTCTTTTCTTCAGTCCGCTTTTTGCTACACCTTAGGTTTTAGTAGACCTAAGACTTTTGGCGCCAGTAATCAAGTTTTTGTTTTTTTTTAATCTTAAAACTGGAGTGTACTATAAATTGGTGATTTTCAAATCTGCTTCTCAGTTAACTCAGCTTACTTGTGTTTTGTTTGTGTGTTTGTTTTATAAATACTAATATTTGGCACCCATCTCAGACCAATTAAAATAGGGTTTTGGGGTGGAGCCCAGGCTTTGATAGTTTTACGGTCTCTCTATCTAAAGTCGAGAACCCTTGCTATAAATAATCTTAAATAATTTTAGATCAGTATTGTTAATTCTAAGTTTATTTTTAAGCAGTAGCCAGTAAGTTTATAGGCTTCTTAAGTTCATTGATTGATTATTCTGTTATCATCTATAGGATGTTTATTTTTTAATGTTTATTGCATAGAGTTGAAGTAATGGCTCTACTGATAATTTACATATGTTATATGGCTATAACTTGGCACCATTATTAGAATTAAAAAACATTTTATTGACTTATTAAGATGAGTTATAGTAAAATAAGTGCCTTCATATTTCACAGTACCTTTAGTTAAGATGAAATGGATTTATAATTGTAGTGAAAGAAAGATAACTTAAAATGGATTCTTAAAGAGTGAAGTGGTTTATTTAGTAAAAGTATATTAGGGAGTTCCTGTTGTGGCACAGCATTGTCATTGGAGCAGCTTGGGTTGCTGCTGTGGCATGGGTGCAGTTCCTGCAGCAGGAACTTCCACATGCCACAAGGCACAGTACATGGAAAATTTTTGTTGATAAAATGTTGACCATTATTTTTTATACTAATTGTTTTTTTCTAATTTGAAGAATTACTCTTCATAGATAAGGTGGCCTTTTTACTATTTGAAAACAAAGCAGGAGTCACCATTGTGGCTCAGAGCAAACGAATCTAACTAGGAACTATGAGGTTGCAAGTTCAATCAGTGGATTAAGGATCCGGCATTGCGGTGAGCTGCATCCTCATGGTTAGTAGTCCGGTTCATTAACGACGAGCCACGATGGGAAACTCCTATTTGTAAATATTTCTAAAGGATAGTTTCTGCCCTCATTACCAAAATACAGTTATCACACATAAAAATATTAATAGTAATTTCTTAATATTAATGTCAAATATTTTATACTTTTAAGAAATTGCTATTAATATATATATTCAAAGATTAATTTTTTTTTTTGTCTTTTTGCCTTATCTAGGGCTGCACCCGCGGCATATGGAGGTTCCCAGGCTAGGGGTCTAACAGGAGCTGTGGCTGCCGGCCTTCGCCACAGCCACGTGGGATCCAAGCCGTGTCTGCAATCTACACCACAGCTCACGGCAATGCCGGATCCTTAACCCACTGCGCAAGACCAGGGATTGAACCCGCAACCTCATGGTTCTTAGTCGGATTCGTTAACCACTTAGCCACGAGGGGAACTCCAAAGATTGATTAATTTGAATAGAGACTCAGATAAGATCCATCATATGATATATTGTGATTGATTAATAGGTCTCTTAATTCTCCATTGATCAGTAATGGCTTCACCCAGTAGGGTAGTCATTAACCACAAGTAGCTATTTAAATTTAAATTAATTACAATTAAAATGAAATAGTCTGATCTTCAGTCATAGTACCTATATATCAAGTGCTCAGGAGCCACATGAGGTTAGGGGCTGCCATATTGGGTAGCTCAGAGCATTTACTCATTGAAGAATGTTTTATTGGTCAGAGCTGATCTGTAGGTTCCGTCCAACTCTTTATTTTTCTCATGTTTTCCATTTTCTTTTAAAAATGTTTATTATTATTATTTGGTGGAACAAAGTCCATGTTTTTTTTTTTTTGGTCTCCCAGAGTCTGAATTTTACAGATTTTACTCCTGTGGTGTACCTTAACATGGTGTCTGTTCTCTGTATTTCCCGTAAATTTGTAGTTAAGCCTAGAGACTTGATCTAATTCAAGTAACACATTATATATACATACTTTCCCCTAAGAACACTTTATGGGTGCTAGTGTTTACTTCTGTTAGGAGGGATATACAATATCAGATTGTTTCTCTTTCTAATGTTACCAGCTATTGATGATCATTTTCTAGCAATAGATCCATGAATTTCTAAGATTTACAAAATAGTGTTATTTTAATCCTCTGTGTTCATTAGCCAGAATTCTGTGAAGAGAAACTTCCCTTTGTTAACTTTTTGGTTGCCTTTAGCTACAGATTGTATAGGAAAGGTGGGATGATTGCCTAATTCTTTTATTTTATAGTTTTCAAAATAATAATTTGTGTTCTGAATTTTTCAAAGATAACCAGTTGTACAATTTTTAGGTTCTTTAATAAATTATGTTGAAACCTGTTGAGCGTGTTTTGGTCCAGTGCAGTTTTTATCCTTAGTGATGATCAGATATTCAACTTTGACTCAGTAGGAGCCTCTTCAGGTAGTTTCCTCATTCTTTTTGATATGACCCTCATAGCCTTTTATGATAGCTTCTTTTCTATCTGATATGACTGAACTTTCCAGACTCATCTAAAATATTTCTCACCTAGTACTTAGAATCAGCCATTTTGCCCAAGAATCTTGATTCTTTTAGTGATAAAGAGTCCTTTTTTGGGGGGGGGGACACGGCATATGGAGATTCCCAGGCTAGGAGTTGAATAGGAGCTGTAGCTGCCAGCCTACACCACAGCCACAGCAACATCAGATCCAAGCCATGTCTGCGACCTATACCATAGCTTATGGCAACGCCAGATCCTTAACTCACTGAGCAAGACCAGGGATCAAACCTGCAACCTCTTGATTCCTAGTCGGATTTGTTTGCGCTGCACCACGATGGGAACTCCTAGTTAAAGAGTCTTAATTCCTTTAGAAGCCACATACCAGCACTTCTTTCAAAGTGTCATTGCTACTGAGCTATTCATTCTTTTAGACTTACTTTTTCAGTGGAAAGAAATATGTACATACACGCCCACAAATGCATGCATATATGCACACTTACATTTTAAGATAAACTACCTCATCCTTTAAAGCTTAATTTCTTAGTATACTTTGGACTTGAAAGTATCGACTCTAGTTGAAAAGGTGAACTGTGATGATTTTTAGGATTGAATAATACACTTAGGCATGGTGACTACAAGTGCAGCTCTTTGGAATTATAAGGAGTCTACCTTTATTGATTAAATTTTCATTTTCTTTATTGAAGGTTGAGAGGTGAAACATCGTTTATCAACTCTGAGTCTGAGAGCCAGTTTGTGGTTCCTGATGAGAAATTGATCAGCTATGTTCTTGTTTCAAAAGATGCAATCAGTGAGAATGGCAAAGGAAATTGAATTTACATTAGTGTGTTATCACATGCAATTAATTTTGCATATACATTTGAGGCACATGAATCTTATTTGAGGTTGAAATATCTATACTTTGAATCAGGGCATTGCAAATCTAGTGTGACTAAATATATTAAGAGTTTCTGTTCTATAGTTGCTGTGCAGTTCTAAAATATGTTCTTATTAAGCTATTCACAAAGGACTCTTTTGGTCATTATAATGAGAAAATTGAAATAACTATATTTGTATGTTCTTTTTACAAAGGATGGAACAGAATAATTTATATTATACGGCTTATTATTTTTATACTCTTATTTTTTTCTGTATGAGATCTCTGTCATCTGAATTATGGAAATAACGTAGTATATTAGATAGGTATTCTCAGGAGCAGTTTAGCTACAGTATCCACAAAAGAATCTTCATAAATGAAGTAGTAAGAGAATGATTAATGGAGGAAGTGAGATTTGAATTGGGTCTTGAAGCATAGTTTTAATAGGAACATGTGTCATCTCATTGTAGTTTTAATTTGCACTAATATTGACCACTTTCCTTGTGCTTATTTGGCATTTGTATATCTTCTTTGGTGAAATGTCTGTTCAAATCTTTTGCCCATTTTTTAAATTGAGGTTGCTATTCTTGAGTTTTGAGAATTCTTTTTATAATCTGGATACCAGATTTTTATTCAGATGTAACCTTTGCAGAGATTTTCTCCCTTGTCTTTTCTTGCTCTTAAAAAATGTTTTCTCCAGGGTGGATGTTTTAAAATGTTGATGTCTAATTTATCAACTTACTCTTTTCATGGATTATGTTTTTGGTCAAATCTGAGAATTCTTTGTTTAATTCAAGGTGCTATGGACTGAATGTTTGTATTCCTCCCAATTGATGTGTTTAAGCCTAGTTCTTGATGTGCTGGCATTTGGAGATGAGGCCTTTGGGAAGTAATCAGTCATGAAAATAGAGCCCTTGTGAATGAGAGTTTATTGCCTTTATAAGAGACATGTGAGAGCTTGTATCCTTTCTCTGCTTCCCTGCTGTGTGAAAATGCAACAAGAAGGCAGCCTACTGCAAGCCAGAAAAGGTCTCACTAGAACCTGACCATGTGACCATGCTGGCACCGAGATCTCAGACTTCCCAACTTCTAGAACTGTGAGAAATAAATTTCTGCTGTTGAAGCTATTGAGTATGATGTATGGAACAAAATTTATATTTTGCATACAGATGTCAGCTAGGGCCAGCCTCTTTTCTTGTTTAGTGAACTTTAGTAGTTGATATATTTTAAGGAATTAGTACATTTAATCTAAGTTGTTGAATTTATTGACATAAAGTTGCTCAGATGCCTTTATCTTGTTTTGGCATCAGGGTAATGTTGGCATCATAGAATGACTTGGGAAAAATTCTTTCCTCTTTAATTTTCTGGAAGAGTTAGTATTGAATTGAGATTATTCTTTTTAAATGTTCAGTAGAATTCAGCAATGAAGTCATTTGGGCTTGCGGTTTTGTCTGTGGAAAGGTTTAAATAAGGGTATGTAGATTATTCATTTCTTCTTGAGTGATTCTATTGAAGGAACCATTGAGCTAGGGCCAGCACTAAAGTTGATCTACCTTATCCCATACTTTCCAAACTGATTTTTTTATAGTGATTTTCATTTTTCCAGTATAGCTGATTTATAGTGTTCTGTCAATTTTCCGCTGCATCCAAACTGATATTTTGACACTGAATATAGGATTTGAGATTTTTCTTGGTTAGCCTACATCTTGATATGTTTAGGCCACCATCTAGTCTTTTGGATTCAGATTGATACTTCAGAATATTCTTTCCAATCACGAAGTAGTTGAACATACTGTTATCAACATTCTCAACAGACACTGATTAAATAAAATGCTGCTTAGAAGGGCTGACCAACAGAAAAGGATCACACTGAAAATAAACTTCCACTTTAAAAAACTTGAAAAAGAGCAAATTAAACTCAAAGTAAGCAGAAAAAAGGAAATAATAAAGATCAAAGAGGAAATCAGTGAAACAGAAAACAAAACAGAAAAAGAGAGAGTAAAATCAATGAAATCAAAGTATAGGTCTTTGAGGAGAGCAATAAAATTGATAAATCTCTAGCCAGACTATGAGTTAACAAAAAAATAAGACACGTATTGCCAGTATCAGGAATGAACAAGATAACACAGCTACAGATACTACAACTAGTGAAATAATAAGGCAATATTATTAGGAGCTGTCTATTGGTTAACTTAACCAAGTAATCACGTTTAAAGATTGGATTTTCAGTTTCTAGAGATCTTTCAGCATTCTTTCCACTAACACATCTTGTCATTGAGATATAGTTCAGAAGAGATGTGTGAGAATCTTGAAATTGTCTGTATGAAAAAAAATCAATGATCATCAGTAAAGTGTTGTAGTAAAATTGTTTTAGTCTTAAAAAGTGTGAACTGTCTGTGTTGTTCCCAGTTCCTGTGGGTAGTCAGTGGGAGACTGGACCAGACAACCCCTAGTTGTGGTTGGATTCATGTGTCAGAAAAACTTTCTGTATCAGCTGTTGGAGTCTGTTTCTTCTTTTGGTAGCTGCCATAGTCATCCTTACAGGCATTTCATATTGCTGCTGTTTTCCCCAATACCAAAGTAGTGCTGCCACAAGCTTGAAATTCCCAGGGGTAAGTTGTGAAAGACAGGTACTCTTTACAATTCTAAGATAGGTTTGCCTCTTCCTGTCTATATTAGGGCCAAATTCTTTTCCTTTTTTCTGGATGTCAGGCTCTTTGGGAAGTTTCTTCCTTCTACGTTTTAAGTAGAAACAAGTTTTTCCTCTTACCTTTGTTTAGAAGATGACTTCTTTTCTTCTAGAGCGTTTGTGCTTTTACCCTGTTTCCCAAGTTTTACCCTGTTTTCTTCTAGAGCGTTTGTGCTTTTACCCTGTTTCCCAAGTTGGCGTCTCGGTTTCATTGCTCTTTCTGTATATTTGACAGCTAAAATAGATGCTTTCTAATGGTTTTGCCTAATAACAGATATGATAGATAAACTTATGCTCATAGATGTAAGTAATAAGAGACTTTAGAAATTATGAGCAGAAAGTGTTCTGTGGCCAAATAAATTTGTGAAACATTCAATAAAACAAATAGGATTTTCTACTATTGTTTATTAATATTAGTTATTATTTTTAATTCTAGAGCATTTTAGTGGTTTTCTCACTTTTTAGCATACATTGTGACCATCAAAGAGGAAGAGTTACAGTACTTAATGTTTGCCAAATTTATTTGAGCATGAAACCCCTTTTTTAAACCCCTTGTTCTTTTAAGGGTCTAAAATTCTGTGAAACATTTTTTGGGAAAAGTTTACTTTGTCTGTTCTCCTTAATTTTGAAGATGAGGTTTCTAGGACCTAGAGAGGCGAACCACATTTCAAATTTCCTAGGTCACTAGTTAGTGATTAAGAAATCACTGTTCTTCTGATCAGTTTCAGGGCTCTTAACAACTAAAAAAGTAATGCACCTTCTTTTTATATTTGATACAATTATTGTTATTCTTTTTCCCTCTTAACCACTCTTGTCCTTCCTCCTAAATAACTTTTTCCCCTTGTCAGTCCTCTCTCATTCCCTTACCCATAGTTAAGACATTTTAAATTGTAGTTTTATGTAGCTTTTCAAATCATCTTTTCTCTTAGAATTAAGCTTTAATTTTTGTTGCTGAAACCTAAGTGTATTGTTTTTCAAAAGCAGCCTCCACTGTGCAGTTTTTTTTAAAGTATCCTCAAATTGTAGACATTTTCAAATGTGTGTGAATAATTTTAATTTTCTTTAATTTCTAGCTATGCAAAGTATGACTCCTAAGGTTACTTTCCTTCTAACATCTAAAGTAGGGGCTAAATATGGAAGTTTTAGTTGGTAGCTCAGGTCAGTAGGAATATGAAGTAATTTGGGAGCATGAGTTACTTTTAGGAGTTTAGGTCTGAGTAAAAGATGGATCTTACTGACATTTAAAGTTAATTAACTTGGGAGGCTGTTCTTTCTTCCTGCCATTTACAGTGAGAAAGGTGAAATAAAATGCACCTTGTTTTACTAAAATAGTGACAATGATGTATATAAAATATTTTCAGTGTGAATAATTGAAAACATTTTTAGTTTTTGGGTATTCTGTATTTCACTTCTTTAGTATTTAAAAAAAATTTTTTTTATTCTTCTGTTATAGCCGGTTTACAGATTTCTGTCAGTTTTCCAACTGCACAGCATGGTGACCCGGTTACACATACATATATAGATTCGTCACAAGTGATTAGACATAGTTCCCGGTGCTATACAGCAGGATCTCCTTGCTTTTCCATCCCAAAGGCAATAGTCTACAACTGTTAACCCAAGACTCCCATACCATCCCATTCCCTCCCCTACCCTCTTGGCAACCACAAGTCTGTTCTCCAAGTCCGTGCTTTTCTTTTCTGTAGAAAGGTTCATTTGTGCAGTATATTAGATTCCAGATATAAGTGATATCATATGGTATTTGTCTTTCTCCTTCTGACTTACTTCACTCAGTATGAGGTTCTCTAATTCCAGCCATGTTGCTGCAAATAGCATTATTTTATTCTTTTTTATGGCTGAGTAGTATTCCATCATGTGTATATACCACATCTTCCTAATCCAATCATCTGTCAATGGACATTTGGGTTGTTTCCATGTCTTGGCTATTGTGAATAGTGCTGCAATGAACATGCGTGTGCAAGTGTCTTTTTAAAGGAAAGTTTTGTCCAGTTTTATGCCCAAGAATGGGATTGCTGGGTCATATGGTAGTTCTATGTATAGTTTTCTAAGGTACCTCCACACTGTTTTCCATAGTGGTTGTACCAGCTTACATTCCCACCAAAAGTGCAGGAGGGTTCCCTTTTCTCCACACCCCCTCCAGCATTTGTGGGCTTATTAATGATGGCCATTCTGACTGGTGTGAGGTGGTATCACGTGGTAGTTTTGATTTGCATTTCTCTAATCATCAGTGATGTTTAGCATTTTTTCATATGCTTTTTGGTGATCTGCATATCTTCTTTGGGGAACTGTCTCTTCAGGTCCTTTGCCCTTTTTCAATTTGGGTTGTTGGCTTTTTTGCTGTTGAGTTGTATAAGTTGTTTGTATATTTTAGAGATAAAGCCCTTGTCAGTTGCATCACTTAACACTATTTTCTCCCATTCTATAAGTTGTCTTTTAGTTTTCTTTTTGGTTTCCTTTGCTGTGAAAAAGCTTGTGAGCTTGATTAGGTCCCATTGGTTTATCTTTGTTTTTATTTCTGTTGCTTTGGGAGACTGACCTGAGAAAACATTTGTAAGGTTGAAGTCAGAGAATGTTTTACCAATGTTTTCTTCCAGGAGTTTAATGGTGTCTTGTCTTATATTTAAGTCTTTAAGCCATTTAGAGTTTATTTTTGTGCATGGTGTGATAGTGTGTTCTAGTTTCATTGATTTGCATGCAGCTGTCCAGGTTTCCCAGCAATACTTACTGAAAAGACTTTCTTTTTCCCATTTTATGTTCTTGCCTCCTTTGTCAAAGATTAATTGACTGTAGGCATCTGGGTTTATTTCTAGGTTCTCTATTCTGTTCCATTGGTCTGTATGTCTGTTTTGGTACCAGTACCACACTGTCTTGATTACTATGGCCCTGTAATATTGCCTGAAGTCTGGGAGATCTTTAGTATTTTTATACCTCCTTAAAGGACAGTTCCAACTTTATAGCTGTGGAATCCTGAGTAGGCTCAAATGCCTATTGTGTTTACCTTTTAATTTAATGAAGGCTTTGACAAATAGAGGATATTGGTGAATAATGAGTAAGCTAGTGTCTGAAAGAAAACAAGTTGAGATTAATTTAAATTTAGAGGCACAACTGTTAGTGCCATTAATGGGTTAACAACTAAAAAAGAGTAGAACATGTTGTTCCCTAGCTATAAACAAAAGCTCTCTATGGATAAATGTAATTAAGTAAATTTGTAAGTTTTTGTAAAACTTGTTAACTTATTTTGTTACCTTACAAGTTATTGACTGCTGTCATTTGAGCTTTTATACCTTGTTAAAAGCATGCTTGTATTTATTTTAAAATAATTGTACTTTTAGCATAGTTACTCCAGTGCTTGGTTGCTGTCCTGCTGTGATGCGGACAGTGAATGTAGTGCGCACCTCAGGAATTATAGAGTAGGAGTCCAGATTGTTTACTTGTGCAGATGTTTCATAGTCCTTGTAAGCGTTGGGTAAGTACTACATTTTCTATTACAAGTGATTTTTTTAAAAAATTAAACCTCATTTTGTTCTATAGTATTGATTTTATGACAATTTTTAGTGTCTAAGACTTTTTGTAACTTTACCTTCCCAGATTTACACTTCTCCTGTTTATTGCTATAGTTTGTTTTCTAAACAGCTGTTCCCTTTCTTCTACATTTCTTCTTACTTGCTAATTGAATTCCAATTTTCTTCAGATTTTAGGCTGTTTTATTTATATAGTTCTGGGAGGTTGAGCCCTTCCCAGTCAAGGGGGATGAATCTCATTTGGTCTAAGCCAGAAGTTCTTAAAATGTGGACCCTAGGGGGGGTTTGAGACTTGAATTTTCAGAGGGTATGTGAGGTATAAACTACTTTTATGATATGTGTTCATATGTTACTTGTTTTTTAAGAAATCTCATTCTATCATGAGTGCCTAGTAGAGTTTCTCAGCAGCTACATGTGTGATACCCAACACATAGGAAATGCCAGATATTAGATTTACAAAAAATGAAACAGTACCATTCTTTTCATTAATTTTTGTGCACTTTTGGAAAACAGTTATTTTTCACCAGTATGTTATTTGTTATTTAACTGAATTGATAAAATATATATTGTGAATATTTCTCAAATTTTATTTCTATTATGGTAAATAGTGATAGGTATTATTCATGTAAACTAAGCTTTTTGTGGGTCTTTAATAATTTTAGAGTGTGTAAAAGGTCGTGAGACTAAAACAGTTTTTTATTTCTATTTTAAAATTGATTAATTAATTAATTGTCTTTTTAGGACCACACCCATGGCTTAAGGAAGTTCCCAGGGTAGGGACTGAATCAAAACTGCAGCTACCAGCCTACTCCACAGCCACAGCAACACCAGTTTTGAACCCCGTCTGTGACCTACACCACAGCTCACTGTAATACTGGATCCTTTAATCCACTGAGCGAGGTCAGGGATCAAACCTTCATCGTCAGGGATACTAGTGGGGTTCAATACCACTGAGCCAGGACAGGAACTCCTTTTATTTTTTATTTTTATGGCCACACCCACAGCACATGGAAATTCCTGAGCCACAGCTGCAACCTATGCCACAGCTACAGGAATGCTGGATCCTTAACCCACTGTGCCAGGCTAGCGACTGAACCCATGTCTCTGCAACAACCACTGTAGTTGGATTCATAACCCAATGTGCCATTATGGCACAGTGGGAACTCTGAAAATTCCAAGCATCTACTGACAGCTTGGTCTTTTGGGTGACCAGCTACCATCCAGGAGCCCACCAAACACTGGAAGCAAAGATGCTTCTATCACTGAGGTTATGGTGATATACTATCCTCTGTGCCCAAAGACTTACAGCCACTTTTCCCCAGTAAATTGTCCTGGCATACTGACCATCAGCTGTAGATCTCCTTGGATAAGCTCTAATCAGAGACCAAATATAAGGATGGCTCAGTGCCTGTGTGATTGTGGAATAGATACGTCTTACCACCATCCTTTCCTCTTGATTATAGCGTTAAGATGTTTTTCTTCAGGTGGCCCTCCAATTTTTATTCTTTGCTTTTATGGCTGTCATCCTGAGCATATGTGTTGTGTGTATTGTATTTATGGCAGCTTCTTTAGTTTTATATATGAAATCTTTCAGGAAAAAGGTTTCTACTGGACTTTAACTCCATTGAATTTTGTTAATTTTTTGCAAGTGCGTGTCAACAGTCATTTGTTTAACTTTGAGATTATGGTTTATGTATTGTAATTTACTCTGAGCTGCTTTCCATAATATATGAGTTTTTGATGTGGTGGTCTTTAACATTTGCATTTTCCCAGAAACTGGCACATACTAATTTTTTTTAACATTGGTGATTACAAAATGCATTCTTGAATTACTACTTTTATCACTACCCTAGTAGAACTTTAGAACCTTTATCTTTCACCCTCCACTTTTTACATATTGTTCTTGAATATTTTAGTTATACATGTATTGTAAATTCTACAAATCATTACAAATTTTTTTTTTTTTTAGTTAATAGTCACTTTTCCCATATCTGCCCTTTCTGGTATTCTTCATTTCTTTCTATGTTTCTCTTTCTCCATTTTGGATTATTTCCTTTTTCCTAAAGAACTGCATTTAGTACTTATTTTACTGCAGATCTGCTAACCAAAAGTTCTGTCAGTTTTTATTTGTCAAGAAAACTTTATTTCACTATCATTTTTAAAGAATGGGTTCACCATGATATAATGAAAAGTTAACAGTTCTCCTTTCAGCAATTTAAAGATGTCATTCCATCTGTATTCAGTGTTTTCTTCCTTCTTTGCTTTTTTAAGGTCACACCTTTGGCATATGGACATTTCCAGACTAGGGGTTGAGTTGGAACTTCAGCTGAGGCCTACGCCATAGCCATGGCAACATAGGATCTGAGCTGCAACTGTGACCTAAGCCACAGCTTGTGGCAACACTGGATCCTTAACCTACTGAGCGAGGCCAGGGATTGAACCCATATCCTCACAGAGACTGTCAGGTTCTTAACCTGCTGAGCCACAGTGGGAACTCCTCAATTCATTATTTTCTGATGGTAAGTCAGCTGCCTATCTTGTTGCTTTGTTGAAGGTACTGTGCCCTTTTTTCCCCCTGTGGACTGCTTTTAAAGTTTTTGTTTTTGCCTGTGTCTTTGATTTCCATCACTTTTACTAGAGTGAGTCTAGATGTGGTTTTCTTTATGTTTATTCACCTTGGTATTGCTGAACTTCTTGAATTTGTGGGTTGTTTTCATTTTGTTTTTTATTAGTTTGGGAGGCTTCCTCAGCTATTATCTGTTCAAATATTGCTTCACCCCATTGTCTTCGTTTCTCCTTCTGACACTTGTAACCATATGTATGTTCTGTATCCCTCACGCATCTCTGACACTATTTTCTGTTTCTCAATATACTTTGGTGTTTTCTATTGAACTGTCTTCCAGTATACCAGTCCTAGCTTTTTCCGTGTCCAATCTGCTATTAAATTCATTCATTGAACTCTGAATTTCATATATTATATTTTTCAGTGGTGCAATATCCCTTTCATTTGTTTTTACATATTTTGGTTTTTTGATGAATATTTAAATCCTTTCATCTCTATATCCATTTCTATAATTTTTTTTTTTTTTTAATGACTGCATCTGCAGCATATGGAGTGGAAGTTCCTGGGCCAGGGATTGCGACTGAACTGCAGTTGCAACCTATGCCACAACTGCGGCAGTGCCAGATTCTTCTTCTTTTTTTTTTTTGTCTTTTGTCTTCTTAGGGTCACACCTGCAGCATGTAGGAATTCCCAGACTAGGGGTCCAGTCGGAGCTACAGCTGCCGGCCTACACTCAGCCATAGCAGTGCAGGATCCAAGCCACATCTGCAACCTACGCCACAGCTCACAGCAACGCTGGATTCTTAACCCACTGAGCAAGGCCAGGGATCAAATCCATGTCCTCATGGATCCTAGTCGGATTTGTTAACCACTGAGCCACAATGGGAACTCCCGGATGCCAGATTCTTGAACCCACTGTGCTGGGCCAGGGATCAAACCCGAGCCTCCATAGCAACCTGAGCTGCTGTAGTTGGATTCTTAACCTACAGTGCCACAGTGGGAACTCCTACCGATATTTCCTTGCAATACTAGTCACAGATATTTTAAAGTCCTTGACAATCCATTATCTGAATGATCTGTGAGTCTACGCTATTATTTGGCTTTTTCCTCTTGGTTATCATGTTTTCTTGCCTATTTTTATTATATGCAGAACATTGTATATAAAAGAAGCTTAGAGACTTCAGATGATATCATCCTGAACCAAGAAGATTCTGACTTTTCTCTGTTAAGGCAGATAGATGAGTGGCCGAGTACCTCAGTCCAGTCAGGGACTGAGCCAGGTTTGGGCCTTGGTGCACTTTTAGTAGTTTCATTAAAAGTATAGTTGTGGGGAAAAAAAAGCAAAACTGTAGTTGTGGAGTTCCCATTGTGGCTCAGCGGTAATGAACCCAACTAGTGTCCATGAGATTGCAGGTTCCATCCCTGGCCCTGCTCAGTGGGTTAAGGATCCAGCGTTGCCTTCAGCGGCAGTGTGGGTTGCAGACGCAGCTCAAATCCCAGGTTTCTGTGGGTGTGATGTAGGCCAGCAGCTGCAACTCCAATTTGACCCCTCGCCTGTGAAGTTCCATATGCCGTGGATGCAGCCCTAAATTTAAAAAACAAAAAACTATAATTGCTCTTGTTCCTTAGTCCTGGTGATTTCAATGGAGAACCTAGCTGATCTCTGTCTCCTCAGCCCTGAAATGCTACAAGAGATCATTTCTACTTTGCAGAGGTTCTCAGCCCACTCTCCAGCCTCCTACCACGCATGTACCTTTAAAACCTAGCAAATGTCTTGAGGAGCAGGTGTACTAAATCAGTTGTGTACTTGAGGTAAGGTACCTCTCTGTCAGGCTTTTGGGTCCTAAACAACTATATGCTCAAATTTATGATCGCATACAAACTACTGGAAGTTTTGTGGATTTCTTTTTTCCCCCCCTCAGAGATTCCCTGTGTGGGCCAGCCAAATCCATAGCCTTGTCCCCTGAATTAGAAATTGATGCAGTTTGGAAACAAAAAAACAACTAGTAGTCCTCAGCTCTACTCTGTACTCCCTGATCTCTTAAGTCTGTGGCTCCCACAGCTCTCTGCTACATCTACAAATCAGATTTAAAAATTTATCCAGCCTTTTCTAGTTGTTGCATTATAAATGTTTGCTTTGACCTGCTACAAATAGAAGTTTGTATTTTTTTAATTAAAAGGATGCTGTGATGTGCCATTTTTTGAAAATATGATCTTATTTCCCATATATAAGATGATTTAGATGAACCATTTCTTTGTCCTCACATACATTTTTGACTTTTACTCTGGTAAAATCAGTTATTTTAATTCCTCGAGATACAGAATATGTTAATGATGGCAGAAGTGATTTCCCTAGGGAAAGAAAGCAGAAGAAGTAACATAATTTTTTCAAAGGAGCTGTTGGACAAATATGATGAGAAAAGACAGGGAATTGAAGATTGTGGTCACTGAAAAGTAAACATTTTTAAGATTTTGAAGTCAGAATATTCTAGAGAATCAAAAGTTCCAGCAAGGCATAGTTTTTGTCCTCCAGATGCTGTATTCTAATTGGGAGATTTAAGTTTTAAGACTGTATTTTAAATACCATTTGAGAAAAGGACAGGCAACCAGAAGTTATTGACAGAGAAGATGGTACAGAGAAACAGTATATATAATTGGTCTAGTAAAGGTTGAAAAATTATGTTTTCTTATACTAGTTCTTAATAGTTAAATTATTTTATTGATCTTTCATTCTTTCAGCAGTTTTTATTGAGTACTTGTACTATTCAAGGAGATTAAGTTATAAGCCAAGACAGATGTAGTCCCTGTAATTGTGGAATTTATAGTTTAATAGAGAAGCTTCATACAGATATTCAACTTTGTAATAAGGAATCTGAAAACCTACAGGGTTCTCTGAGTTCCCTCGTGTCTCAGCAGGTTAAGGATCTGGTTTTGTCACTCTTTGGCGCTTGGGTTCAGTCCCTGGTCTGGGAACTTCTGCATGCCAGGTACAAGGTTCTTTGTGAGTGTATGGTGGGAAAATTGGATGAATTGGGGGTGGATAGTTTGAGAGATTTTCTTTGAAGAAGTTGCGTTTAAATTGAGGGATGTAGAGGAATTAACTAGCAAGGGGAATGATTAAGGACTTGTCATAGGACTGGGTTCAGTGGTATATCCCAAATGTGAGAATACCTAGAAATGCAGTCTAGATATCTCCCACAAAAGTCTCTGCTATGAAATTGAATCAAATAATTAATTTATATTATTCTTATATACTACAAAACAATGTAAATTTTAAGTAGAGCATGTTACATGATTATCATAGCAACAGGCAGTCTTGTGTGACATGAATAAAAATTGGAAATATTCCTCCTGGTATGTGACTGTAACCACACTTTGATTCCTCCCTTTAAGAACACCCCAGAATTTATCTTCTAATTGCCATGTTTACCTTTACTACAACATTATCTTATAATTAGATTTCATCATGTAAGAAATTCTAAAAGATATCACAGTGTGAAATAATTTTAGATGTGTTTGCTTCTTTTATCTGTATCATAATAACAATATATTGATTGATGAATTTGATCAGATGCTTTTTCAGAATCTATTGATCTCATATGGGTTTTCTGTTTTAATTTGTTAGTGTAATTGGTTATATTGATACATTTATTGATGTTTTACTTTCTCCCTTTTACATTTCTAGAATAAACCATGCCTGGTCATAGTATATTAATTACTCTTTTGAACATTTCTGGATTTTATTTTAGATGGTTTTCTCTATTTGTATCTGTAAGCAGCATAGAAGTTTCTTCTCTGTGTGCCTCAGTTTCTTCATCTATAAAATATAGGTTATAGTCATTACTAATTGTAGTTTTGTATGAGATTAATTAAAGTAACATATGAAAGTCCTTAGAACAGTGCTATGCCCATAATAACACTCACATAAGTTTTAGCTATCATAATTATCATTTTTTCCCTAAGTTAAGGGGGAATGATCTGGAATGGTTACTTTCCAGCCATCTTTTTTAATCATTTCTATAGTAATTTGATTATTCAAGTTTACTACTTATTATTGAGTCATTTTGGTCATTCATGTTTTGCTAGAAAATTATTGTTATTATTATATTATTTTTGCTTTTTAGGGCCGCACCGCTGACATCTGGAGGTTCCCAGGCTAGGGGTCCAGTCGGAGCTATGGCCGCCGGCCTACGCCACAGCCACAGCAACGTGGGATCCGAGCCGTGTCTGCGACCTATACCACAGCTCATGGCAGCGCTGGATCCTTAACTGACTGAGTGAGGCCAGGGATCAAACCCGTAACTTCATGGTTCCTAGTCGGATTCGTTTCTGCTGCGCCACAAAGGGAGCACCTTGAATGTTATTTATATTTTTAAGTTTACAAATATTGCCATACTATCCATTGGGGTCTACTTTTTTATGTCTTTAAAAAAGACGTTAAAAATGTGTCCTTTCTTCTTTATCTTGTCTGTTTTACTCTCCCTGTTTTCCAGTGTGGATTTATTTTAACACTCCCTACACCCTTTTTTGTTTTTTATTGGATTAATTTTACCTTTTATCTTTATTGTTTGGGCTTAATAGGTGTTGGTCTTAATTAGTCTCTTTTGCTTTTTATTGCTTTGTATATTCTTCAAAATTTCCTTTTAATATCTTCTTTTATCTAAGTGTTATCTAAAAGTATGTCTCCTAATTTCTAAGTACTTGGGATTTTTAGAAAATCGCTTTTATTATTTGCTTTCAGTTTTATTCGACTATGTCTAGAGGATATGAATTTAAGTATCTATGTTTTAAAAATTTGTTAAGGGTTTTGAATATTCCATAATCATATTTATTTGAGGTTGAAGAATCTCTTCATATACATTTGTTGAGTTATATTTAACAGGTATGTTTTTTTATTTCTTTAAAGCATTTTTTTTGTCTGTTTCTTTTATTTGTTTGTCTTTTGGTCTCCTGACATAGATAGCAGGAATTTTATAAAATATGTCCATGTATGAGATTTCTTTCCTCATTGATAGTAAGTCCTTTTGGTCTGTGTGTCTAGGTTGTTTTATATATATAGATATATATCTACATATATATATATATATGTAGACACGTGTGTGTGTAGTTGTTTAAAGTTGTTTAAATTGACTCTTAGGTCCCTTGGATATGTTCTTTGAGTCTCACCTTTTTATTCAGGTTTTCAACTTCAAACTTTGCTCTAGGCTTAGAGTTGTTTTTTTCGCTGTCTCTTCTGTGATAGAAATTTGGGTTTGAATGGTGAACTTTTACTGAATTTTTAATTAGGAAATCATGTTTTTTACAAATTGAAAGAATTTCTTATTCCTTGTACAAAATTACTTTATTGTTTAATTATATTATTCATTCCTTTATCTTTCTCCTTCAGCATCACATTTCACTGAGACTTCTGGTTATTCTGTATTCTGATTATTCTGCTTGTTATTTGCTCTATTGGATCTCTTTGCCTTGTTGGACCTTTTGAATCTAGGTCTAGAGTTTAGACAATAAATAAGTAGGACTCTTGTGGATGTGTGAATGCAAAGCAGTTCCTACTCCCATGGATCTAGGAGTGGTAAAGACAGGCGAATTATTGTAGTTTCCTTCTGATGCAACTAGAGGAATACTTCTATTTGCTGTTCTCTCTGTATTCTCTGTAGGAAGACTCCATCCACCCATTTACTTTGGGAAGGTTAAGGAGGTATGGACTGCTAATACTAGGTTGATGTTGATATTCTTGTGGGACTCCATAGTGTTCTGAATGCTGAGGGTCTCCCAGAGTGGCCTAATTTTTCCTCCTTTTCCTCCAGCTCCCACAGTTGTCTATAATGAGGGAGAAGACCACACCAATTATCTCTGCAAGGTTCTCAACAGTTATTAAGTCCCCACTTATACTCAGTTGCCCATGGGCTACAATAGTCATATGTTTTAGGAAGGTTAGATAACTTGGAGTTAGTAATGGAGCAGAAGCCTGCGTATAGGTTACTCTGTTGCCCAAATCAAATTGGGTAAAATCTCTCTCTTTTTTTTTTTTTTTTTTTTTTGTCTTTTTGCCTTTTCTAGGGCCGCACCCGCAGCATATGGAGGTTTCCCCGCTAGGAGTTTAATCAGAGCTGTAGCCACTGGCCTACGCCACAGCCAAAGCAACGCGGGATCCGAGCCACGTCTGCAACCTACACCACAGCTCACTGCAATGCGGGATCCTTAACTCACTGAGTGAGGCCAGGGGTCAAACCCGCAACCTCATGGTTCCTAGTTGGATTTGTTAACCACTGAGCCATGACGGGAACTCCAAATTGGGTAAAATCTTGATTGCTGAAATCATCACTATCCATTCATTTCACAGTTCCCAACCTCCCAAGGAGAAAATGACCTAACAGTGACCATAGAACAAGTTTTATGTTCTCCAAAAGGTTTGGCTTTGGGTTGTCCAACTTATGAATACTTTTTTGATGTTCTTATGTCTTACTTAAATATATTGATAGTTACCAAATTTTCTTAGTGACAGGCCCACATATACTTAGTTATTTTTATTTATTTATTTTTTTAAGCAAGAACTGACAGACTGTGGCCTGTCTGTTAAATGTTTAGTGTTTGTTAATGTTTTGTTAAAGTATGATGGATACCTTAACAGATATTTTCTCCGGAATGAACCAAGTGTTACTTCAGGAAAAGCAACTGATAGTATTAGTTGCTAACAAAAATTTTTGAGCTTTTAAGTGAAAGTTAGAATTTTGGAAAACTGTCTGTCACCTTACTGTAAGCTTGACAGATTCCCACTACTTACCACTTTTCTTTTGAGACCAGTGTTAATAATTAACTAATCTCATTTTAAAATGAAATGTGGCAACTTTTGGAAGCTCTGTGTAACTCAATGAACAAATGTTTTGCAAATGACCAGGATATGTTATTACGTAATTATTCATGGGTACAAGATCTGTTCAAAGTTTAGGATGGGCAGATGGATCTTAATGTTAACAGTATAAAAAAAGACATTTACACATTACAAGTAGCCTTTTTTTTTTTTTTTGGTCTTTTTAGGGCCACACCCATGGCATGTGGAGGTTCCCAGGCTAGGGATCTAACAGGGACTGTAGCTGCCAGCCTTCCCCACAGCCACAGCAATGCAGGATCGAGCCGTGTCTGCAACCTACACCACAGCTCACAGCAATGCCAGATCCTTAACCCACTGAGCAAGGCCAGGGATCGAACCCGCAACCTCATGGTTCCTAGTTGGATTCGTTTCCACTGCACCACGACGAGAACTCCCGCCAGTAGAAATTTTGTCCAGGTGTATAGATGCATTTAAATGTTACTGTTTCGGGAGTTCCCGTCGTGGCCCAGTGCTTAACGAATCCAACTAGGAACCATGAGGTTGTGGGTTCGATCCCTGGCCTTGCTCACTGGGTTAAGGATTCGGCATTGGCATGTGGGTGTAGGCTGCAGATGCACCTCAAATTGTGCGTTGCTGTGGCTGTGGTGTAGGCCAGCAGCTACAGCTCAGATTTGACCCCTAGTCTGAGAACCTCCATATGTTGCGAGTGTGGCCCTAAAAAGCAAAAAGTAAATAAATAAACTGGCTTTTAAACTGGCATAATGAGGAGTTCCCGTCGTGGCGCAGTGGTTAACGAATCCGACTAGGAACCGTGAGGTTGCGGGTTCGATCCCTGGCCTTGCTCAGTGGGTTAACCATCCGGCATTGCCGTGAGCTGTGGTGTAGGTCGCAGATGCGGCTTGGATCCTATGTTGCTGTGGCTGTGGTGTAGGCCAGTGGCTACAGCTCCAATTAGACACCTAGCCTGGGAACCTCCACATGCTGCAGGTGCAACCCTAAAATGACAAAAGGCAAATAAATAAATAAATAAACTGGCATAATAAGGCTACAGAAATTATGGCAAAGAATAAGTACCTTATGATTATCATACATCCTTAGCATATCAGATACTTTAAGAAGCATAATACATTGATATGAAATGGTGCAAACAAGGAAGAAATATTAAAAATAAAAAAGGAGGAACTATTACCCTTTGTTTTAATATGCTTGGTTGTTATTACTGTCGTTGTCATTGTTTACTTATTTATCTATTTATTTTTTCTTTTTTACACCTGCGCCTGCGACATATGAAAGTTCCTGGGCAAGGGGGTCCAATCAGAGCTGCAGCTGCTGGCCTACGCCACAGCCACAGCCATGGCCACACTGGATCTGAGCTGCATCTGTGACCTGCACTGCAGCTTGTGGCAACACTGGATCCCTAACCCACTGAGAGAGGCCTGCATCCTCTTTGACACCATGCTGGGTTCTTAACCCCACTGAGCCACAATGGAAACTCGGGTCATCCCTTTTGTATAGAGCAAGGAAACTGAAGGGACATTATGTATAAGAATGGAAAAAAAGATGTATTTCTTGCAGAATTTTACTCCTTATATCAAGTACATTGCTTTGTAAAACTAATAGCGGCTCTTATTAATAAAGAATCAAATAGGACTGACATACTTTTTTGCAGCTCAGTGACTGCAACACTTTCTTCATGATATGTAATGCATTTAATAACATAAATTGTTTCTTTGATTTCTTCAATTCTTTACTAATGTGATTTAATTATCACTTTTTGCTCCATGAGTTACATGCAGTTCATTCTCTGGTCTTTATAGGTGAACTAATTGTCACCTCCTAAATGTCATAAAAAACTAAGTCTCTATCAGCTATTATACTTATTAGCATTTCATGTTGAAGATGCTGTCATTCTTATTTTATCTGTAAACGGTTTTTGGCTTAGCTAGTTTGAAGACATTAGGGTCAACAGTCACATTGGAGTCAAAAGAAACCTTAGTTTAATCTCAGCTTTGCCTTGAACTAGCTGTATTATGGACGTTGCTTCATCTGTAAAATAAGAGGAATGGATTAGATGATTGATTAAAATCCATTCCAAATTCAAAATCTGTGTTCTGACTGTTCCACCGGAAGCGTTGAATACATTCTGGATTTCTTCACCAACACTGATGTAATGGTTTTCATTAAAATCTTTAATTGTTACTTTCACTGTTAGTATTAACTGTTATGTAATAGAGCATGGGGGTAAAAGTTTTGGGGAGGTGATGCCCATTTTAAGATATGTTCTGCCTCTTTAATAGAGGTTTACAGTTTCTTCTGAAGTAGGAGGTGGCCTGTTTCAAATTTCTTTATCTTCAGAGAGGTATATTTTTGTTAGGAACATTTTATCTTTGTAATATCAGTTATAAGGCCAGGAAGCTAATAAAACTGAGGGCTATAACAAAAAAAGAAAGTCAGAAAACTAGGAAAAAAACTTCTTTTAAATTAAAAAATAAGTGCATCCATTGATCAGAAAGTAACACTGATAAAAACTAGTTCTTTATATAAGCTCTTATGTTAGGATATCTTTCTAGTGTCCTTGATACCTATACATCTTAAATAATATTTTAATTTTTCTACTCCACGTGGTTTATATATTTGAAATTATTTTCCTTTAGAGGGAAGTTTTTTTAAACCAAGAGGTTAAATAATTTTGATTATTTGAATCAGAATAGTATTGGAATTGTTCCTAGTTAATTTTTTCTGTTATGTATAACAAAGTAAGTGTGTTTGTGTGTGTGTGTGTGTGTGTAATAACAATTTTTAAGACAGTGGTACTCAGATAACTTAAAATATTTTATGTCAAGGGGGACGGGGAGGGAGTGGGATGGACTGGGAATCTGGGATTAATAGATGCAAACTATTGCATTTGGAATGCATAAGCAATGAGATCCTACTGTGTAGCACTGGGAACTGTATCTAGTCACTTGTGATGGAGCAAGATGGAGGATAATGTGAGAAAAAGAATGTATATGTGTGTGTGTGTGAAAGAGAGAGAGAGAGAGAGAGAGACTGGGTCACTTTCCTGTATTCGAAAATTGACAGAACACTGTAAACCAACTATAATGGAAAAAATAAAAATCATTAAAAAAAAAAACACTTTAACAAATATCCCATGTATTTCAGATAGACTTATCAGCAGTTTGAACTTTGGGAGACATGCCCTTTATAGCCCGGAAAATCTCAAGTAGAGTGTTTAAATCCACCTGGCTTAGTTGCTCCAATATCTTATTGTCATAGAACACTTATTATTTAATAAAAATCTGCAGTCAAAAAATATTTTATACTACTTATTTTGGATCAGGATAGTATGATGAAGCATGATGGCATAGGTAAACATGGATTAAAAGTTGACTTGTTCTCTACTAAATGGAATCAGCCTATTTTGGTCACAGTATTAGTTGTTTTCCTCACTTTCGTAATTGAAAAATTTACTTTGTTTGCAAAGGTTTTGGAAATAAAGCCCTTGTGAGTGGTTCAGATATAGTGTAGTTCTGTTTCTAATATGAATGAAATATTATAAATACTCTAGTAATAAATACTATGTAAGAAATTATTTTCAAATAATTGTAAACATCACAATATATCATCTATTTCATTGTACTATACATAATCTACTGTACTACTGAAAATAGTGAAGAAACATTGATGAATGAATAAAGGCTATTAGCACTTACAGGTTGTACTTGAGGACAATGTACACTTAAGTTAAATTGCTGGAAATTATTTTTAAAAAGGATTTCTTTAACTTCCTAAACATTGACCATATTAATATCAGTAGTGCTAGTTTTGTATCAAATCAACCCAAATTTCAGTGGCTTAACATAGTGACAGCTTAATTCCCATTCACACAAAATCTGATGTGGATATGCAACATGCTTGATCAAGACATTCTAGACAAGTTTCTTCCACAAAATGATCTAAGGATCCAGGCTTCCTCATATGTATTTCTACCATTTTCAACCTGTTGACTTCAAAGATTACCACAGAAAGAGAGAGTGTAAGAAATCATGTGGGAGATTTAAATTGCCCAAGCCTAGAGGTAAAATTTGTTGCTCTTATCTGCATTGTTGACCAAAACTCTGTTATTTGGGTCTGCTTAATTGCAGAGGTCCTCAAAAATATTTTTTACTTGTGTGCTAGGCAGAAGAAGAGATACAGTTATATTGGTAAGCACTAACATTCTCTTCCACATTGATACTTTGTAAACCTAGTTATTTGTCAAAATTGTGGTATTAATAAGCATTTATTACAGCCATCTTATATGAAGTATAGTTTTCTTTAAATTAAGGAATCAGGAGAGTTCCTGTCGTGGCTCAGTGGCTAACGAATCTGACTAGGAACCATGAGATTGCAGGTTTGATCCCTGGCCTTGCTCAGTGGGTTAAGGATCTGGTGTTGCCATGAGCTGTGGTGTAGGTCGCAGATGCAGCTTGGATCCCGTGTTGCTGTGGCTGCGGCGAAGGCCGGCAGCTAGAGCTCCTGTTAGACCCCTAGCCTGGGAACCTCCATATGCCGTGGGTGCGGCCCTAGATAAGGCAAAAAAAGACAAAACAAACAAACCAACAAATAAATAAATTAAGGAATCAGAAGAAATCAAAGAACTTCAGTTTTGGGGAACCAGGTGATTACTCACTGAATGACTTTGCAAAAGCTGTTTTTTGAAAGGTACAAAGCAGTATAGTTCAAACACAGTGTATGCTTGCAGATTAAAAATGATTAGAATGATTTGAATGCAGTCAGGGAAAAATGAATTAGTACCTGATTCAAACTGGTTTTTAGGGTAATTGCAAGAAAAGAACATAGAGCTTTACAGCTGAGATTGAAATTTAGTGGGAAGTTTGCAGATATACTTGCAAGAATAGGAGTTATCTAAGAGAATCTGGAAGGTAAGATTGGAGAGGTATGTTAGGGTCTTATCTAGTAGATCACAATGTTTGATTTTGATAGTTAATTTATGTGTTTTATCTTCTCTTAACAATTTTATTTCTTAGAGATAGGTAGAACCAAAGTATGGTTTATGAAAAGGTAAGTGGTTCAGATGGGAGAAAGTGCTAGGAGATAGGAGTGCTTTTTTATATAGTAGTAAAGTTTACTAGATTATCTTTCAAGAAATGTTAAAAGGAAAACAAATTTAATTATCTAAACCAAATCAAAGCATAATGGTTTAGAGAATAAACCTGATTAATACGGGATGGCAAATGTAATTCTATGATAACACAGGGTAGAATTTCTAAAGACTTTCAGGTTCCATTGTCTTAAAGCCTTAGGTGAAGCATCAGCACTTTCCTTTTTTGGAAGCTTTTCTTTTTTGTTAGAGGTAAAACATAAAAAAGACATGAGGAAATAGGCTGCCACGTTGGTTATTTACCATCCAGTAAAAAATTTGAAAATTGTTGGCATAAAGTAACTTACATGAATTAATGAATTAGGACAATCTGAGGTATGATTTTGTGTGCAGGACCTGAAAATGCATGTTGTAATTTAACACTATTAGATTAGTGATTTTCAAAGTGTGGTCCCTGGACAAATAGCATCAGTATTACCTAGGTACTCAGTAGAAATGTATATTCTTAGATTTCACCCCAGACCTACTGAATCCTGATTCCTATTGAATCAGGAGATGGAACCTGGCCATCTGTGTTCTTCATGGGATCCTGGTGCATGCTAAAGTTTAAAAACTACAACAGACTTAGAACTTACTCTCCTCTTTTGTACTAGCCCACTAAGCGGAATTCTATATGTGTTATCCTATTCAAGAATTATGCCCTAATAAAGTGGCTTAGATATATACTGTTTGTATCAGAATATTTAAAAGGTAGAATTGATTAGAGAGCAAAATCAGAGCATGTGGTGGTTAGATGTTTTACAAGGAAATTGCACCATTTAGTGCTGACACTGGAGAAATCCAGGTTGTAAGATTTCAGTGTCTTGTCTTTTGGGTACCATTTATTGACATTTAGCCAACTAATATGAAAGTGTTGAGTCTGAAAGACTGAGCGAAGACTTAGGTAGTTTATTAGTAATTGGCCTGGAATGTTTTTTGGGATAGCATCAAAGTAGGTCTTTGAGAGAGGTAAGGAAAGAAGTTGTGCCTAACTTGAGTGTGAGCAGGGAGTGGAACAGTCTATTTTGCTATTGGTTATATGGGTCATAGTTTGAAAGTCATTGTTTTAATATAATAAAATTTGTCTTTCTAAGATACATTAGGGTTTAGATTTTTGTTATATACAATGAATAGTTGAATAGAAATACAGATGTTGTTTAGAGGGGAGAGTTAAATGTTAAACTTGAAACATTTTAAATGTTACTTTAATTAAATTTATACATTCAGTTTAATGTTTTACATTATTTTAGAATTCTCATTTGAGAAAGGACTAAATGAAATTGTAGAAATTAGTTGAGAAATTGGCCCATGGTATAAAATGATCTGATGTATAATGTAACTTAACTGAACAAAAAATGTGATTTCATTGTTTTTAACTGATAGATTCATTTATGCTTATTAAGCTGGGATTTGATTGTTTTTTAAAAAAAATCTTGCCTAAGAAAGTGAAATGTTTAACTATCAGGACACTGTTTCCAAATTAGAGTTCAGACTGTTTTTCAACTTGACACAGTTGTCTCTCTTGCTTTGCTTTCCTCCTTAAATGATGTTTCCATTTTGGGGATGGGAAGAGCTATGATTATTTATAGACAAATGTGTTTTGGACAGGTGGTGTGTTTACACAGATCAGTGGAATTATCAAATGTCCCCCAAGACCTTTAATGTGAATACATTTCATTTTATCATCACTGTTTGTATTTTTTTTAACGTAATGAATTTTATTTTATTTATAGGTGTACATAGATCATCACAAGTCAATTTGACAGATTTTGTACCCCAAACCCACAGTGTATCCCCCCACTGCCCAGATTGTCTTATTTGAATAACCAAGGTTTTCCAAAGTCTATGAGTCATTCTCTGTTCTGCAAAGAGGTTCATTGTGTCTTTTTAGTTTCCACATGAAAGCCGTAGCATTGGGTGTTGCTCTCTAATTGTCTGACTGGTTTCACTTCGCATGATAATTTCTAGGTCCATCCATGTTGCTATAAATGTTCGTAATTCATTCCTTTTAATGGCTAAGTAATATTCCATTGTGTGTATGTACCACATCTTACCTATCCACTCCTCTGTCGATGGGCATTGAGGTTGTTTCCATGACCCGGCTATTGCATAGAGTGCTGCAATGAACACTGGAGTACAGGTGTCTTTTCGGGTCATGGTGTCTGCTGGATAGATGCCCAGGAGTGGGATTGCTGGATCAAATGGTAATTCTGTTTTGAGTTTTCTGAGGAATCTCCATACTGTTTCCCACAGTGGTTGCACCAATTTGCATTCCCACCAACGGTGTAATAGGGATCCTTTTTCTCCACACCCTCTCAAGCAATTATTGTTTGTAGATTTTTTGATGATGGCCATTCTGGCTGGTGTAAGGTGGTACCTCATAGTGGTTTCGATTTGCATTTCTCTAATGAGGAGCGATGTTGAACATCTTTTCATGTGTTTATTTGCCATCTGCATGTCTTCTTTGGAGAATTGTTTGCCTAGATCCACTGCGCATTTTTTGATGAGGTTGTTTGTTTCTTTGGTATTGAGCTGTAGGAGCTGTTTGTAAATTTTGGAGATTAATCCCTTGTCTGTTGATTCATTTGCAAATATTTTCTCCCATTCTGTGGGTTGTCTTTTCATTTTGTTTAGAGTTTCCTTTGCTGTGCAGAAACTTTGAAGTTTAATTAAGTCCCATTTGTTTATTTCTCTTTTTATTGTCCTTACTCTGACACAGGGATCTGAAAAGATGTTTATATCAGAGAGTGTTTGGCCTATGTTTTCCTCTAAGAGTTTGATAGTATCTGGTCTTATATCTAGATCTTTAATCCATTTTGAGTTTATTTTTGTGCATGGTGTTAGGAAGTGTTCTAGTTTCATTTTTTTACATGTAGCTGTCCAGTTGTCCCAGCACCACTTCTTGAAGAGGCTGTCTTTTGTCCAGTGTATATTCTTGC
>PVHT020000175.1:14549083-14578926 GCA_004024745.2 Catagonus wagneri
TTCTAGTTCTTTGAAAAAGGTCCTTGGTAATTTGATAGGGATTGCATTGAATGTGTAGATTGCCTTGGGTAGTATAGTCATTTTGATAGTATTGACTCTTCCAATCCAAGAGCATGGTATGTCTTTCCACCTGTTTAAGTCATCCTTGGTTTCTTTCATCAGCTCCTTATAATTTTCAGAGTACAAGTCTTTTGTCTCTAGGCAGTTTTATTCCTAAGTATTTGATTCTTTTTGAGGCGATGGTAAACGGGATTGCCTCCCTCATATCTCTTTCTGATCTTTCATTGTTGGTATATAGAAATGCAGTTGATTTCTGTGTATTAATTTTGTATCCTGCAACTTTGCCAAATTCATTGATGAGCTCTAACAGTTTTCTGGTAGAGTCTTTAGGATTCTCTAGGTATAGAATCACGTCATCTGCAAAAAGTGATAGTTTTATCTCTTCCTTTCCAATTCGGATTCCTTTTATTTCTTTTTCTTCTCTGATTGCTGTAGCTAGGACTTCCAGAACTATGTTGAATAATAGTGGCGAGAGTGGACATCCCTGTCTTGTTCCTGATCTCAGGGGGAATTCTTTCAGCTTTTCACCATTGAGAATGATGTGAGCTCTGGGTCTGTCATAGATGGCCTTGATCATGTTGAGGTAGGTTCCCGCTATGCCCACTTTCTGAAGGGTTTTTATCAGAAATGGGTGTTGGATTTTGTCAAAGGCTTTTTCTGCATCTGTGGAGAGGATCATATGGTTTTTATTCTTCAGTTTGTTAACGTGGTGTATCACACTGATTGATTTGTGGATACTGAAGAATCCTTGCATCCCTGGGGTAAATCCCACTTGATCGTGGTGTACAATCCTTTTAATGTATTGTTGGATTCGGTTGGCTAGTATTTTGTTGAGAATTTTTGCATCTGTGTTCATCAGTGAGATTGGCCTGTAATTTTCTTTTTTTGTGGTATTTTTGTCTGGTTTTGGTATCAGGGTGATGGTTGCCTCATAGAATGTGTTTGGGAGTGTCCCTTCCTCTGCAATTTTTTGGCAGAGTTTCAGAAGGATAGGCGTTACCTCTTCTCTAAATGTTTGACAGAATTCACCTGTGAAACCATCTGGTCCTGGACTTTGGTTTGTTGGAAGTTTTTTAATCACAGTTTCAATTTCAGAACTTGTGATTGGTCTATTCATATTTTCTATTTCATCTTGGTTTAGTCTTGGGAGATTGCACTTTTCTAAGAATTTGTCCATTTCTTCTAGGTTATTGCCATGTAGTTACATATAGTAGTCTCTTATGATCCTTTGTATTTCTGTGATGTCTGTTGTTACTTCTCCTTTTTCATTTCTAATTTTATTGATTTGTGTCCTCTCTCTTTTTTTCTTGATAAGTCTGGCTAAGGGTTTATCAATTTTATTGATCTTTTCAAAGAACCAGCTTTTGGTTGCATTGATCTTTTCTATGGTTTTCTTTGTTTCTACACTCTTTGTATTTTTAAGAACAGAATAATTATGGAGGGTGGATGGAGAACTTATTTAATTTTATATTTTAGCACTACAGTTGTCCTGTATGTCTATCAGGGATTTTTAAGTTTTGGAATGTTAGAGTTTCTTGTAAACCAAAAGATTTGTCGTTTAAAATTTTTAAAGATTGTTTTGTGTTTCTTAAAGAGCATACAAGTTGAACACCTCATCCCCTTTTCCAATTTCGGCTCTTTGACAGGAGTTTTTTGGGGAGTTAGGCTCTGTTGGAACTAAAGCGGACAAAAATTATTGAAACTTACGGTATTTTGATTACAAAATTATAATAAAGTCATAAAGTAACTTGGCAATACTACATAACAAAAACATTACAACTTAAAAAACTGAAGTTTAGCATGTGCACAGATTTTTCAGCTCTAAAACCATTGTTACATCAATTATGTAAGTAACCTTAGAGTCAATAGGGCCATTTTTTTGCCACCAAAAGTACCAAATAATATTCTTTCAGTCAGTGTATATATGATAGCTATCTTCTCTAGTAAGAGTGTACATAATGAACTGCTTTCACTTCCTCCTTGTAGTAAACAGGGACTACTTTCATGTTATTCCTTTTTGAGAACCACTGTTTCTGTTGAACCTACTGCTATCTCCTTAGGGACTGGATGATATAATATAGTCCTATTCAGAAAAATATTGATAGTAAAGTAGTCTTCTCCTTTTTTTCTTCCCCTTACCTGTCTTCAGCTCCCTTCTGGAATCTCTTCGTTCTGTATCCTTTAAGTCCTGGTCATTCAAAGCTATTTTCAGTTTTCTGTGTTCTTCATTATGTTGAATTAACAACTCACTGTAGGATCATCCAGATACTTTGACTAAAAGTCCTTAGCATGCCTCTTAAGACATTTGGCTATTTCATCATTTGCATCACGTGGTTAAAAGCCTATTTCTATCTGGATATCGTGGTCTGACCACGGTGCATACCAGTCTTTTCTGTTCTTACAATTCCTATTTTACCCTTCTTTGTACAACCAGAAGTGGAGAGAAGAGCGTATTCTGTCCTGAGTGTATTAACACTTAGTTTAATTAAAAAAAAAAACAGAGTTGTCTGCCAAATCTTGGTGGTGAGAAGTAATGGTGAAAAAAAATTGAGTAAGCCAGGTAGGGGAGAAGATTCTTAAGTGTCTGATTTAATAAGATTAATAAGAAGAAAGAGAACCAAGTGCTATGAGAGTAAGAAGATTACATTCTGCCTAGGCCAAGTTTAGGAGGAGATCAAAGAATAACTAGAAGATGTGACATTGAAGCAGAGCCTTGAAACAGGCTGTAAGCACTGTGTCCCACACTTCTCTTAGGCACCCACCAAAAAATGTTTCAATTTTAATATATTTTAAAGTCCAAAGAAAAAGGAGTAAAAGAATAATGAATATGTAATAATAAATCCAGCTTGAATTATATTCCTCTTTTTATTAATGCAACTGTAAAATATAATTATCAGTATTTTTTTAAATGGAGGTTGTGGCTTACCAAGGCAGAAGTACCTGGGTGGAACTTGAGAAGGTTAAAATGCAGCCTGTTTTTTAAGGGTAAGTAGGATTTGGTGCTAGAGACTGAGATTAGCAAAATCCTGAGTAAGAAACTGATAATTAAACCACAGATTCACTGTAAGGAACTTTAATAAATACGGTTTCTCTTATGCATGCTGCTAGGAGCAGTGATGACTACAGAAATAAATAATAGCCAGAATAAAAACTGCTTGATACATGCTAAACCCCAAATAAAGATGTCATTAATTAGTCAGTGAAATAATCATTATGCTGAGAGGCAGTATCTACTTTAAAATATCCTTAGTTATCAATTTAATGTCAGCTTTTCAGAAAAATTATTTTAAGTGTCAACATTGTTAATAACAGAAATGTGGTTAAAATGTAGTGGTATGGAAAATATATTTTCAGTTCTAAGAAGCCCTGTAATTTTTTTGGTTTCACAAACCCATTGTGATAAAATACATCTCACCCTAGCATGAACCTCCATGGTGAAACAAGGATGTCCATTTCAGACCTTGATTTTATTCACTATTATAAATATAACCAGTAGATGTAAGCTAGTTATTATTTCTATTTTATGGATGAGAAAAATAGTCAAAGAAAGAGTGGAGTATCTTTCCCAGGATCAAACATTTAGTAATAAGAAAGAGGCAAGGCCAGGATTTCAACCCATAGTGTCTTCATTCCAGAACTTTTGCCTCCTAATCATTATACTTCTAAGTTGCTAAATTCAGTTTTGGATATGCTGAGTTCCAGGTGTTTGTGGGAGAACCAGTGGCAGATGTTCAGTATGGTGTGTCAGTTTGAAGCTCAATAAGTAATGAAATTATTGTCAAACCCAAGTCTGTGCGCCAGACTCACAGTGAAGCCAAATAAATTGAAATGAGGTGTTGGGAGCAGAAAAAGGTTTATTGCAAGGGCCACATAAGGATGGCTCATGCTGAAATGACCTGAACTCCCTGAAGGGTTTCAGGAAAGAGTTTTTAAGGGGGTGGTGAAGAAGGGGAGTCACCAGGTATGTAATCAGCTTGTGTACAATTCTGTGATTGGTTGATGGTGAGGTAACAAGGTCATGTCACAGGGGTTAAAATTAGGCTTTAGTAGGTCTGCTTTGTCATCAAGTAGTTAACTAGTTCTATTTGGTAGGGGTTTAGCATCTATAAAACAATAGTTCTCCTGGCCCAACTGATATTTTTACATGTTCACATCCTTTTAATCATTAGGATTGAAAGGTTGTGTGATTCAAGAAAGGCCTTGAAGACTATAGCTCTTCTCCAAGAGGCAGGTAGAGAGTTTGCAGAAAGGGTCTGTCACAGAAAGGTCCCATACCTTCTGGGTTACAATATGAGCCAGAGATAAAGATTTTGTTGTCTTAATCCACTGAAAGGTGGTAGACTTAAGTAGGAAGAGCCAACTTTGAATATTAGTATCTTGGAAACCAAGATGGAGGTATAAGATGTCAAGAACTATGAGTAGTCAGTATTGTGAAATGTAGTAGAAGGATCTCATAAGAACTGAAAAAGATCTGTTGCCAGCAACAAGGATGTCCTTGGTGTCTGTGGACACCATAGAGGCTTTATTTAATCAGCACTGACTCTTTCATATTCGAGGGGAAGCAACAAAAATATTAACTTCAGAATGTGACCTTATTTGGAAACAGGATCTTCGGAGGTGTGAAGATCTTGAGAATTTTGTCCGTAATGAGCCAGTGAGGAATAACAGAGATGCAACTTAGTTCCTTTGACTACTCATAAGGAAGAGTTGATCTTTAATGTGTTTTTATTGACTTCATTGAATAATGCCTGTTGACGTGCAGAAACATACAAATTCAGAAATACATATTGTCAGACAGAATGTGTCTGTTCTGTATTTAATAGTCCAAGTATTTTTGAAAACTGAACACATAGTGTCTTTTTAAATGGTTTTAAACAGATTTGGGTATTACATTATGGCTCTCTCTAGACATTTAACTTGTTTAGACTTAATAAAAATTGATTTCCAGTTAACTCCAGATTTCATAAGAAAGAAAATATTAGCTAAATAATTAATTCCATGAAATGACATGTATTCCAAACAAAAACAGACAACATCTGTTAATTCAATTGAGAGGACGGGATTGAGTTTGGTCTTTTAATTTTTAAATTAAGTATTGCTCAAAATTTTTTTAAAAAATTTTAATTATACTTGATTTACAGTGTTCTGTCAATTTCTGCTGTGCAGCAAAATGACCCAATTATACATATGGATACATTCTTTTCCTCCCATTATCTCCGTCATGTTCCATTACAAGTGATTAGATATAGTTCCCCTGTGCTATACAGCAGGGTCTTATTGCTTATCCACTCCAAATGCAATAGTTTGCTTCCACAAACTCCAAATTCCCAATCCATCCCACTTCCTCCCCCCGGCAAATAAAAGTCTGTCCTCCATGTCTTTGATTTCTTTCTGTTTTGTATATAGATCATTTGTGCCATATTTTGGGCTCCACATATAAGTGATATCATATGGTGTCTTTCTCTTTACTTCACTCTGTATGAGTCTCTAGTTCCATCCACATTGCTGCAGATTGTGCTATTTTGTCCTCTTTTATGGTTGAGTAGTATTCTATTGTGTATATGTATGACCTCTTCTTAATCTGATCATCTGTTGATGGACATTTAGGTTGTTTCCATGTTTTGGCTATCGTGAATAGCGCTGTGATGAACATGTGGGTGCATGTATCTTTTTCAGTGGAAGTTTTGTCCAGATAAATGCCCAGGGGCGGGATTGTGGGATCATATTGTAGTTCTATATTTAGTTTTCTGAGGTAATTCCATACTGTTTTTCGTAGTGGTTGTACCAATTTACTTTCCCACCAACAGTGAAGGAGGGTACCCTTTTCTTCACATCATCTCTAGCATTTGCTGTTTGTTGACTTGTTAATGATAACCACTCCGGTGTTCAGTGGTACCTCATTTTAGTTTTGATTTGCATTTCTGTAATAATTAGTGATGTTGAGCATTTTTTAATGTGCCTGCTGGCCATCTGTATGTCTTCTTTTGAGAAATGTCTATTTAGATCTTCTGCCCATTTTTCGATTGTTTTGTTGTTGTTGTTGAGTTGTATGAGCTGTTGGTATATTTGGAGATTAAACCTTTGTCAGTTGAGTTATTTGCAAAGACTCTCCCATTCTGTGGGTTGTCTTTTTGGTTTTTTAATGGTTTCCTTTGCTGTGCAGAAGCTTTTGAGTTTAATTGGGTTCCATTGGTTTATTTGTATTTTTATTGTCTGTTCTAGGAGGTGAGTCAAACAAGATACTGCTGTGATTTATGTCAAAGAGCATTCTGTGTTTTCCTCTAGGAGTTTTATGGTATCTGGCCTTACATTTAGAGAATTTTTATTTCAAGCATCTTTTAAGGACATTTGTGACTAATGCTGCTGTCACAACAGAACTTAAAGTATTCGATTTGTGAAGTTGTTAAATATTTTATTAGTTAATCACGTGATGAGAACTGGTCACCTGATACTCTTTTTGCCTGAACTCCATGTTAACGATTCTCTTCATCTACAGTATGACAGTTATCTTAATTATCTGAACTCAGTAACTGAGGCACTATGTTTTTTTAACTAGATTTGTAAGATAGTATAAAATAGATTATGCTCAGAGTAGTTTTATTATATGTTAAATTATATTGTAATTATTTAAAATTTTGTGATTCACATTATAATAAGGTATTTCAGGGGATTTTGAAGGTCCTCTAGTTTCTGCTACCATTTTTTGTGTAAATCCCTTTTACCTCATTGCTGAGATGGTCCTGTAACCTTCTTTTCACACCTCCAGGGATAAGGGAGATCATTGTTTCTCAAGGCATACAGCAGCCACTTGTGTGTGTCTGTCATATACTAGACACCAGAAATATGATATGGCAGTGAACAAAATAGACACTTGCCCTCTCTTGTGGAGTCCATACCCTAGCAGTGATTTTGAATCAGTAATTAGAAGTTTGTAACCACAGAAGAAGTACTGAATGCTATAAATGAATAGGACAAAAGAATTAAACATAATCTGGGAGGGTCAGACAATGTTGTCTTAAGGTATTATTAATGCTTTAGCTGACACTTGTAGGATGAATTAGCTAGGGAAAAGGTGGGGAAGTTTTTCAAGCTGAAGAAACAGCATGCATCAAGATCTTGAACTGAGAGCATGGCACATTCAAGGAACCTCAAATAATTACAAGCGGGCACGCATTCTCCACATCTCTGCAGGAACCTAACATTGTCTCTTATGTATTGAGAACTAAAGGAATTCTTCAAGGATTTGCAGCTTTGGAAAGAGAGAATGAGCAATGGTAAAGCACTTCCATTAAACGACTTTATAAGAATCAGACATCAACAAAATAGGACAGGATATGAAGAACATTTGAATACCTGTGAGACATCTGTGGCCTCCCATAAATAACTTGGGTTGAGGGTGGGGTGGGGAGTGGAGGCCAAAAGAAGAATGAGACATTATACAAGATAAGGACTACAAAGAGTAAACAGTAGAGTTATCACTGATACACTTCAGGCTGGTAAGGCTGGAGAAAATTCAAGTTATGTAGTACCTAAGATAGCATTTTCTAAAACAAATGATTTTAACTTAAACTATTTTCTTCCTCTTTGTTTCATTTCCCTTTTTACTGGGAAATGGCCTCTTGCGATATTGAAAATTTAAATAGTGCTATTTGATTAACATTTTAAAATTTATTTTTTAAGTTAGCATATACAGTAAGGTTGACTTTGGGGGGTGTACAGTTCTATGAATTTCAACACGTGTATAAATCCATGTCAGGACTACCATAGTCAGATTACAAAAAAACTCTACCACTCCAAAAAGCTCCTTGAGCTGTCCCTTTGTAGTCACACTCTCTTCCTACACATAATGGGTATCAACCACTGATCTGTTTTCCATCACTTTAGTTTTGTCTTTTTGAGAATGTATATAAGTAGAATAGTATATAGTATGTAATTTTTGGTACTCCATCCATACAGCATAATTATTTTGAGCTTCATGCAAGTCGTTGCGTGTATCAATAATTCATTCCTTGTTATTGCTGAGTAAGTATTCCACTATAATGGATATACTACAGTTTGTTTCCACTTGGCTGCTGAAGGAAGTTTAGGTTGTTTCCGGTTTTTTATGGCCATGGAAAAAAGCTGCTTTAAACATTTGTGTACAAATTTCTGGTGTGAATGTAAGTTTTTATTTCTCCAGATACTCAAGAGTGGGATTGCTAGGTCATTTGGTAAGTCTACTTTTAACGTTATAAGAAACTATCACATTGTTTTGCAGAGTGGCTATACCATTCTGCACTCCCTCCAGCGATATGAGTTTGAATTGTTCTACATCCTTAACATTTGAAAATGTTAGTATTTTTAATTTTTACACATTCTAATAAGTGGGTAAATGGCATCTCATTATAGTTCAGTTTTTTAGTGTCTTTGTTATAATTTACTTAAAATATAAGTTACTCATGTATAGCATACACTCTAGTGGTTTTTAGTATATTCACAGAGTTGTGAAACCATTACCACAATCTGAAGTCTAAAACATTTTTGACACTGTGGTTTTATTTTGCATTTCTCTAATGGCTAATGGTGTGGGACGTCTTTTCACGTGCTTATTTACCATATCTTTTTCCTAGTTTTTTGCTCATTTTTTTTGAATTGTTTATATTGTCACTACTGAGTTTTGAGAGTTCCTTATTCAGGTGTTCCGGATACAAGTCTTTTGTTGATTATGCGACTTCCACGTGTTTTCTCCCACTCTGTAGCTTGTCTCTTTTTAAAATCCTCTTAATAGTGTCCTTCACACAGCAAACATTTTTAATTTTGATGAAGTCCGTTTTATTAGTTTTTTCATTTTTGGTATCATGCTTAGTATCTCTTTGCTAAGCTTCTGGTCACAAAGATTTCCTCCTTCGTTTTCTTCTGAAAGCTTTATAGTTTTATATTTAGTTCTGTTATCCTTTTGCGTTTATTTTTGTGGAAGATGTGAGGTTTAGGCCAGTTCATTTTCTTATGTATGGATGTCCTATTGTTCTAATATGAGTTGTTGGAAAGACTCTCCTTTCTCTTTGAATTACCTTTGCACCTTTGTTGAGAAATTGATAGACCATGTTTGTTTGGGTCTGCTTCTGAACTCTACTCTGTTTCCTTATGCACTGTCAACATTGTCTTGATTATGTCTTAAAATTAGGTAATGTAATTTCTCTGATTTTTTTGTTCTTTTTCAAATACTTGGTGCTGGAGTTCCCTTTGTGGCTCAGCGGTTAATGAACCTGACTAGTGTCCATGAGGACGTGGGTTCAGTCCTTGGGCTTGCTTATGCTCAGTGGGTTAAGGATCTAGAACTGCCGTGAGCTGTGGTGTAGGTCGCAAACACAGCTTGGATCTGCATTGCTGTGGCTGTGGTGTAGGCTGGCAGTTGCGGCTCTGATTTGACCCCTACCTGGGAACCTCCAGATGCCCCGGGTGTAGCCTTAAAAAGACACACAAAAAAAATGCTTAGTGCTTGCTCTAGTTCTTTGGCCTTTCCATATAAATTTTAGACTCAATTTATCAATATTTATCTATTCATCAAAAAATCCAGCACATTGATTGAAAGAGTGTTAAATATATGAATCAGTTTAGGGAGAGTTGACATCTTTACTGTTCAGTCCTCTAATCCATGATCAATATTAAGTCTCTATTTAGGTCTTCTTTTACATATTTTACCAGTGGTTTATAGTTTTCAGGATATACATATTTTGTTATATTTATGCCTAATTATTTCCTTTTGTTAAAGCTATTATAAATGGTATTGGCTTTTAATTTTTCCAATTATTCTTTGCTGGTGGATAAAAACATGGTTAATTTTTTTATGTGTTGACTTTGAATCTTGTGACCTTGAAAATTCACTTATTTTAAGGGTTTTTGGTAGATTCTTTGGGATTGTCTATATAAACAATTATGTTATCTGAGAATAGGGGAGTTTTATGTCTTTTCTTCCAATTTTTATGCCTTTTATTTCTTTTTCTTACATTATTGCATTGATCAGGACTTCTAATATGATACTCATTAAGTGTGAGAGTAGCCATCCTTTTCCCTTCTTCCCATCTTGGTATGATGTTAGCTGCAGTTCACTCCTGCCCCACCCCTCGACACACACATACACTCCCTAGGACTCAGGAGAAGAATAGTTAATTACATGTATGTAGATATATGTCACTTCTGTTGCTTTTTCTTCATTTCTGAGGTTCCTATTTTCCTGATGATTTCTCTTTTATCTAAATCGCTGCCTTTAACAATTTTTTTTTTAAGATCAGGCTGCTGCTGAAAAACTCTCTTAGCTTTTCTTCTGTTCAGATTACTTTTATTTCACCTTTATTCCCAAAGGATATATTTGCTGGATATATTTTCTGGGTTAATATTTATTTTCTTGGTGTGTTTGAAAACAAACATTAAACCACCTCCATGGCTGGACTTTCTGATTTCTGACAAGAAATCTGCAGTCATTCAAATTAATGTTTCACTACAAGTAATCATTTGTTTTTCCCCTGTCCAGTTACAGGAGTTTATTTTATATATTTATTTGTTTGTGTATTTTTATTTTCATCTTTTTAGGGCTGTACCCACAGCATTGTATAAGTTTCTAGGCTAGGGATCGAACTGGAGATGTAGCTGCTGGCCTGTGCCACAGCAACACCAGATCTGAGCCATGTCTGCAGCCTACACCACAGCTCATGGCAATGCTGTGTCCTTAAACCATTGAGCAAGGCCAGGGATTGAACCTGCATCCCCATGGAATCTAGGTGGGTTTATTCCCACTGCGCCACCAAGAACTCCAGGAGTTTATTTTAGTCTTGAGTTTTCTGCAGTTGATAATAGTTTGCCTGGGCATGGATTTCTTTAGATTTATCCCATTTAGGGTTAAAGGAAAACCATTTTTCTACTCATTACTATTCTGATACCAAATGTTTGAATTTTCCACACCAAGCAATTCTCTAATTCTTTGTGAACAGCAGTTGGTCTCCTACAACTTAATTCGGTTCTGATACTACCTACCTGGAGTTAGCACAAAACCCAGAGGTTAAGGCCTAAGTCCCATAAGATCGTCCCCACTTTAGGTGTCAATAACAAGTAGTAGGTCCCCAGGTTACCTACACTTCTCTCTGACTTGACTGCAAATTAGGGGTTCCCACAACCCCCTACATAGGTTTAAAAATTTGCTATAGCAGCTCACAGAACTCAGGGAAACACTACTTATTATGACTAGTTTATTATAAAGGGTGTCATAATTATTTTTTGTTTTTACTGCAGAATAGCAGTCTCATATGATACATGTTTTTCTGTCTTACTTCACTTAGTATGATAATGTCTATGCCCATCCATGTTGCTGCAGATGGCATTATGTCATTCTTTTTTATGGTTGAGTAATATTTGTGTGTGTGTGTGTGTGTGTGCGTGTGTGTGTGTATACACACCACACCTTCATTATCCGATTATCTGTCGATGGACATTTAGATTGCTTCCATGTCTTGGCTATTGTAAATAGTGCTGCAGTGAACACTGGGGTGCATGTATCTTTTCGAATATATGCCTGAGAGTGGGGTTGCTGGATCCTATGGTTATTTAGTTTTTTAAGGAACCTCCATAGTGTTCTCCATAATGGCTACACTGGTCTACATTCCCACCAACAGTGTAGGAAAGTTCCTTTTCTCCACACCCTCTCTAGCATTTATTATTTGTAGACTTTTTGATGATGGCCTTTCTGACTGGGGTGTATTATAAAGGGTACAGATGAACAGCCAATTGAAGTAATACATAAAGCAAAGTCTCTAAGCGTCTGGGGTGGGGTGGAGTGGGACTGAACCCACCATGCGGTGGGTGGGGTGAACCTGCTTTGTGGCATGTGGATACATTCACCAATCTGAAGCTCGCCAAACCCATTTATTTGGGTTTTTTTAGGAGATTCCATTATGATGGCCTGTTTGATTAAATCATTGGTGTTTAGTACCATCTCTTCCCATCCTGGAGGTCTGGGGTGGGGTGGGCTAGATGGAGTGGGACTGAAAGTTATGATTACCTGGTTGGTTCCTTTGGCAACCAGTCCTAATCCTTAAACTCTCTAGGGTCTTCTAAGCCACCGGTCATCTATTAATATAAACTCAGGTACTCTTGAAAGGGGTTTGTTAAAAATTATAAAAGATGCTCCTCTTAGCCCTGTCACTCAGGAAATTACAAGAGTTTTAGGAGCTCTGTACCAGGAACCAAGGAGGAAGACTAAATATGTATTTCTTAGTTATATCACAACATCATATATATGTTTTTGTAACGTAATTCTAACATCCGTGTTGTGTGGAGTTGATACCTGTTGTCTTGGTTAAATGTATTGAGATTTTTCTAGTTATTTGTATGCAAAGTGATTTTGGATTGTATTTTGGGCATTTTAAGTTTTATAAGATTCAAAGTCATGCTTATATCCTGTGTAGAAGCTTGTTCTACACAGAAGACTGACTCAGGTTGAGACATGATCTAGCTTAGCTTCTGAGGCACACCTCTATTAAGATATTTATGGGTGAGTCTGTAGCTTTTCAACCAAAACCCTTATGTCCAGGCAGCAAACCTTCCCTTATTTAGAGTGTCTGTTCTTCAAAATCAAAAGAGCATACTAAAACTGGTTTCCACTTAAATATTTGCAAAGAAAAACATTTTTGTATCAGTTTTAATATTAATGTTTGGTATAAGGTGTATCTTTGGTAATGTGGGATAATAGAGTACAGATTTAGAGTCAGTCATATCCCATCTTGGATCACAGTATTACCATTTACCAACTGTGGGATCTTGAATAAATCACTACTGAATTTAAATTCTCTGGTCTGTGAAGCATTTATATGGTATCCAGCCAATAATCTACTGGAGCTGGCTTGTACCAGCTCACAAGGGCCAATTAAGTTTTTAGAATTCTTGTGAGCTGATGGTTAATACAACCATCAATGAAAATTAAATTACATAAACTTTAAATTATGTTGAAAGCAGTGACATGTAGATGCTCAAAACTCATCACTTCTTAATTATCTTGCTATACTGGCTATTACTTATATCTATTATATCTGTATATGGTGAAATATATAGTGGTATGCTTTGCTTAGCTCTTCCCAATTCTTGTTTGGTGCTTTTACATTGATAGCTTAACAGAAATCTTTCATGGTAGTATTTATACCATGAAAATTGTTAAGTCGTAAAGTTATAACCAGAGCTTAATTTATTGTTTGATTGCTCAATTGTCTAGATTTAAGGAAGTGATGGAAAAAAATGCCAGTAAAGCAGATTAAACTTAAACAATCTGTTTCTTGTTGTTGTGAGTAGCACAAAAAATTAAGGAAATACTCTCAACTTTTATCTAATCTAACCAAGAAGTTGTTCATTTCATTGGTGAGACTATAATGTACATCTTTGTTGTTTCACTTCCCTCATATTCTTTCACATAAATGACAGCATTAAGGTTGGAACTACACTTATGCATCAGTTTTAACCCTGGGTTGGCTTCTCGTGACTTCTGCAGAATAGTAAGAGCATTTTGTCAGAACCATTTGGCTCCATGGGATTTATAATAAAGAGTATTGTATATTTTACTGTAACTGATTTTAATTTATTATAATTGTATTTTATTATAATTATTATAATTGTAATATGTAAATTGTGTCCTAAACATCCTTTATATTGGTGAAATTTATAATAAACACATATATTTCATACACATGTACACATGAGAACTGATTGTTAATCATTTATGGAGCACAACATTGTGTTGGGCACTGAGGAGGCATTGATTAAATATTAACTTCTTCTTGGGAGATCCCTCATGGCTCAGTGGTTAATGAACCCCGACTAGCATGAGATTGCGGGTTCAATCCCTGGCCTTGCTCAATGGGTTAAGGATCTGGCGTTGCCATGAGCTGTGGCGTAGGTTGCAGACACAGCTCAGATTGTCAGTTGCTGTGGCTGGGGTGTAGGCCAGCAGCTACAGCTCTGATTTGACCCCTAACCTGGGAACCTCCATATGCTGCAGTCGTGGCCCCCAAAAGACAAAAAAAAAAATTACTTTCTCCTTTCCTTTTCCCCCAATTTGCCATTTCAAATAGAATCAAAATACTTGCCATACCTAGAGTAATCAGAGTTGGTGAAAGAAAATCTTTAACACTGGCTTTATTTATTTATTTTTTTGCCTTTTTGCCTTATCTAGGGCGGCACCTGCAGCATATGGAGGTTGCCAGGCTAGGGGTCTAACAGGAGCTGTAGCCGCCGGCCACAGCCACAGCCACAGCCACAGCCACAGCCACAGCCACAGCCACAGCAACACGGGATCTGAGCCATGTCTGCAACCTACACCACGGCAATGCCAGATCCTTAATCCACTGAGCAAGGCCAGGATCGAACCCGCAACCTCATGGTTCTCAGTCGGATTCGTTAACCACTGAGCCAGGACAGGAACTTCAACACTGGCTTTAACTTCAAGGTTAGTATATCCTTCGCTATTACCACTTTGACCAGTTTTAAAAACATACCTTAGTTTAAAAGACAAATAAAAGGATGAGGGAGTATGGTTTCCTTTTGAATTCCATATGCTGGGAATATCAGTACTTCAGTATATTTCAAATAGGTACTTTAAAAACTTACTTTAAAAACTTATTCAGTATTTATTGAATATTGAAAAAATGGCCATGAATCATAGCACTTATCCACATTTCTTGAAAATGTTTTCCCAGGAAAAGGGACTGATTTAAGTTTCGGTTTTAATTTTCATTCTTTTTCATCTTTTGTCCCCCTTCTTGTATTAATAAGGAAATGATTTTATAGAAAGCATTTCAGCATTGGGAACAGCACAGGTCGATTATCTTTTTTAATCACTACAAAAATAGATTATGGATTTTTTGACATTACGTTTTCCATCATTATGATGACTTTTCTTCCCATTTTTAATCTGGAATAAAATATTTTTTAAGCCTCCTGGTTGACACTTTTTTTTTCGCAGGTTTTTGTTTTTTCCCCTGCATGCATCCTAAGGGTCATGTAGTCAGTGTTCTCACTTCCCCTACCTACATCTAGTTTAAATAAGAAAAAAGCAGCTGTATTTCTGTAGTGCCTAGCTGATTGTGTTCCAGCTCCCAAAGGAGAGGAACTAATTACTGAACATAGAGAAGATAAAATATTGAGATACCTTCCCGTGTGGATTTAATGTGTTACTAATAAGGGAAAAGTAAGCCTTTACACGTTTTAATCCTGTTACTTCCAAAAGAATAACATGAAGTGTTTCCTCCTCACGTATGTTTGAAAATATATACAGGAAGAGTTGAATTATATTAATATCTTAGTGGAAAACCAATTAACCATACATATGTGTGTCTATTTCTGGTCTCTCTATTATATTCCATAGGGTTTATCCACCTTATACCAAAGTAACACTTGTCTTCATTACTGTAGCTTCATAATAAGTTTTGAAATTTGACAGTGTAAATCTTCCAGCTTTTTTCTTTATTTTCAACTATTCTAGATTTTTTTTGCACTCCCAAATAAATTGTCAGGTTTTGCAAAAAAAAAAAATCTGCTGGGATTTTGTTTAGTATTTGCATTGAATCTGTAAATCATTTTAGCGAGAACTGATGTATTAACAGTGTTGAATATTGTCATCCATGAACATTATATATTTCTCAACTTACTTACGACGTCTTTGCTTTGTCTTTGTAATGTTGTTAGTTTTCCACGTTTGTATTTACAGACCTTGTGTAATTTTACTAAATTTATCCCTAAGTATTTTATTTTTTTGATGCTATAATAGTAATGTTTTAAAACTTTATTTTCTAATTATTTGTTGCTAGTATATAGAGATATAATTGAATTTTGTGTGTTCTTAAAATCTGAAACCCTCTACTTAAGTTCTCTTATTAGCTCTAGCAGTACTTTTGTAAGTTTGTTAGGATGTGGTACATACATTATATTGTTTGTGAATAAAAACAGTCTTAAGTTTTTTTGTTTCTGATCCATATGCTTTGTATTTTTGTAATTATTAACCCACAAGTTTCAAGGCATTTCTTAATTTGTTTGTACACCTTTTGTCTAATCATTGGTAGCTCCCTTAATTTGAAAGCATATGACCAAATTTTCTTAATCTTAGTAGATAGAGGATCTCTTTGGTATAGCTTTTCGAATAAGGCCAGTCATTCAAAACATGCCTTTCATATCAGTTAATTGTAAACAATACTTGGATGAATTTATTAGAAAGTAGAACTTTTGGGAGTTCCCGTCGAGGCACAGTGGAAACGAATCCTACTGGGAACGATGAGGTTGCGAGTTCGATCCCTGGCATCGCTTAGTGGGTTAACGATCCGGTGTTGCCGTGAGCTGTGGTGTAGGTTGCAGACGCAGCTTGGATCTGGCATTGCTGTGGTGTAGGCCGGCAGCAACAGCTCTGATTAGACCCCTGGCCTGGGAACCTCTGTATGGCACAGGTACAGCCCTAAAAAAAAAAGACAAAAAACAAAGCAAAACAGAAAAGTAGAGGTTTCAAATTTTTATGGAAAACTGAAGTTCTTTTAAGCTATATCTTTTAGGTAAAAGTAGCAAGTCTGCTATTTAAAAATTTAAGACATTTTATATTAAATTTACTTTGTGAGCATTGATTTAGTTTGTAAGCATATAACATTTTGTATTACATATAAAATAGTAGAAAAAGGGAAGCCAAATCTGCTGATAGCATTTTAAAATGTGTATTCTTCCATACTATTATAGTGCATTACTGTTTTATATATTTCCTGAAAAAGTAAATATAGGTCATATTCAGATGTAGAATAATTTAAATGAAACGATAGTTTACTTTGCAATGGCAGACTCTCATTCCTGTAGAATAGAAAGAGCAGATGGCAATAATCATTGAAATAAATCTCACCAACATGTCTATAATTTTAAGTGTGTAAGGGATGGTTGAAATCTTTCACAGACTGATGAAAATTGTTTCCATCAAGGGGAAGGAGAAAGGAAGAGTTAATGTCTAAAGGGAATACATGTGTCGCCCATAAGTCTGGGGATATGACCTTGGATCCTTATAAATATAGAAAGCAATCTAATGATAGCATCATCGTTGACATTTGGTAATGGAAAAAGAGGAAAGAGATATACTATGAGTATGAGTGAAAATAAGATTGAAGCTTCAAGTGAAAGTTGAATGTTGATAGCATTAATTAACATTTAGTTGCAGACCCTAGTGCTAACCATGGATGGCAGAAGACTTAATGGATTGGAAAGGAACTTTGTTATAAATAAGAACAGAAGAAATGTGACAAAATAAAGGGTAGTAGTTAGTTTGTTTATTTGTTTATTTATTTATCTATCTTTTCGAGGGCCGCACCAAGCGGCATATGGAGGTTCCCAGGCTAGGAGTCTAATCGGAGTTGTAACTGCCGGCCTCCACCACAGCCACAGCAACAGCAACGTGGGATCCGAGCTGCATCTGCAACCTACATACACCACAGCTCACGGCAACGCCAGATCCTTAACCCACTGAGCAAGGCCAGGGATCGAACCTGCAACCTCATGGTTCCTAGTCAGATGCATTAACCACTGAGCCACGACGGGAACTCCCGGTAGTGGTTAGTTTAGATGACTAAATTTTTTAAAGAATTATTTTGGAATTATATGGCTAAATTTGTTCTCTTTAATATAGGTTCATTTTAGATGCTAAAACTACTTGGATGTTGAAACTTTACCATAAAACATTAGACAGTATTGGTTCTCCCTATTCTAATTTGATCTTTTTGGAGGGTTTTAGCAGTAGAAATTTTTACCAAAGTCTTATATACTTGACCTTTGGCATTTGAAACTTGTCTGATTGTCATCTTTTGTATGTCATTTTTCTTTGGAGATTTTTAGGAATGTCCCCATTGCCTGGCCATGCATCTTGGTTGAACAGCTTGATTGTGGTGAAGATGCTTGGTTGACTGTAATTTTAATTGAAGATTATTTTTATTTATCTATTTATTTTTTGCCTTTCATCGTTTTAGGGCCGCACCTGCGGCGTGTGGAGGTTCCCAGGCTAGGGATCTGATTGGAGCTACAGCTGCTGGCCTACGCCACAGCCACAGCAATGCGGGATCCGAGCCACATCTGCAACCTACACCACAGCTCACAGCAACACTGGATCCTTAACCCACTGAGCGAGGCCAGGGATTGAACCCTCAACCTCACAGTTCCTAGTTGGATTCATTTCTCCTGAGCCACGACAGGAACTCCGAAGATTAACTATTTTGATTTAACAGATCCCAGCTCTTCCATAGACTGCCTCTGGAATGTCTGTACAGAAAAATTGAACATTTGCTTGGTTATTTTTTAATTTTTTTAGAAATATGACAGTTTTGAAATCTCAAATCTGGCTTGTCACTAGATCATCATGGACACTATAATGTATTTTTAAAGAGCACTAAAAAAAATAAAGATAAGGTTACTGTTGATGATGATTTTAAATAGGCACAATGACTGGAACCAAAAAATAAATCTCCAATTTGATATTGGAGTATTAAGTCTTAGAAGTTGATAGAGGAGTTCCCATCATGGTGCGGCAGAAACGGAACCCGACTAGGAACCATGAAGTTGTGGGTATGATCCCTGGCCTCATTCAGTGGGTTAAAGATCCAAAGTTGCCATGAGCTATGGTATAGGTCACAGACGTGGCTCAGATTCTGCATTGCTCTGGCTGTGGTTTAGGCTGGCAGCTGTAGCTCCGATTGGACCCCTAGCCTGGGAACCTCCATATGCTATGAGTGCGGCCCTTAAAAAACAAGCAAAAAAAAAAGTCAGTGGAAGTACCACCACATAGTAAAGAAGTAGCAGGTATCTAAAAATTACTTTTATTGATTTAAAAAACAAAAGCAGCAGTTACTTGGTGACTCAGGGGGTTAAGGATCTGGCATTATCACTGCTGTGGCCTTGGTCACTGCTGTGGCTTTGGTCACTGCTGTGGCTTTGGTTACTGCTGTGGCACAAGTTTGATTCCTGCCCAGAGAACTTCTGCATGCTGCAGGCACAGCCAAAAAAAGGCAACAACAACAAAAGCAGAAGATACTTTAACTGTATATTATGTAGATAGAGTACTGTGTTAGCAGCAGAATCTGAATTTGAATCCCATCTCTGCTGCTTAGTTACTTCTGGCAAATCTCCTTGAGCCTAACTTTGCGCAAAGTCTTAATTGGAGTTCTGACAATTCAAGATTGCTGTGTGCACAGGACCTATCACAGGACCAAGCAGATTGTAAACACTCAACAAATCATAGTTGAATCTCTCCTGAAAAAAATAAAAAATAAAGAACAATTAGAAAGTACTCATGAATGTAATTGTCTTTAAAGAGGCAGTACTAAAAATGTTAGAACTGTCACTTCAGTAGTACTACTAATAAATAAGCTGAGAGGAAAACTAATTTTTCTTTTTGTGTAGTTATATACTATTCATTTCATTACTTAATTATGTATCTTTTATCAGTTTGATGTATGTCTATAAAAATCAATATTCTGTATTTTGCCTGAGAGAGAGAAATGTCTTCTGCTTTTAATACAATTGTAATTAGCATGGTCGTAAACATATATTCATATGTGTGGTTAACAAATGGGCGAATATGTATTTGAAATTGCACTTTTATTTCCTCAAACTTTCACAGTTGTGGTTCCTGTAGTTCTCTTACAGTGCTGTTTCCCACCAGTGAACTCTGTCTGCTCTCAAACATGCTAGCTCTAGCTTCAGATGCTATTTTCTATTCCCTTTGTTCTCACATTGTTGCAAGGTTAGCTCCTTCTTGTCATTTAGATCTCAGCCCAGATGCAGCCTCTTCAGAGAGGTGCTCTCTGACCATCCATACTAATGTTAACATCCCTGCACATGTTACACTATCATATTAGCCAGTTTTGTTTTCCTTATAGCCGTTCTAGTGCTCTGAAAGTATCTTTTTACATTTAATTTCTTGTTAATCCTTTGCATGGAATATGAATTTCATAGAAGCAGGGCCCTAGTATTTCCTAGACTATAAATGACCCCTTATGGAAAAGTTACTATCATTTACTTAAATTATTAGTTTCTTCATGTCCAGTGTACTTGTTGTATTCCTGTTAATTTATAGGTCTATAAGAGCTCGTGACATTGTTCTTTCTAGTTTTGTATCTTTGAGTTTTTCTGCAATGTAAATTTTCTGCAATGCAGAGTGTTATAAAAGATAAAACTGATTTATATTACAGAAAAATATTTAGTATATGGAACCCAAGTTTGTTCTTTACACTTCTCCTTATATTTAAAAATGACTTTGTAAGAGTGGAGCCCACTCCTCCCTCATATTTTTTCAGATCTCCTTTTCTTTAAAAAGTCTTGTTTTCTCCTTCCCTCCCATATTCCCCATCCCCCAGTAATTTACTCCTAAAACTCCAGTGCATGGTACTGGAGGCTGAATGGAATAGGACACCTGCATTGGTGAAAGTGGGTTGCTGCAGCAGTGGGATATTGGCCACACGCAGGGGATTGATCAAATAAGTAAATATGTTGAAAGTAATAGAAATCAGTTTCTAACTTTTAGGAGAGGAAATTTCAGATATGTAGAAGGATAAAACTAGAATGAACCATATGGTTTTAGGTTGGCACTGGATATTAAGAACTCATGGTTTTCAGCATATATAGGTAAGTACATATATAGGTCGACATACACACACACACATGTGCCTTAGCTCTGCCTCCAACACCCCAATAATGATGAGCACACTGAGCATCCAGATGTTAGTTTCTAAGTATAGTAAGTTCAACTCTAACACTTGTTATGAAAGAAAACTTGAGTTTGTTCCAATGCAATTAATATATTAGGCTAGAACAGGTGGAAAACAAAGTGAATTTTGTGTTTATTTATGTATGATTTTGCGCTAAGCGAACTGACCCAAACTGTGTAAAAATACACAAAATGCACTCATGTGCACACCTCAAACTTCAGCTATCTCATTTTACCACTTGTGTTATCTGCAACAGCCATCCACATCTGTTGTAAATTTTCCCTAATTTCATATAGCTAGCCCTCTTCAAAATAATTCGCAAACTACACCCTTTAGATACCCACTTCCACGAGCAAGTTTGATATCTTTTTCGAGGTAAAATGCTAGACTTATTGTAGCATTTATGTATTTCTTAGCCATTTACCATGTATAAAACTATGATACCATTTTTATTTTCTTTTATTAAAGTGCCCTAATGTATTGAAGGTTTTGATTTTTGTGTTCCTAAACCCACTTTATCCATAAGCCTTGTTGTGGTTGTTATTGAACAACTTTGCATAATGCATTGATTTGGGGGAACATGTATATTACCCCGTAGAGATGACCGAACTATTCCTCATTCTTGTTTTCTTTATGGTGTTAACTTACAGTCTTCAAGGAGATAATAAACTCTTGAAATATAAAAGAGCCTTAAAAGAAAAAAGAAGAAGAAAAACAATAGGTCCCTTAGAGAAAGCTTACCTTGCTGTGCTCATATAACTTTATCATTCATGTAATTGAGAGTGGAACTTAAATGTTCTGTTTCCTGGTTCTCTGTCCTTTTTGTCATACCCTTCTGCTTCCTAATTTAGTAGGTTACAATTTATTTTTTATTATCGTATTAAATATCTGGGAAGATTGCATTTGTTTGGTATTATAGACATACCCTAATGCTGTGAGATCAGTAAGGCAAAATGATTTGAATTTCCAGAAAAATGCTGTCCAGGGTACATACAAATGTTTTCTGTACAGGTCTGTGCTGATGGAAAGGATTGAAGTTAAAATTAGCAAGAAAGATGTAGTTTTGGTAAATCACATTACTTTTGTGGTGCACACAGTGTTTTATATATCATTAAGGAAAGAAACACTGAACCTGGTGTGTAATAAACATGCACTTAAACATGTATTGGGTATGTTTAGTTGTCAAATGTAATTCTAAGTAGGAAGTAAATATTTGTGCTTCTGTCCCATGTTTGGGATATAAACTTAAAGGAAATAGAATATACTTTCAAAAAATTTTTAAAAGAAAATAACACAGAATTGTTGTGAAACATTTCTAGCAGTTTAAAAAAAAAAAAAAGCACACCTTGTGGTGAAATTGGGATCTGAAAACAAGTTGCGGTAAATAGGTTTATAGTGCCAGTGGTTTAAAACTAAGAACATATTTGTTCTGGAAAGAGGGAGTGATTTCAGGGGGAAAATGTAAATAAAAATCAGTACGTTTTCATTTTGTATCCCCAATTAACATGGATATATTTTATGCCGTTTATTTCTTATTTTGGGATTAAAAAATGAAGCAGGGAATGATGATCTCCTGTTATTGGCTACTTTTGTTTTCCTAATAGCCTTTAACAAAAATTTTATTTGTAACTGCGTTTAATACAGGTTTTGTTATCAAATAAGTTTGTGCCCTATACATGGTGTCCAAAGAGTCATGATGCTCTATATAGTTTCTTATGCTGAAGCTCAAATGCTAAACTCCAAAGAAAAAAGCAGATTCTAAAGAACTTTTCATCTTCCATTTTTTTTTTTCTCTTTCTCCTTCTGTTCCTCGTTTGACCAAATTCTTTGTTGGAGCCTACAAATAAATACTTGAATTTGAGAAAGAGAGAGGGAAATCTTACTAATTGAGTTCCAAACAGATGATTTCTCTTTGTTATTTTTCAATAAGAAGTTTTTGTATCTTTATAATAAATTTTGAAATATGGCATTAAACAATTTGAATTGCTGACAGTTTTAAAGCACGGTAAGCAGAAGAACTTTAATAATAAGAAAGAACTCTCATTTACTCCTTTTAAAATAAAACCATTTAATAGGAAATTGAACTTAGATATCAAAGGTGTGAGTGGTTAGAAAATTGAAATTGTGTTCATTTAAATGTTAAAAGTGGAATTGTAGTTTTCAAGACAGAATAGACTGTTGAAAGATGAATCTATTCATTTCGATAGTGCAGAAATTTTTAAAATATGTAAACTGCTAATTCTTAGTGCATTTCTCTTTTTGCAATATTCCTATAGAATGTTAACTAGGTAAAAGTTGCCCGGGGCTTTCTTTTATATATATATTTATTTGAAAAAATAATGTTTGATGCTGTAAACCAGCTGTAATGGAAAAAAATTAAAATCATTAAAAAAAAGAAAAAATAATGTTTGATGATCTTTTTAATGTAATAATTTTCAAGTAGTCGTAGGAGATAATAAATTAGAAAAATTGCTATCTATGACATAATTATATTCTCCCCCCCTTTTTTTCAGAAAGAAAAGTCGTTTGGCTTATGATAAAATTTGATTTAGGTAAACAGTTTACTCTTGCATTTTTTGTTCATAAATCTGATTATTAAGATACAAAGAGTCTGAGAATATTCATAGTTTTAAAAGGGATAGCAATTAAAAGTGGTAAAATTATTTCTAAGATGTATAACTGATTGACCAAAAGTGGTGATTTATTTACAGAAATCTTGAATAATTTATCTTTAAATTTCCTACTTTAATCTTTTACTGTTTTATTTTTATTTTATTTTATTTTTTTGCCTTTTGTCATTTTATGGCCGCACCTGCGGCATGTGGAGGTTCCCAGGCTAGGGGTCTAATCGGAGCTGTGGCCACTGGCCTTCGCCACAGCCACAGCAACGCAGGATCCGAGCCGCGTCTGCAACCTACACCACAGCTCACGGCAACGCCGGATCGATAACCCACTGAGCAAGGGCAGGGATCGAACCCGCAACCTCATGGTTCCTAGTCTGATTCGTTAACCACTGCGCCACGACGGGAACTCCAATCTTTTACTGTTTTAAATAGTCTTAAATAAAATCAACATATATAGCACTTCAGGTAATCAAAACAGTGGTTGAATCCCAACGTCTAATACTTGATAGATGTATAAGCTTGAATAAGTTCACTTGGATTTCTCTGAACTTCAGTCTCAGTCTGTAAAATGAAAGTAATATAGCTGTCCTAATGCCTTTATGTTATGACAAGGTAGAAGAATCAAATTGCAGTTCCCAATAGAATATTTCCTATATGTTCTAAGGCAGATTGTATATGTTATCTCCTTTAACATTTACAATATAAGTGTTGCTAATGTGGGTAATATTTTTATTCCCAGTTTAAAAATGGAGAGTTGTTCTCTTGCGGCTCAGCAGGTTACAGAACTGGTATTGTCACTGCTGTGGAATGGATTCAAACCCTAACCTGAGAACTTCCATGTGCCACAGGTGCAGCCAAAACAAAACAAGCAAAAAAAAAAAAAAAGGAAATGGGGGAAACAAGCCTAAAAAAATTAGGAAATTTGTACATGAACACAAGGCTAATAAGTGGTAGAGCTAGGTCTCGAGCACAAACTTTTAAACTACTGCGGTAACCTCGATGTTCTCAATGAGTTGATGAATATGAAAGCATCTTTTATCATAAGAAACTTAAACATTTTTATTTCATCTAAACTGAGTGGAGTTCCCGTCATGGCTCAGTGGTTAAAGAATCCAACTAGGAGCCATGAGGTTGCGGGTTCGATCCCTGGCCTTGCTCAGTGGGTTAAGGATCCAGTGTTGCCGTGAGCTGTGGTATAGGTTGCGGATGCGGCTCAGATCCCACGTTACTGTGGCTGTGGCGTAGGCCGGCGGCTATAGCTCTGATTAGAACCCCCAGCCTGGGAATCTCCATATGCCGCGAGTGCGGCCCTAGGAAAAGGCAAAAAGACAAAAAGTAAATAAATAAATAAACTGAATGAGTACAGGTTTGGCCTACAGTTGTTTTACTTTGAAATTTTATTTAGTTTGAATGCTGCCTAAACACTAGATAGAGATTGTCTTATTTAGGGCTTTCATAGGAGGATCTGCTTCATGCATAGAAGATATATAGACCTGTTTCTTGATTTTTATGTGCCAAAATAGTCAGAATTGATGTTTCTTTATGAAACTCTAAAGTCCTATTATTTGGAGAATGCTACCTGAGCTTTGATTGGGAACATGACCAATTAAGATTATATTTGTGCAATTCTTGTGCAATTCTTTCTGACTGCAGACAAAAGAAGAAGATACTGTACAATGAAATCATAATCATCAAGTATTTCATTCTGTGGGATTTATGCACATTACCCTTTAACAGCGTTAAATGGAAAATATTAAATGTAAGTCTAAAGAGCACATAAGCTTTGCTGCAAGAATTAAAGGCTTCTTATTCCACTGAATATATTCCAGCCTATTAAACATTTCAAATTCTTTCCTTTAGTAACTAGAACCATTTCTCAGTGTCCGAAAGGCTCCAGGCTATTGTTGTTCATAATGATTCTCCAGATCTTACCCAATAAAAGAACTTTATTTCCCTCTATGTGAATAAAAAGTTCTGTGACTAAAGATTTCAGTAAGTTCAGAAAAGAGCAATGCTTTCACTGGCTAACATTCAATAAGTTCAGTCAACTGCAGTCTGCTTGGACTAATTTGTTCCAGGCATCCTGGAACAGGGAAGAATTGCTATTGTATTCTCTGCTTTTTACTTGAGAGCTTTTAACAGTCTGAAGCAGTAAGTCTTAACTTTCTTTAAGGTAAATAAATCATCTTACTTATTTTAAGAACGATGTCTCCTGGAATCTATAACATTTTACATCTAGTTTTTAGAGGAATTTGTCATAGTTTATCTGTGAAATGCTGATTAAGAATGCCAGTTTTAGGAGTGTCTTTGAAACTCATTTTGAATTTTTTTTTTTTTTTGCCTTTTGTCATTTTATGGCCGCGGGTTTATGGCCGCACCCGCGGCATGTGGAGGTTCCCAGGCTAGGGGTCTAATCGGAGCTGTGGCCACTGGCCTGCGCCGCAGCCACAGCAACGCAGGATCCAAGCCGCGTCTGCAACCTACACCACAGCTCACGGCAACGCCGGATCGTTAACCCACTAACAAGGGCAGGGATCGAACCCGCAACCTCATGGTTCCTAGTCGGATTCGTTAACCACTGTGCCACGACGGGAACTCCTCATTTTGAATTTTGAATACTGTTTGCTCTGTTTTCTTTCTTTTCCTTAGTCTCTCTCTCTCTCTCCCTCTTCCCCCCCTTCCTCTCTCCCTCCCCCCCTTTCTTTTTTTTTGCTTTTTAGGGCCAGATGTGTGGCATATGGACGTTCCCAAGCTAGGGGATCAAGTCAGAGCTGTTGCTGCTGGCCTATACCACAGCCACAGCAACGCAGGATCTGAGCCACGTCTGTGACCTACACCGCAGCTCTTGTATCCTTAACCCACTGAGTGAGGCCAGGGATTGAACCCGCATCCTCATGGATACTACTTGGGTTTGTTACTGCTGAGCCACAAAAGGAATTCCTGTTTGTCCTTTTTTAAAGGACACTTCTCACCCTGGAAGTATTGTATTAACTAATTATTTTTATTTTAATTTCAGTTTGCCTCAATTTGATGTTTCTAAATGTTAAACAAAAGGCCTGAGTTGGTAAAGTATTAACGCATGTTCAGAGTTGAACAGGGAGGTTGTAAACTTGTAACCCTATGCAAACAAAGCATGTCCTGTTTTGCAAAGGAGTGGATCATTACTTGAGGTTGACAAAGTTAAGGTAGGAGTAAATACCTCTTACTCTCAAATTAAGTGTAATTTTTATTGGAATAGTTATTCTCTCCCCTAGTACTTATTGAATAATAATTAAAAGCTAAATCAGGGCCTTGGGATAAATATGACAGCCAAGACACAAAAGTGGCCTTGGCATTAAGACACAAAAGGGAGCTAAAAGATGTTTAGATGAACCAAATTTATAATAACCTAATAATTGAAAAATAATTACTAAAGAGTTTATTCATTTAAGTTCTAAATTGTAATAAAGTTGCCTAATCTTTAATACTGGAAGTAGTGGTAACAGAAGTTAAGCTTGTACTGTCTTGATTCCCCTAAACATATACTATGATTCACCTGGTAACAGGTATCCTAAATGTAGATAAAAATTATTCATCTCCATGGATATATGCTATGTTCTTCTTTGAGTGTAGAAATGATTATCAGTTGAGTTCTTTCATTGCAAGCTGTTGAAGTTGAATGAGTAAATAAAATGGGAATTTATTGAAGGCTGTTAGGGTAGCACATAGAATTGAAAGAACAGGATAACTAGATCAACTGAAAAGAAAAAAATAGGTAACTTTCGTGCTTCCATCACTAGGCTGTGGACTAACTTTTAGAGCATATCTATCAAATTATCTGTGGTGAAGGACATCTGTATCTCTTGGTTTGTTATACTTAATAATCTTTCTTTTAAGTAAGTATTTTGGTTTTGAGCTATTATTTTTATATATAAATACTGTTTAATTCTGATAGTTTATTATTTCATGAACCAGTTTATCTCTCCAGATGTCTTTGGGATAGCTTTTTGCTTCAGTGTTCAGTTACTGCTTGGAATTGTGTTTTAAGTTTTTGACCTATGAAGATGTCTCTTAACTCTCTTTCAGTATGCATGTAAAGATAATGACTTCTAAATTTTATGTAGCATTTTAAGCGTTTCATACTGTGAAAGATACTTAGCATGTCTAATCCTCTTTGTTTCTAGAAATAAAAGTCTCAGTCTCTTCACCCTTAACTCAAAATAATCTAGTTAAAAGTGCATCAGACCATACTACTCCCTGCTTGTTATCTTTTACAAGTCTTACATGGCCCTTTATCTACCCCCTGCCTCTCTCTCTTCAGCTTTCTTTATTTCAAATTAATTTGCAGTGGCTCAGCAGTATTGGTTCCTTTTCTCAAGTCACCTCCTCTCAACTCTTGCATATATTCCGTTATTTCTTCCTGCCCCACATCCTTCAGTTTCTTCTTTAGAGCTCATCTGAGATGTCATTTCCTCAGGAAGACTTACTTGATCACTTTATCCTGTCTTGGTGCTTGTTGTCATGTTCCCCTAGCATCCTTTGTTTTCCTTTTTATTTCATGCTTTGCTCGTCTAATTACTTAATTAGCATACATTTTCCCTCAAAGGGTAAAGACTGTGTTAGCTTTCTTGATTACTCTCTTCTTAGTCAGTAGCGCAGTCCTGCACATAGACATTGTAAAAATATTTGCCATTTAGTATATAACGCTGATATATAAGACCAGTTATTGGGGTATGGTATGGGGAATGGTATTACAATTAAACCATTCTCTTGACTAGATTTAGTTTTTTATTTAATTTCTTTGCCTTCAAACCCTAGACATTTTGAATTAATATTTTTTTACTTTGGAATAATTTTAAACTTACAGAAACATTACAGGAAGAGTACAGAAAGTTTGTATATGCTCTTCATCTAGTTTCCCCTAATGCTGACAGCTTACTTAACCATAGTGCAATTATAAAAACCAGGAAATTAACATGTTGGTACAATACTATGAAATAACACAGACCTTATTGGAATTTTTATTAGTAACGTTTACCTTGATTACTTGCTTTGAGCGTTCATCCAGTTTCTGCACTGTTTTCCCCTTTTGTATTGATAAATATCTTCCTGATCTGCAAACTTTTGCCCATTGATTTTAGAATATGTAGGTGGATCTTGCCTGCAACAGTTTAATACTGTGGAATTTGCCTAATGGTGGTTTAATATTTCTCTCATTCCTTCTATATTTATTCATTCGAATTCCTCTGTAAAGGAGAGTTTTCCTTTCTCCCACAATTATTTAATTATTTATATCAATATAGACCAGCAGATATTTGTTTTGTTATGAGTTATAATTTATTCTAAAACTTATTTTATTGCTTTGGCCATTGGGACCTTTTCAAGCTGGCTTCTGTGTCTTTTTGACATACCCGCATCCTTTTGTGAGAATTTCTTGTTTTCTGGTATCACAGGATATTTCAGGGTCATTTCTGTGTTTTTCCTCCTCTAGCCCTGGAATCAACCTCTTTTCCTAAGAATTCTGACTCCTCTTGGCTGGGGAATGGTATTTAGGAATCAAGATCTGAGTGCTGAGTGTCCTCATTATTATTAGAGTATCACTGTTCCTACACACTGATGGCAGGTAGAGCCAGAATGTGTGTGTGTGTGTGTGTCAACCTTGGCACATATACATATCTATATTGCTGTGTCTGTCTATATACGTATATATAAACAACCTTGAGTTCATACTGATATCTGTGATTCCACTCTAACACATAAGGTTCCTTCTAGTTTTTACCCTTTTCTAGCACCCCAAGATAGATCCATAATACCCTTTATCCTATTCTGTGGCTGCAATTTACCAGATACTCTTTGTCTCAAGAGATATATAGTGTTTGACTACACAATAATTTAATGTGTTAAGTATGCTCAGGTTTGTTCTGGTCAATGATGTTGCTGAGAAGGGTAATTTAAGAGAGAAAATGTCAGGGAACAAACGAGATGATGTGAATGTGAATTTTGGGGCTGGGGAAAGAGACAATTAGGGGTGCTTAGGAAATGCTTAGGGAAAAGTACAGTTTGTGTTACAATCCAAAGTTAAGACAAATCAGCTGGTTCAGCAAACTGAATATAGTTAAGGATGGCTGTAGACATTGAGATGTGGAAGTTCTTATTTTATTTATTCTTTTTTTTATTAATGGATTTTATTTCAATTATAAGTGTACATAAATCATAAGTCAATTTTACAGATTTTGTATCCCAAATCCCCAGTGCATCCCCCCACCCCCCAGATTGTCTTATTTGAAAAACCAAGGTTTTCCAAAGTCTGTGAGTCATTGTCTGTTCTGTAAGAAGGTTCACTGTGTCTTTTTAGTTTCCACATGTAAGCGGTAGCATTGGGTGTTGCTGTCTAATTGTCTGACTGGTTTCACTTCGCATGATAATTTCTAAGTCCATCCATGTT
>PVHT020000175.1:14585005-14601290 GCA_004024745.2 Catagonus wagneri
CACCCGGGAGGTATGGGGTTGCTTCTATCGCGTAATCGCCCCTCCTACCTCTTGATGTGGTCTCCGCTGTGTCTTCTGGAGCAGAGTATCTTTTTTGGAAGTTTACAGTCCATTTGGTTGAAGGTTGCTCGGCATTTGGTTGTATTTTTGCTGTTATTTGGGAGAGAAGTTGAGTTCCAGTCCGTCTATTCCGCCATCTTAATCCCCAGCCCTTATTTTATTTTAGAACTAGTTTCATAGCAGTTGGAAAAGATGCTTAATATGATTTCAGCCTTCTTAAATTTATTAGGACTTTTTTCACTAACATATGAGCCATCCTGAAGAATGTTCCATGTATACTTGAGAAGACTATGTATAAGCATATCTTGGAGATTTTATGGTTTGCTTCCAGACCATTGCAACAAATTGAGTATTTCAGGGAAGCAAGTCACGCAATTTTTTGGTTTTCCAGTGCATAGAAAATTTTTGTTTAGGAAAGAGGAGAAAAGATGACGTAGTTATTGGCTTGAGCTCACCTCCTCTCATGAAAACACCAAAGTCAAAATTAACTGTTGACTTGAACCTACCAGAAAAGATATTCTTCACCCAAAGACAGAGAAGGAGCCACAGTGAGCTGGTAGAAAGGGTGCTTTCACAATATAATCAAATCCCACACATGCCTGATGGGCATCCCACAAACTGGAAAATAATTATATCACAGAGAATTCTCCGATGGGATTCCCATATCAGCTCCCCCTCCCGGGGGTCTGGCATCTGGGGGAGGAGTCCCTAAAGCATTTGGCTTTGAAAGACAGCAGAGCTGAGCACAAGAGTGCCACAGGACTGCAGGAAACAGAGACTTCACTCTTGAGGGCACACAGAGTTTCATGTTTACTTGGACTTAGAGCAATGCAGTGATTTCATAGGACCCTGGGCCACACCTACCTGCAGGTCTTGGAGGGTCTTGTGGTGAGGTGAGGGTTGGCTGTGGCTTACTGTGGGGGATTGTTGACTGGTGGCGGAGGCTCCAGGGGATAGTCATCAGTGTGAAGGTTCCTAGAGGTCATCATTTTGACCTTGAGACCTGCCTAAAGTCTTCCTGAGCCCACACCTGCCTCTAAACACACCCCTCAATACTGCCTTGCTCGCCAGAGATACAAAACTCAGCTCCACCCAACGGTGGGCAGGCACCAGTTCCTCTCTTGGAAACCTGTGCAAGCCTCTGGATCAACCTCTTCCACCAGGGGGCAGAGACCAGAAGCAAGAGGACTATGATCCTATAGCCTGTGGATTGGAGACCACAAACACTGAAAGTTACACAAATGAGATGACACAGAAATACGTTTCAGATGAGGGAACAAGGTAAAACCTCAGAAGAACAACTAAGTTAAGTGGAGATAAGCAGATTACCTGAAAAAGACTTCAGAGTAATGATTGTAAAGATGATCCAAGATCTTGGTAAAAGATTGGAGGCACAGACTGAGAAGATACAAGAAATGTTTAACAAAGAACTAGAAGATTTACATAGTAAATGAATAATACAATAACAAATGAAAATACACTAGAAAGAATCAGTAGCAGAATAAATGAAGCAGTTGGAAGACAGACTGGTGGAAATCACTGACCTGGAACAGAATAGAGAAGAAAGAATGAAAAAAAATGAGAACAGTCTTAAGAGACATTAAATGCACCAACATTTGCATTATAGGAGTCCGAGAAGGAGAGAGAAAGGGCCTGAGAAAATGTTTGAACACATAATAGCCAAAAACTTCCCTAACATGGGAAAGGAAATATTCGCTCAAATCCAGGACATGCGGAGAGTCCCTTAAAGGATAAACCCAAGGATGAACAGAACAAGACATATATTATTCAAACTGACAAAAATTGAAGACAAAAAGTATTAAAGAAAAACACTAGAAAAGCTCAGTGAAACTAAAAGCTAGTACTTGGAAAGGGTACAAAAAATGGATAAACCTTTAGCCAGATTCTTACAAGGAAAAATGGGAAGGAGCTCAAATCCGTATAATTAGAGATGAAAAAGAAGTTACAGCTGATACCACAGAAATACAGAGGATCATAAGAGCAACTTTATGCCAATAAAATAGACAACGTAGAGGAAATGGGCAAATTTTATTTTATTTTTTTTTAAGGGCTGTATCTCTGTACCTAGAGCATATGGGAGTTTCCACGCTAGAGGTTAAATTGGAGCTGCAGCTGCTGGCCTATGCCACAGCCACAGCGAAGCTGGATCTGAGGCACATCTGTGAGCTACACCACAGTTATGGCATTGCCAGATCCTTACCCCACTGAGTGAGGTCAGGTATCAAACCTGCATCCTCGTAGATACTAGTCAGGTTCGTAACCCACTAGCCACGACAGGAACTCCCTGGACAAACTGTTAGAAAGTTACAATCACCCAAGACTGAATCAGGAAGGAATAGGAAATATGAACAGATCAATCATAAGTACTGAAATTGAAACTGTGATTTAAAAACTTCCAACAAAGAAACTTCTAAGACCAGATTGTTTCACAGGCAAATTCAGTCAAACATTTAGAGAAGAGTTAACACCTATCCTTTGAAACTGTTCCAAAAAATTACAGAGGAAGGAACACTCCCAAACTCATTCTATGAGGCCACCATCACCGTGACGCCAAAACCAAAGATACCACAAAATTACAAGCCAATATCACTGATGAACCTATATGTAGAAATCCTCAACAAATTAAGAGTAGATCGAATCCAGTGATACATTAAAAGGATTGTACACCACGATCGAGTGGAGTTTGTCCCAGGGATGCAAGGATTTTTCAGTATCCACAAATCAATCAGTGTGATACACCACATTAACAAATTGAAGAATGAAAACCATATGATCATTTCAATAGGTGCAGAATAAGCTTTTGAGGAAATTCAACACCCGTTTGTGGTAAGAACTCTTAAGAAGTGGGCATAGAAAGAACCTACCTCAACATAATAAAGGCTATATATGACAAGCCCAAGGCTAATATCATACTCAGCAGTGAAAAGCTGAAAGCATTTCCTCTTAAGATCAGGAACAGGACTAGGATGTCCACTCTCATCAATTTTATTCAACATAGTCTTGGAAGTCCTAGCCACAGTCAGAGAAGAAAAAGAAAAATAAGGAATCCAAATTGGAAAAGAAGTAAAAGCATCACTGTAGGTAACATGATACTATACGTAGGAAATCCTAAAGATACATCAGAAAACTACTAGAGAGCTCATCAATGCATTCTGTAGTGTTACAGGATACAAAATTAATACACAGAAATCTCTTGTATTCCTATACACTAACAATGAAAGATCAGAAAGTGAAATTAAGGAAACATTTCCATTTATCATCACATCAAAAAAATAAAATATGTAGGAATAAACCTACCAACCTAAGGAGGCAAAAGACCTGGACTCTGAAAAGTATAAGACATGGATGAAAGAAATCAAAGATGATGGTAGATGGAATGATATACCATGTTCTTCAATTAGAAGAATCAATTTTGTCAAAATGGCTATACTGCCCAAGGCAATATACTGATTTCATGTAATCCACAGATTCAATGCAATCTCTATCAAAGTACCAATGGAATTTTTCACAAAAGTAGGGTTAAAAATTTTTTAATTGTATGTACACACAAAAGACCCTGAATGGCCAAAGCAGTCTTGAGAAAGAAAAACAGAACAGAAGAAATCAGTCACCCCAGTATAGTCTTCAGACTGTAGTACAAAGCTACAGTAATTAAAACAGTATGATCCTGGCACAAAACCAGAAAATACAGATCAATGGAGAGCCTGGAAATAAAACCATTCACCTATGGTCAATTAATTTCAACAAAGGAATCAAGAATATACAATAGAGAAAACAAAGCTTCTTCAATAAGTGGTGCTGGGAAAGCAGGACAGCTACATTGGAAAGAGTAAAATTAGAACATTCTTTAGTACTGTTAACAAAAATAAATTCAAAATGGATTAAAGGCTTAAATGTTAGACTGGATATTTTAAAACCCACAGAGGAAAACATAGGCAGACTGCTCTTTGACATAAATAGCAGCAATATCTTTTTGAGTCCACCTCCTAGAATAATGAAAATAAAAGCAAAAATAAACATTAGAACCTAATTAAACTTAAAAGCTATTACACAGCAAAGACAACCATAAATAAAACAAAAAGACAGCCCATAGAATGGGAAAAAATATTTGCAAATGAAGCAACTGACAAGGGATTAATCTCCAAAATGTACAAACAGCTCATGCAGTACAATATCAATGAAACAAACAACCCAATCAAAAAATGGGCAGAAGATCTACATAGACATTTCTCCAAAGAAGACATACAGTTTCCAAAAAGCATATGAAAAGATGCTTAACGTCACTAATTATTAGAGAAATGCAAATCAAAACTGCAATGAGATATCCCCTCTTACTGGTCAGAATGGCCATCATCAGAAAGTTGACAAACAATAAATGCTATAGCAGGTCCAGAGAAAAGGGATCCTTCCTGCTCTGTTGATGGGAATGAACATTGGTACAACCACTATGGAGAACAGTATGGTGGTTTCTTAAAAAACTAAAAGTAGAACTATCATATGATCCAGCAATCATAGTCCTAGGCATATATCCCAAGAAAACCATAATTCAAAAGTACATGCACTCCAGTGTTCATTTGAGCACCATTTGCAATAGCCAAGACATATAAGCAGCCTAAATATTCATCAACATAGGAATGGGTAAAGAAGATGTGGTACATATATACAGTGGTGTATTACTCAGACATAGAAAAGAATGAAATGGTGCCATTTGCAGCAACATGAGAAGTAAGTCAGAGAAAGACAAATATGATATCACTTATATGTGGAATCTTAAAGTGATATAGATGAAATGATTTACAAAACAAAAACAGATTCACAGGCTTTGAAAACAAACATATGTGGGAGTTCCCGTTGTGGCGCAGTGGTTAACGAATCCGACTAGGAACCATGAGGTTGCGGGTTCATTCCCTGGCCTTGCTCAGTGGGTTAAAGATCCGGTGTTGCCGTGAGCTGTGGTGTAGGTCACAGACGCGGCTCGGATCCTGCGTTGCTGCGGCTGCGGCTTAGGCCAGTGGCTACAGCTCCGATTAGACCCCTAGCCTGGGAACCTCCACATGCCGCAGGTGCGGCCCTAAAATGACAAAAGGCAAAAAAAAAAAAAAAAAAAGAAAACAAACATATGGTTACTAAAGGGAAAAGGTAGCAGGGGGAAGGATAAATGAGTTTGGGATTAACATATACACACTCTACTCAGTAGGTTGTAATAATCTATATGAGAAAAGAATCTGTAAAAAATATGGCTATATGTATATGTGTAACTGAATCACTTAGCTGTATACCTGAAATTAACAGCATCTTAAATATACTCCAATATAAAATAAAAATTAATTTAAAAAAAGGTTTATATTGGTGTTCCTATCGTGGCCCAGTGGTAGTGAACCCGACTAGTATTCATGAGGATGAGGGCTCAGTCCCTGGCCTTGCTTAGTGGGTTAAGGATCCGGTATTGGCATGAGCTGTGGTGTAGGTCGCAGACATGGCTTGGATCCTGAGTTGCTGTGGCTGTGGCGTAGGCCAGCAGCTGTAGCTCTGATTCAACCCCTAGCCTGGGAACTTCCGTATGCCGCACCTGCAGCCCTAATAGAAAAGCAAAAAAACAAAAGAAAACAAAATGAAGGGATGGTGGTTATCCTATTGCTATGACATTTAAATTTCATTAGCTACATTTATTTATTTTATTTATTTATTTTGTTTTTTGTCATTTTAGGGCCGCACCTTTGGCATGTGGAGATTCCCAGGCTAGGGGTCTAATAGCAGCTATAGCTGCTGGCCTATGCCAGAACCACAGCGACGCGGGATCCGAGCTGCGTCTGCACCACAGCTCACGGTAACACCGGATCCTTAACCCACAGAGCGAGGCCAGGGATCGAACCCGCAACCTCATGGTTCCTAGTCGGATTCGTTTCCGCTGAGCCACGACAAGAACTCCTCATTAGCTACATTTAAAACAAACAATTTTACTTTAAAATGTAAATAATTACAATGCATAAGAAATTACGATGTTTATAACTATTTAAATGTGTTCAAAATCTGTTGTCATAACCTTAAAATATGCAAGATAGTTTTTTCAGAATTCTTTAGAGGTTATGAAAACTAAAAACATTTGAAAGCACTGGTTTATACCATTTGCTTTACTATTGAATTATGCCCTTGTTGGAATTATTGCTATTTCATTTCTTGGTGATTTTTGCCTAGTAGACATTAGGTAAATATTAATTGGTGTCATAACTAGTTCTAATTATATCAAAGCTAGCACCAGTGAAATTAATGTCATCCTAACTATATGTTACTAATGTAATTTAAAAGAATTTTTTGTTGTTCTGTCAAGCATTATTTATAAAGCACAATTAGTTAGATCTTATATGATGAAATGTCAAAGTAGCTGAGCAAATCTTGTTTAGGACCACTTTATCCTAGTTGGATTCGGAATCATTGAGCAGAAATGAGCAGCTGTAATTATGGAATATGAACTTTAGAATTTGAGGCAAACTTAGAGATTGTTTATTGAAATGCCCTCATTTATCAAGGAGAAAACACAGACCCAGAGAGTCACTTACTCAAGCTAATACAGGGATTAGGCAACACAATCATAGTCACTGAAACCTAGTATCTCTGCTGAACTTCTTTACTTCTCTATCTATAGTGCCCTTACCCTTGTTCAGGAAATCGTGATCTCTCATTTGATACCTACTGTATTAGATCTGACTGGTCTCCACACACTGCCTCATTTACAAAGCATATCTGATCACAATTATTCCTCTGCTTAAAATCCTTCAAAAATATCTCATTGGTCATAGTTAAAAAGGCTAGGCCTTTATTCTACAAGGCCCTGACAAATCAGGTCCCTGCTTACATGTCTAGCCTTAACTGCTACCACTGTCCCCATGCCCCCTGATTCCAGGCCTCTTCAGTTTCTCAAATGTACCTTGCTCGTTTCTTTTTACAGTATCATGTTATGTACTGTTCCTGCTGCTTGGAGTGCTTCTACTGCTCTAGCAAATGCATACCTTTCCATCAGATTTCATCTCAAATGACACTCTCATTGCCCCTCCCCCAGTCTTTGCAGACTAGATTCTGTTTCACTGCTGTTTTTCTCATCTTTTTCTTCAAAACCCATATTACAGTTGTATATTTGTTCAAGTATTTGATTAAAGTCTGTTTCCTTGGGTAGCATGTAATCTCTGAGTCCAGAGTTTATATGTGTTTTCCTTATCATTATTTCCCTAGCACCTGCCTCATTGCCTGGTGCATAGAAAGGACGTAATGCTTGGTGAATGAATGAAGCCCAGTCAGTTCTATTTCTACTACACCAGTGATTTTAGAGTAACATTTTTATGTTTGAAATCTTCTTTACCATATGCTTTATATAATTCACCCATATGTTGATGAAATAGCATTTGGAGAAAAAAAAGTTCAAGTTATTTATTCCTAATTTGTAAATCACACTTTAAAAAAAACTCCAAACACCTTTTTTTCCCCTTAAAACCATGAACCCAATAGTGCTAAATATTCTTCCTGTGGTTGATGGGACTTAGTCACATGTTAATTTTTATTTATCAGCTCTCTTCATTTATGAGTAGTTTTTGAGAAGCTGAGAAACTATTGCATATAGAATATAATAAAAATGCAAAGAGACGGTGGTAATATTAAAGGTAGTGACTAGAGTTCCCTTCGTGGCTCAGTGGGTTAAGAATCTGACATAGTGTCTATGAGGGTGTGGGTTAAATCCCTGGCTTCACTCAGTGGGTTATGGATCTGGAGTTGCGGAAAGCTGCGGCATAGGTCGCAGATGAGGATCGGATCCAGCGTTGCTGTGGCTGTGGTGTAAGCCAGCAGCTGCAGCTCGGATTTAATCCCTAGCCTAGGAACTTTCATATGCCGAAGGTGCGGCTTAAAAAAAAAAAAAGGAAATAATAATAAAAGTTAGTGCCTCTCAAACTAGCATTTTGCAGAATTGTATTCCAAAATTTTAATAGATATTCTTCACCCCCTTTCCCACCTTCTCCCAGCCATCCCCCCTCTATCCCCAAGATTCTTATAAATAACTTTGGAAAACACTGTATACTGCTTCTCCTTCTTATATAATAGTATCAGTGTATGTTATCACAGTAAAGCTTTGCATTAAAGCAGAGTTTCTCAGCCTTAGTGACATTTTGGACTAGACAATCCTTTGTCGTGTAGGAGGGGAGAGAAAATTATATATAGGGTATTGTAGGCTTTTAGCAGTATTCCTGACCTCTGTTCATTAGACTCCAGTAAAACTCTCTCATTTATGATAGCCAGAAATTCCTCCAGACATTGCCAGATGACCTCTGAAAGACAAAATCATCCCCAATTGAGATCAGTTTAACTCTGTACTCATATTTCCCAAACTAATTTGAATCCCTTGGAATTCTTTTCCTTCATCTATATACATGATGTTCCGGGAAATATTATTTTAATTTATCGCTTATTAAGCCTAAACTAATTCTGCTTTTCCCTTGTACTTTTTAGACCCCCTGCCTTAAAAAAAAAAAAAAAAAAAACCTTTAAAACTTTTCACTGTACTTTGAATAAAAATTAGACTCCTTAACGTGGCCTTTGGCATGTGGAGATTCCCAGGCTAGGGGTCTAATAGCAGCTATAGCTGCTTCCCCATAACCTTACCTCCTATCATGCTCCTCATGCCCTCAGTCCCATTGTGACCAGAGCTCAGCCACCTGTTTCTTTCCTAATGTTTTATTCCTTCTGTTGGTAATTGTTTTGCCCTTGCTTTTTCTTATCCTTTAGGTTCAGGTTTCAGATTAAGTGTCATCTTCAGAGAGAGGTCTTTTCTGACCATTTTTTACTATTGCCAGAAAAGGTAGTCACTCATCCTAGGACCTCCCTTCTATCTCAGTACTGTTTGTTGCCTTCGCAGTGCTTTCCAGTTTGTAATTCTTTGTTTATATGTGTTTTTTTTTTTCCCTGCCTGTCATTAGAATGCAAACTCTATGTGGGTAGGAAGCATGTTTATCCTGTTCATCATTGTATCTCCAGCATTATTTTTCTTTCTTTCTTTCTTTCTTTCTTTATTTTTTTTTGTCTTTTGCCTTTTCTAGGGCTGCACTCGCGTCATATGGAGATTCGCAGGCTAGGGTCTAATCAGAGCTGTAGCCGCCAGCCTTTGCCACAGCCACAGCAACGTGGGATCCGAGCCTCGTCTGCAACCTGCACTACAGCTCACGGCATCACCGGATCTTTAACCCACTGAGCAAGGCCGGGGATCAAACCCACAACCTCATGGTTCCTAGTCAGATTCGTTAACCACTGAGTCACAACGGGAACTCCTCCAGCATTATTTCTTAAATAAATAAATATACTTACCAGTGTGTTTCTACTATAGGGTTAAACTTGGAGTTAAAATTTTTTATTGAGGTATAGTTCAGATACTATAAAATTTCACCCTTTGAAAGTGTTAAATTTAGTGGTTTCTAATAGATTCACAAGGTTGTGCAGTTGTCACCGGTATCTAATTTTTGGACATTTTCATCATTCCCCATTTCCCCGACCATAGTTCACCACTAGCCTACTTTCTGTCTCTGTGGATTTGCCTGTTCTAGACCTTTCGTGTAAATAGAATTTTATTATATGTGGTCTTGGACTTCCTGTTGTTGCTCAGCGGTTAAGAACCTCACATTGTCTCTTTGAGGATGGAGGTTCTATCTATGGCTTCGCTCATTGGGTTAAGGATCCAGCATTGCATAAGCTGTGGCGTAGGTTGCAGATTCATCTCGGATCTGGTGTTACTGTGCCTGGGTTGTTAGCTGGCAGCTACAGCTCTCATTTGACCCCTGGCCTGGGAAATTCCATATGCCACAGGTGCAACAGTAAAAAAAAAAAAAAAAATGGTCATTAGTGTCAGGCTTCTTTCCCTTTTGCATAATGTTTTCAAGGTTTATCCATGCTATATAACATGTAATACTACTTCATTCCATCTTATGGTTGAATAATATTTCATTATATTCATATGCCATGTTTTGTTTATCCACTCATAAATTGATAGACATTTGGATTGTTTACAGTTTTTGGCTGTTATGAGTAATGCTGTGGGCATTCATGTATAAGTTTGTTTTCACTTCTCTTGGGTATATACCTAGAAGTGAAATTGCTTAGATTCATATGGTAGCTGTATATTTAATTTTTTGAGGAATTCCCAGGATCTTTTCCAAAATGTCTGTACCACTCCAACAGTATATGAGGGTTCCAATTTCTATTCATCCCTGCTAGCACTTGTTATTGTCTTTTATTGTAACCATCCTACCAGATACGAAATGGCATTGTGGTTTTGATTTGTGTTTCCCCGGTGACTGATGATGTTGAAATATTTTCATGTGCTACTGGTCATTTGTAATACCTTTTTTTTTTTTTTTTTTTTGAGAAATGTCTGTTTAGGTTCTTCATCCATTTTTTTTTTTTTCCTCTTTAGGGCTGCACCTGCAATACATGGAAGTTCCCAGGCTAGGGGTCGAATTAGAGCTACAGCTGGCCTACACCATAGCCACAGCAACTTGGGATCTGAGCCATGTCTGCAACCTACACCACAGCTCATAGCAATGCTGGATGGATCCCTGACCCACTGAGCAAGGCCAGAGATTGAACCCACATTCTCATGGATACTAGTCAGATTCGTTTCCACTGCACCACATGGGAACTTCAGTTATTTATTTGTTTATTTTTTTCTCTTTTTTTGACTGCACTGCAGCCTATGGAATTCCCAAGCCAGGGATCAGATCTGAGTTGCAGTTGTGGTGACCTAACCACAGCAATGCCGGATCCATTATTTTTTTAAAAAATATTTTTATTTTTATGAAATTATGCTTGATTTACAATGTTTCTTCAATTTCTGTTGTACAGCAAAGTGACCTAATCACACACAGTTCCCTGTGCTACACAGTGGGGGCCCCATTGCCCATCCATTCCAAATGTAACAGTTTGCATCCCCAAACCGCAGACTGCCCTCCATTCCACTCCCTTCCTCACCCCAGAAACTGCAAGTCTGCTCTTCTTGGCCATGATCTGTTTTGGATACTTTAACCCACTGTGTCGGGTTTGAACTTGTGTCCTGGCGCTGCAGAGATGCCACCAAACATAGCACCATAGCAGGAATTCCAATTTGTTTTTTTATTGTTGCGTTCTGGGAGTTCTTCACATATTTTGGGTACTGTATTCTTACCTGACATATGTTTTGCACACATTTTCTCCCATTCTGTGGTTTTTTCACATTCTTGATAGTGCCCTTTTAAACACAAGAAGTTTTTTTTTTTTTAATTGAGGTATAGTTGATTTACAATGTTGTGATGTTATGTTTCAGATACAGAGTAAAGTGATTCACTTGTGTGTGTTTATTCGTGTGTGTGTGTGCATGTGTACAGATACATATATATTTTTGCTTTTTAGAGCTGCACCAGTGACAAACGGAAGTTCCCAGGCTAGTGGTCAAATTGGAGTTACAGCTGCTGGCTTACACTACAGCCACAGCAACTCGAGATCCGAGCCATGTCTGCAACCTACACCACAGCTAATGGCAACGTGGGATACTTAACTCACTAAGTGAGGCCAGGGATTGAACCTGCAGTCTCATGGATACTAGTCAGATTTGTTTCCGCTGGACCACAATGGGATCTCCAGTATATGTATTTTTCAGATTATTTTCCTTTATAGGTTACTATAAAATATTTAATATACTTCCCTATACATTGTTTTTAATTACTGAAATACTATGTACTTGTTCTGGCAAGTGAAATGATGCAAAGACACTTTGAGTTCATCACCTGTCTCCACTATATTTTGAATTTTACCGTCCCTGCCGCACCCATGGTTACCACAGTCACATTCTTTAGAATGAAGTCTTAAACACAGAAGTTTTTAATTTTTTTTTTTTTTTAATCTTTTTACCTTTTCTAGGGCCGCACTCAGTGGCATATGGAGGTTTCCAGGCTAGGGTTCTAATCGGAGCTGTGGCTGCCGGCCAACACCACAGCCATAGCAACGCGGGATCCGAGCTGCGTCCGCAACCTACACCACAGCTCATGGAAGCCAGACCCGCAACCCACTGAGCAAGGCTGGGGATCAAACCTGCAACCTCGTGGTTCCTAGTCGGATTCGTTAACCGCTGAGCCACTACAGGAACTCCCAGAAGTTTTTAATTTTGATGAACTCCAATAGATCAGTATTTTATTTTATCTTTTATTGCTTATAGCACTTTCGGTATTGTGTCTAAGAAACCATTGCCTCATCGAAGATCTTGAAGATTAGATTTATGTCTTTTTTCTTTTGAGAGTTTTATCCTTTTTGCTTTTGTATTGAGGTCTTTGATCAATTTAGACAATTTCTGTATATGATGTGAGGTAGAGGTGCAGCTTCATATTTTATGAACAGATATTCAGTTGTTGGAGTTTTGTGTTTTTAAACTTTAATAAAGCACAGTTTTCTCAATTATTGTGAGACAAATATGTTTCAATATTTATAATTTAAGAAATAAGGCATGGAGCATATACAGTGTACCAGACATTATGCTGGACATATGACCTATAAAGATAAAAAAAGATATTTTTGCCTTCAGTGTCTCACAGATCTGGAAATTAAGAAAATTGAAAGTAATAAAAATTGACTGGAACATACAAGATGTTTCAAAAGGTTACTAGTGATTTTAAAGAATTGGCTTTTGAGAGGTTGCATGTAAAAGTAAAATTGCACTTACGGTAAAAATAAAAATATTTCTGAAAATTGCTGTGAAAAGCACTTGATGGTGGTTGCTATGCAATAGGAATATTTTACCTTGATTAGTACTCTTAGAAGTCATTTGCTTTTAACTTAGTAATTTTGGGGGTGGTAAATGAGAAAGATACTGTCTGTCATCCACAAATGCAAGGTAAAGATAAGACCATAATAGAAATGACAAAGAAATGTCTTGCTCAATCCCTTTTTGTCTCTGTTTCTCATATGACTGACTGAATTAATATTTATCTGACTAAGAGCGGAGGGTTCTCTGAGGCAGTGCTGTCTGAATCATTTTTTGCCAATTCTCGATTTTTTCACTCCTTTGTCTTCCTTTTTTTTTTTTTGGTCTTGATGCTAGTCTTAAAATTGTTGATAAATCTTCCTAAGATTTGTACTTATTTATTTATAGTAACTTTCTTTGAACTGAATTTAGTGTTTTGTGACTAATTATGGAGTTAATCGTTTTGTAACTGATTGACATCAGGACATGTTAGGTTCATTGTAGTCTGCTAGGCCTGCCGTTACAGAATACCAAAGACTAGGTAGCCTAGACAACAGAAATTTATGTTCTTATAGTTCTAAAGGCTTGAAATGCAAGGTCGAGGTGCTGGCTTTTCAGGTCAGGCCCTTCTTCCTGGCTTACAGAGGGCCCTCTTGCTGTTTCTCACATTGCCTTTGCTTGGTATCCAAGTGCAGGGGAGAGTGGTGGAGAGCGAGGGAGAGGGATGCATATGTTGTCTCTTCCTCTTATGAGGACACCAGTCCTACTGGAATAAAGCCCCACCCTTATGACCTCATTTAACCTTAATTACCTCCTCAGTGTCCTATCCAGCCTCAGTGTCCTGTCCAGCCATACTGGGATTAGGGACTCACATGTAATTGGGTGTAGAGCACAATTCAGTTCATAACACCTGTGCATTGTAGTCAATTTGATATTCTTTATTTTATAATGAGGAAGTACAAGTGAGTCTTTGTAAAACTTACGTTGTTACTGGGGAGGATTTAAAAAGCGCTCATGTTATCTAGGCTCTTTACATCTGTATTTCCTTACCTATACAACAAGGAAATTGGACTGGTTGATTTCTGAATGCTGAAATTATCTGCTCTTTTAATTTAGAGTTAACTGATTTCTAATATTCAGCACATAGGTTATAGGAAGCATCTTATAGAAACTCATATTCTGTAAATCAGCATTCTGTCAACTCATAACTTAAGTGAAAGTCTTAATCATTCCATGCACCTTTAAATTCTGACATAGATTTATTTTTCAGCTAAGTATACTGATTAGCTTTTACTATATTCTTTTAAACTAGCTGTGCTGGTTAGGTATATTTTTTTTCATTTTTCACCTTGTATAGGGCTTCTTTATTTTTTTTAATTTTTATATTAGAATTGATTTTCAGTGTTCTGTCAATTTCTGCTGTACAGCATAGTGACCCAGTCATACATATAAATATATTCTTTGGTTAGTTGTAATTTAAAGATTTGAATTTGACATGTGTCTTTTTTTCTTCCAGTAAATAGTACCTTTAATTTATACATTACAGTTTATCCTTCATAAATACATTCCATCCTAATGGATTCAAACAATACAGTAAGTGTAGACAGCAAAATGTGAGCATTCCTCTCGTAATTACTTCTCTTTCAAAGGAGTTAACAATTAAACACTTTGGTATATATCCTCCCACTCTTCTTTCTATGAATGTACGTAGGAGTATTAATTTTTGTACTTTTTTCATAAATGAGAATATGTAGTATATATTCACCATTTAATTTTTTTTCCTTAACATTGTGTCTTAGGGTTTTCATACATACCAAGATGTATCTATGTCATTTTTAAAATGACTACACAGTGTTATAGAATGTTATTGTAATTTATTTAACTATTCCTCTTTTGTTGGATATCAGTTTTTCTTTATCACTCTAAAAATAATGTTCAGATTCCTTTAGATAAATTTCTTACATGTGGGATTGAACATACTGAAATTTTTCATAGCTACTATCTGTCTTCCTCTTCCTAAAAGGCTTTACACATTTACATTCCACCAGCAGGGAATGAGAGTGTTCATTTGCTTTCACCACTGCCAAAATAATATCCTTATTTACAAATCACTTCCAATCTGATGGTTGGGAAATTATATTTCATTGTTTTAAAGGTGCACTTATCTAATATCTGGAATGTTGAGTATCCTTTTACTTGTACATTGGCCATACATATTTTTCTACAGATTACTCTAATTTACCCATTTTCTTACAAGTTACTTTTTAATATTGATTTGTAAAAAAAGTTTGTAAGGTATATTTCACATGTGAATCCTTTATTTTAAATGTTGCAGATTTGTTTTCCCTATCTGATTCTCATCTTATAACTTTGCTTGTAGTATCCTATGGAATAGAGATTTTTCATTTTATGAGAATGTGGATCATTTCCATTATGGTCTCTGTTTTGTGTAGTGTTTAGGAAGGCCTTCTTCATGTAGAGTTACTTATTTTTTTTGAGTAGAAATTGACACTATAAGCCAACTATAATGGAAAAAAAACAAATGAAAATCATTTAAGAGCTCAAAAAATTTTTGTAGTATTTTATAATGTAGTTTCTTTAACCGTACTTGGAGTTTAAGTGGGTAGTCAATTCACACACCCTATTTGTTATATATAGTACATTCTTTTCGCACTGATTTGAAGCCCCTTTATCTTAATCTAAATTTCTGTGTATATTTCTGGATTCTCTATTCTGTTCTTTTTGTGGTGTTTTTCTAATTTCCTTACCAATAGTGTACATCTTTATTTTAAAGATTTTTATTATAGTTGATTTACAATGTTCTGTCAATTTCTGCTGTACAGCAAAATGCCCCAGTCATATATACATACATATATGTATACACACACACACACACACACACACACACACACACACACACACACATTCTTTTTCTCATATTGTCCTCCATCATGTTCTATCACAAGTGGCTAGATATAGTTCCCTGTGCTATACATTAGGATCTCATTGCTTATCTACTCCAAATGCAATAGTTTGCATTTGGGAGTTCCTGTTGTGGCGCAGTGGAAACGAATCCAACTAGTATCCATGAGGATGTGGGTTCGATCTCTGGCTTCGCTCAATGGGTCCGGTATCCAGCATTGTAGTTAGCTGTGGTGTAGGTTGCAGACATGGGTCTGATCCCACATTGCTGTAGTATAGTCTGGCAGCTATACCTCTGATTTGATTCCTAACCTGAGAACTTCCATATGCCTTGGGTGCAGCCCTAAAAACAAACAAAAAAATAGTCCATACTCCCAGTGCCTCCCCCTTGGCAACCGCAGGTCTTCTTCAAGTCCATGCGTTTGTTTCTTTTCTGCAGATAGTTTCATTTGTGCCGTGTATTAGATTCCAGATATAAGTATTATCATATGGTATTTGTCTTTCTCTTTCTAACTTACTTTGCTTAGTATGAGAGTCTCT
>PVHT020000175.1:14602290-14614606 GCA_004024745.2 Catagonus wagneri
GAGTACAGGAGGGGACCCTTGTTGGAGAAATTCTTTACTTCTTCTTCTATTTTAATTGATATTCTTCCTGGCTAGAGTGTTTTAGGCTGCAAATTTTTCCCTTTTAGAACTTTGAATATGACTTGCCACTCTCTTCTGGCCATTGGTGTTTCTGCAGAGAAATCAGCCTGTAGGCTTATGGGGGTTCCCTTATAATTAATGCTTTGTTTTTCTCTTGTTGCCTTTAGAATCCTCTCCTTATCTTTAACTTTTGCCATTTTTGTTATATGTCTTGTGTGGGCCTGTTTGGGGCCATCTCTGCTTCCTGTATCTTGATATCTGTTTCCTTTAGATTTGGAAAGCTTTCAGCCATAATTGCTTCAAATATATTTTCAATCCCCTTTTCTGTATCTTCTCCTTCTGGAATCCCTATTATGCATGGATTGGCCTGCTTTATATTATCCCATAGATCTCTTCTATTGCTTCCATGTTTTTTCATTTGGTTTTCTGTCTGCTGTCCTGATTGGGTGATTTCCATTGTTTGTCTTCCAAGTCAGCTATTCTTTCCTCTGTATTAGGCATTCTGCCCTTCAGTATTTTTAACTCAGCTTGCCTCTCCGCAAATGAATTTTCTAATTTTTCTTGGCTCCTCCGTATATTTTCTAGTTCCTTTCTAAAGTAATCTGCATTACTGTTCACATCTGCTCTTAATTCCTTCATATTTGCTCTTAATTCCTTCAGTATTTTTACTATCTCCTTTTTGAACTCGGGATCTGTTAGACTGCAGAGTTTCATCATTTGCTCCTTCAGGGGAATTCTGTTTGTTTATTTGTTTTTTTAACTAGGAATGATTCCTGAGGTTCTTCATTTTGCTTATATTTTTCTTTTCTGTGAGTTTGGGAAAACAACTAGTGTAGTCTTGGGGGGCTATTTATATGCACTAGCACCCCTGGGTATTTATTTTTAGGATGCTATGTGTTCTTCCAGGGAGATAGAAGCAATGGGCAGGGCTGGTTGCTGGGCCCTTGACAGTGGCAAGGACCCATGGGAAGGGGGCGCAGGGTCTTCCTAGTTGCAGGGCCCTGGGAAGTGACAGTGATTTGTAGGCAGCACCTGGAGCATTTGACAGTGGTAACAGCAGTGCATGTGTGTTCTCATGGGAGTAAGAGCAACAATGGGTGGTGCTTGGTTGTACCCTCCTATGTGCTGACCTCTCAGGTGACTGGAGCCACAGGTGGTGCCTGTTCACAGATCCTTAGTGGTGGCAAGCCACTCCCACTTCTGGTGTCTGAGATGACTGCTGTGCTTTGCCCCCACGACTTATAGACCACAAGAGGTGCTGCATCGCACTTAGCAACCCCCACACCCCGCTTCCCTTAGCCCCAGCAAGGGGCATCCCATCACCCGTAGCCTGCACCAGAGATGCCCTGCTCTCTGAGAGTCCACACGTGCACAGGGAAAGATATTCCTATGGCGATCTGCCCTTCCTCTTCTCACCCTTCCCAACAATGGTGCTTGCCTCTCCTGTGGGCCCCAGCCTCCTCCGGGGTTCCCTTGGCTGTGGCACTATGCCCCCCATCCCATGGCACACCATTCCCTAGCCCTTCAGACTGTCTCCACACAGCCAGCCCTAGTCCTCTCCCTGGAACTGACCTCTGGAGCCTGAGTCTCAGTGTCCAGCCCCCGCCTGAGCATCTCAAACTGTGGTGTCTCGGGGCAGTGGTACCAATGGTCTGTGCAGCTCTCACTCTGCTTTGCCCTCCTCAGTCAAGCTGCTGTGCTTCTCTCTTAGTCTTTGAGGTCCCTCCATTTTGGCTGATCTCCCAGTCAGTTAGGTGCCCTCCCATGGTATAGGTTCCTTTCCTCTTTTCACAGCTCCCTCTCAGGTGTGCTAGTCCTGTCCTGATTCTTTCTCTTTTTTTTCTTTTCTACCCAGTTATATGGAAGATTTCTTGCCCGTTTTGGAGGTTTAAGGTCTTCTGCCAGATCTCAGTAGATGTTCTGTGTGAATCGTTCTATGTGTAGATTTTTTTTTTTTGATATGTTTGTTGGAAAAGGTGAGCGCCACATCCTACTCCTCCGCCATCTTGATCCTTCCTCTTTTTTTTTTTTTTCATAGCCACACCTGTAGCATGTGGAAGTTCCCAGGCCAGGCACTGAATCCAAGCCACAGCAATGCAGGATCCTTTAACCCACTGCTCCTGGCTGGGAACTGAACCCACACCTCTACAGTAGCCCAAGCCACTGTTAGTCAGATCCTTAACCCACCGCGCCATAGCAAGAACTTCAACCGATAAGTGTACTTCTATTATATCAGCTTACTGTGTCTTTTGAAATCTGATATGATGAGGACATTTTCCTTCATTTATTTTACACAGCTATTCTTACTACTTTTCAGTATAGTTTTTTTCCTCTTTTCTCTCTGCTTACTACTACTTCTTAGTGTTGCTGTAATCTTATTCTACTCTCTTCTGATTTCTGGCTATTAAGTTATATGTGAACTAGAAAACTAGATAACAGACTACTGGTATTTTAGCTAAAGTGATCTTTAAATTGAGGAAATGAATTCATATGAGGTTGATTCATAGGTAGAATATTCATGCTTTAATACTTAAAATTTATTACATGTGTTTTAATTTCTGGGAGGCTTAGTTTGTTGTGTCTAGGTTCGTCATAATATTTTAAATAGTTGATGTTGCTGAATATGCAACCTATGTAGAAACATTCATGTATGTTAAAATTATTTTTTTAATTGTAGTATAGTTGTGTTAGTTTCAGGTGTATATCAAAGTGATTCAGTTATATACACACACATACTCTTTTTCAGATTCTTTTCAATTATAGGTCATTATATGGTATTGAATATAGTTCCCTTTGCTATCTATACAGTAGGGCCTTATTGTTTATCTGTTTTTACAAAGTAGTATCTTTTAATCCCATAATCCTAATTTATCCCTCTCCTCTAAAATTTTTAAAATAGAAACTATGCTTAAATCACTTTGCTGAACAACTTTCTATATTTCTGTCATTTTATGTTAATGAAAGTTGTCTTTTAATAGAGAAGCAAAGTAAGTATGACCAAGCCCGATTTTTTTCCTTTGGGGTTTTCTTTTCTAATAATATATTAGAGATAAAATTTTAAAATTTTTAAAAAGAGTAGGTAATTAAGTAGAATAAGGTATTACTTTAAATCAGTTATAATCAGATGCTATTATAAGAGCAGCATATGTTCCTGTGGTGCATCTTTCTTTAACTCAAGGTCAACTTTTAAAAAAGCTTTGACTTGTTTTATGGTTTGAAAAAATAATTCTCACTGACCTTGGGCAGTTATAGCCTTTATTTTACCTAAATTGCTAGGCTCATATGAGGAATTTAAAATAGCCATCTTTTCTTTACTGCAAAATCAGTAATAGACTCCTGCATTAACTGTTCGGTTCTAAAGCATAAGAAATAGAAAAAAATAGTAGTGCTGTTTTGTTTTTTGGTTTTATTTGTTCCATTTTAGAGCCACACCTGTGGCATATGGAAGTTCCCAGGCTAGGGGTCAAATTGGAGCTGCAACTGATGGCCTACGCCACAGCCACAGCAATGTGGGATCCTAGCCACATCTACAATCTACACCACAGTTCCTGGCAACTCCAGATTCTTAACCCACTGAGTGAGGCCAGGGATCGAACCCACATCCTCTGGATACTACTGGTTGGGTTTGTTACCACTGAGCTACAACGGGAACTCCAGTAGTGCTATTTTGTTACATTTGTATATTCATATTAAGTGAATATATTCACTATGCTTTTTGAAACTTTAAGTTTTTATTTTCTTTAATATCTCTCTGGTACTGTGAATTAGTGTGTGTGTGTGTTGTATACTACTTAGGACATACCTGAACAGGTGAATTAATGAGAGTGTCTGTGATTGCACTACGATTTGGAGCATCTGAGAGACATAAAAGAACCTATATTTTTTCTAGACATTTCAAGTTTGGAATACCTCCACAGATCTGGAAATAGGATAGTTCTAAATTAAAATTAGCATCTGAAGTCTAGTTAGAGCTCACTTGGACAAGAAACATACCCCTTTAGGCTTGGACTTCCTAAAGCCGTGTGTGTGTGTGTGTGTGTGTGTGTGTGTGTGTGTGTGTGTGTATTTTCTGTGTGTGTGTGTGTGTGTGTGTGTGTATTTTCTGTGTGTGTGTGTGTATTTTTTTTTCCAATAAGATTCAGTGAAGTGATGTGCTTTAGTGGATCCTGCCTACAAAGACATATATTGGTTGGCCTACACAGTGTTTTTAAAGTATTTAGATTTATGGCTTATCCCTAAAAGACTGGAAGATCTGACAGCCTGCGCAGCAACTAACTAGATGGATTTATACTCTCCAGTTTGCTAGAATCTATACCACTACTTATCCCAAATGTGTCAGTTGCTGTTTATCACCACACTTGCACAGTTACCCACTTGCTTAACTCATTTATGTTCCTACCCAGAAGCTGAAGGTTTGGAATATATAATTTACATTTGTCAGTCTATATCTTTTTGTGTCCGGTGCAGCTAAGGTAAAAATGATTAGATAGCAATTTACTATAGTTAGAATAAATAACTCTTCTTTTTCCAGAAACACATGGCATATTTATATCTTCATTTGCTTTTTTTCATTTTTTGAATGCAGTACATAATTCCGAAATACTTAAGCTACTTGCCGCTGAATCCTACTCACTTGAACTCCCAGCACCTTGACTCTGCCTTAAATCACCTCTGTCTGCAGTAGTATCTTCTTCTGAAGTCTTAGAATACTTATTATCTCTACCACTATAAGTTTTTTGCAGTAGAAATTCAGAAAACTTCATGCAATTAAAAAAATAATTGTGTTCCTGTGAAAAGGGTTTTGGTTAGCTTTTTCCTAATATGGTTCACAGTTCACTTTTTCAAAGAAATACATATATTGTCATTTTGAAGACTAAGAAAGTAGTAACTTAAAATTTTATTTCTGTAATTTTCCTCATGGGCCTTTGGACATTAAATTTAAGTATTATTTTCCTTTTCAGTTACAGACGAGGATACAGTAAAGAGGTATTTTGCCAAGTTTGAAGAGAAATTTTTCCAAACCTGTGAAAAAGAGCTTGCCAAAATCAACACATTTTATTCAGGTAAGTCAGGGGTTTTTTTGTTATAACATACAAGAGACAATTTCTGCTGCTAAGGAAGGAGAAACTACTGTGTTATTATTGAAACTTCTGATCATTTTAAAATTTGGGCTTGTTTTTCTAACTATGCTGCAATTAAGGAATATTTTCTTTAGCTGAGGTAGGAATGCATCCGGAGCTTCACTGGTTGAGCCTTATATGGTCCTTGCCTAGATACATTTGCATTTGCAAGGATTTGGGGACCTTAATGAAAGGAGTACCTTGACAGAGCTTCACTATGGCCCAGTCCAAAGCATTAAAGAGTCAGAATCTTGATTTTATCGTTTCTCTCAGAGGTGAATGATGCACTTGCAGCTTATTAATTATATAGGTTTTGTGCCTTTCCATTGCATAGGACGTTCATATCTGTCTTTCTAGGGCATGGTCTCCAGAGTGGCATCTGTAAGATGCTATTGGAGTTGAGAAGATGCGATACTAGAATTTATATTTATTTATGTCTGACATTTTAAATTTTGTTATATATATATATATTTATTCCCCTACTCCTTTAACATCTGTTTCTCCATCTCACAGAACTCATATTGCTTCGCTCTCTTATTCTGTTCCAGTTGACCAGGCTCCTCACAAAATTACTTGTGTTTCCATCAGTCCTTGTGTTTTTAATCCCTTTATCCTCGTTGCCTGATGTTAATTGCTTCTGTCTAGCAAAATCTAACTGTGTAACAAACTAGCCTTTATTCATGTCAGTGCGGGCTGTTTGGGACAGCTAGAAAAAGAGAAAAATCATGTAACAACAAATTTGAACCACTGTAAATTTATTGCTGCATTCTTAACTGTGTTCTCAAAGCTGCCTGTAAGTCCTAATCAGTGCCCTTTTAGTGCCAAAGTGCTTTTCTAAACCCTATACCATTCTCTTGAACTCTCGACCCAGACCAAACTGTCTCCCTATTGTGTTCATTATATCTCCTACTTTACAAATAAAACTAAGTTCTTTGATGCCTGTTGATGTGTAATACTTATGCAGGTCTGTGCCACCCCTCCTCCAAATACATAGACCTTCTGACGCTTATTTATTTTCTTCCAGTATTTGTAGAAAAGATATCCCTCTTCAGCCCATGGCAAATCCTAAAATTACTCTGACTTAATTTCAGCTCTTGGAGACCTTCTTCTAGAAATTATTTTCTCTTAAGACTTATTGAATAAATGCATTGTTAACTTTCCTTTTTATTTAGTCTACTTAGAAAGTCATGCCCTTAAAAGAAAAAATAAATAAAAAGGAAGAAAATATCTTAACTCTATGTATTTCTCGTCCATTTATGGCTGGATTTCTTCTAAACAGAGGCAGCAGTTTATACAGAGGCACAAAGCTGTGAAAGGCATAGTATATATGCGTATCCTTTCACTACACCTGGAAAGCAGAGACAAATATTATTTGAAGCCATGCAAATGAATAGATTTTCAGCAAGGGAAAATTGTGCAAAAGGAGTTGCAGTGTTCAAGGGCAAAGATAATTTCCACAATTAAGAGGTAAGAGGATAAAGAGGAAGCAGCAATGTGGACAAAGGAGAGGGCAGTAATATAATGTAGAATGAGGGAGAGGAGACTAAAAGAGGAAAGTATTTGTAGTGGAAAGATTTATTTAGACTGAGAAAAGGCTATTTGGGGATTTAAGGCTGTAAATGAGAAATGTACAAGGTCAAGTTCATTAGCATTTTTCTTTTTCTGTGAATGTTCTGGGAAGAATCTCTGATCCCAGCTGTAGTTGGATAATTTAGATCACAAAAAATAGGTAATGCTTCTTGATTTATAAAGAAAAATATCTGTTCTTAACAAGATACATTATATATTTTGAATTACAGTAAAAAATACAAATTATGACCCTGTTACACACATGTGTGTGTTTTATGTATGTTCGCATGCATTATCTTGTGTGTGTGTATGTAATATATTTGATTTAAAAAGCTTTGTTTTTTTTTTTTTAAGGCCGCACCCATGGCATATGGATGTTCCCAGGCTAGGGGTTGAATTGGACCTGTAGCTGCCCACCTACACCACAGCTACAGCAACGTGTGATCTGAGCCAAGTCTGTGACCTAAACCACAGCTCATGGCAATGCCAGATCCTTAACCAACTGAGCAAGGTCAAGGATCAAACCTATGTCCTCATGGATGCTAGTCAGATTCGTTAACCACTGAGCCACCACATGAACTCCTGATTAAAATTTTTTTCATGAAATACTTATCCTTACTGTTTAAAATATATTCTATTTCATCTAATGTCTTTTTAGGGCCGCACTCGTGGCTTATAGAGGTTCCCAGGCTAGAGGTCCAGTCGGAGCTGTAGCCACCACGCCACAGCCATAGCAACACGGGATCCAAGCTGCGTCTGCGACCTACACCACAGCTCATGGCAGCACCGGATCTTTAACCCACTGAGCGAGGCCTGCGTCCTCGTGGTTGCTAGTCAGATTTGTTTCCACTGAGCCACGAGGGGAATTCCTTCTTCTAATTTCTATTTGTTTTTTAAAATGCTGATTTATGATACACTAAATTGCTTTCATGACCCCATATTTGGTTACAACTCTCAGTCTGAAAAATGGTATCTTAGACTTGGTTATTTTTCGAAAATAATTTTAGGCCTTCTATGATTAAAAATCGGGGGGGCTGTAATTTAATGACTTCCTTTCTCTGTGTGTATTGGCAGAGCCATTAGATCATGTCTCTGTCATCAAGGTGTAGATATAGATTGATAGACTTCAGACTGATTTTCTTGTCAGGTCAGCAAGTAGTAGGTTATATGAAGACATGAGTGACAGAAATAGAATTGGGCACTTGTCCTAGACAGTGTCGTTTTTCTCCTTGTTTAGCCACCTTCTTCATGGCAGATTATTTTGTAGACTGCAATCATCAGATACTAGGGCATAAGAAAAACTATAAATAATGTAGGAGTGAGTTCATCTTGTAAACTGTGTCCACCCAGTTATATCTCACAAATTATTTAATGATCAGCTAAAAATATTTTTTGTTTTTTTGTTTTAGGGCCGCATCTGCAGCATGTATGGAAGGTCCCAGGCTAGGGTTTGAATCAGAGCTGCAGCTGCAGGACTACACCACAGCAATAGCAATGAGGGATCCAAGCACATCTGTGACCTATACCATAGCTTGCAGCCACACCAGATCCTTAACCCACTGAGCGAGGCCAGGGATTGAACCTGCATCCTCACTGATACTATGTAGAGTTCTTAACCTGCTGAGCCCAAAGGTTATTTTTTAAGTGAGATATAGTGTTGACTGAAACTTTGAAGTACCCCAAACAAAATGCTATAAAAGCCAAAGAAACAAAATGTAAGATAACACTACTAAAATATGGAAATTTATTTTCATACCAATTCTCTTGCCTACCAATGACATTTTGGATATTTGAATCTTACTATTTTTTGGAAGAAATTTACCATGTAACTTTCCTAGGCCTCTTTGTGCTTACTTGTAAAATGAGCAAACTGATTCCCAACCCTCTAGGGATTCACATTTGAGGAATCAGAGCTATTTTCATTATTTCACAAAACATAATGTAAGTTCTTTTATTGTTCTTTTTTTTCTTTTTTTGGTTAGTACAGTATGGGCATTTACTTGATTTACAAATAAAAGCTTCAAACATTTAAACCTTGGGAAGAGAGGGAATTTTTTAAAGGAGGGAGTCCTTTTGGTAATAACATTGCTAATCACTAAACTAGAAGTCTCCCAGGTCTCTTCTAGCACTGAAAATGGTATTAATCAATACAAACCAAAGGTTGAAGTGTTAGAAACCTTTTTTTGCTGATGACCAGTAATGTCCTTTTCCATTGGGAGTACAAATTATTTTCATGTCACAACATCTTTCTCTTTTCTTGTTTTCTCCCTTTATTCAAAATGCCTGGTTTCTAAGCGGTGTTTTTATGTGTCTATATAAAAAAACAACAACAAAAACTACATCTCTTGCTTTTAATATTCCACAGTTAAAACAGACAGGCCCTTTTTATTGGTTGGAATATTTAAATACCTAAATGCATTTTCCTTTGTTTCTAAACAATTTCAGTTTTTTCTGGCTTATTCTAATTTTTTTGGCTTAAATTTTTATGTTAGAAACTCACAACACTGTTCTGTGCTTTTCCTTACTTTACTATAAAGGAGATAGAAGAGAAAATTAAAGTAGTATTATTTATAAGTAGGAAACTTATGGTAATAAAAAGAGATTTATTTATTGGCTATGAAATATTTTCAGTCTCCATTTAAATATAAGACCAGTTGGATAATATCTATTCAAAACTCTTTGTTATACCATATTCCTGTAGTCCAGTTATACACTATCTTTTCATATGTTTGTTTTTCTTTTTTTTTCTTTCTTTCTTTTTTTTCTTTTTGGCTTTTCAGGGCCGAACCTAAGGCATATGGAAGTTCCCAGGCTAGAGGTCGAATTGGAGCTATAGTTGCCAGCCTACACCACAGCCACAGCAACACAGGATCCAAGGTATGTCTGTGATCTACACCACAGCTCACGGCAATGCCGGATCCTTAACCCACATCCTCATGTAGCCTAGTCGAGTTTGTTAACCACTGAATCATGGAGGGAACTTCTGTTTTTCTTTATTCTTATAGAATTTGAGGTACTGTATAACCACTGAGTGTTTGTAATGAAACATAAGAATCTCTTTCACTGAAATACTAAATGTTCATTTTATAAACCATTACATATATCTAGTACTCACATATCTAAACTGTGACTTAATGGCTAGTTTTGCTCTTTGCTTATATATGGGTTAAAATATGTATTAAATATATTAAGTGACCATAGGTTTATAGTATTGTTTAGAATTCTGTTGTCTTAGCATTTCTTCCTACATCATTACAAAAGAATCAGTTACTTAAAAGCTGTTGTTAAAGGATGGGAAGTTGGGGAAAGTTGGGAAAGTGAATTAAAGCTCTGGAGTGGCTTGCTTTCTTGCTAACATACCTGATGAAAATTAGAATTTCCAATCATTTATGTTCTGTCCAAAAGAAATGTTGCTTTCTTCATTTTTTTTTTTTAGAGATTGGTAGGTTTCTATTAATAAACAAGCCATGGGACACCAACTTCCTTTTCCTTTTTTTTCTTCTTTCTTTCATCCTTCTTCCTGCCTAGGTTTTCTTTTCCTTTCTGAGACTGAAAGCATGGGAAATGCCCATAGTCATGGGGTAACATATTTTTAGAATGGCATTTTCACACACACAAAAAAAAAAGTAGACTGTCATCTAAATTAGCATGCTTTTAAACAATTGTAGGTTGCAATCCAATAAAAAATCTAGTTTTTTTTTAAATATGAATAGAATATAGTAGAATGGAAAATATCAAAGTACATCTAATGTATTTCTTTGCCAATTGTATGTTTTTTTAATTTTATGTACAATATGATATTAGTTATTTTAGAGTTTTGCAAAGTACTGTGGAAGTGACGTGAAGAAGCATGAATGGAAACATTTAAACTTGGTCTTTGAAAATGTGTGGGCATTTACCAGATGCCCTTGGAGGAGTGTGTTTGGGAATGGCTGTGTGGGCAGTGGGAGATTTGGAGTATAGTGTTCCAGGGCAAGGGGAAAATCTGTCTGGAGGCATAGTGCATTAAAGTACATGACATATATGGGGGTGAAGAGGATAACAAATAGTCACCTGAGGCTGAAGTTGTAGAAAATAAGGAGTGTTGTTAGAAAAGTGGAATGGAAGAATATGGGTTTTTTTTCACCCATGGAGATTTTAGACTTAAGTATTTGAGATGTAAAAATTTTAGGTAGTAAAAATTCCAGATAAAAGCAGTGCAAAAACTGCACTTAACGTAACAAGATTAACTATCCCAAATTATCTATACTTGGTCAAAATTCTTATGAACTTACTTGTATTTCAGGTAACAGTGGTCCATAAATTTAATCAGCAAGATGTTAACATTGCAAGACAAATAAGCAATGAAAGTATTCTAAGACATTAACTTTATCAAGAATTATCCTTCTGAGTTCCTGTTGTGACACAGTGGAAACAAATCTGATTAGGAACAGTGAGGTTTGGGCTTGATACCTGGCATCACTCAGTGTGTTAAGGATCCCACATTGCCAAGAGCTGTGGTGAAGGTCGCAGACGTGGCTCGGATCCTGCGTTGCTGTGGCTCTGGTATAGGCCAGCGGCTACAGCACCGATTCAACCCCTAGCCTGGGAACCTTCATATACCTTGGGTGCGGCCCTAAAAAAAAAAAAAAATTATTCTTCAATTACGTAACAGTATAACAACTTTGCTATTTTGAAGATACCTTGTATTTTGAAAATATATTTTTTAAGTAAAAATTTATATACAAATCTGGTTAAACCTAAAAATTATCTTGTTAATCTTTTTTTTAGCTCTTTGAGAGATACATAGGTGCTTTGAAAGTTCTTGAATGGTTATTGGAAATTTTTATCAAATTTTTATTATATGAGAGCTTGTGGCATTAAGCACATGTTAGTAAAATAATCTGTTCTTATTCAGTCATTTGATTCACTGGCATGAATAGAAATTGGAATTTATTGCTGAAATAGGCTGTTTTTATCAGTATAAAATTGCTAAGGAATACTCATTTTTATTTTTATAACTGATTTGTAGATTTTTATTCATAGACCAAAATACATTTTTATTAATGATTTTTATTTTTCCCATTATAGTTGCTTTACAGTGTTTTCTCAATTTCTACTGTACAGCAAAATGACTCAGTCACACATATATATACACATTCTTTTTCTCACATTATTCTCCATCATGTTCCATCATAAATGACTAGATATAGTTCCTTGTGCTATACAGCAGGATCTCATTGCTTATCTACTCCAAATGCAATAATTTGATTCTATTAATCCCAGATTCCCAGTCCATCCCACTTTCTCCCCCTACCCTTTGGCAACCACAAGTCTGTTCTTCACGTCCATGAGTTTCTTTTCTGTGGAAAGGTTCCTTTGCGCCGTATATTAGATTCCAGATATAAGTATTATCATATGGTATTTGTCTTTCTCTTTCTAACTTACTTTGCTTAGTATGAGAGTCTCTGGTTCCATCCATGTTACTGAAAATGGCATTATTTTGTTCTTTTTTATGGCTGAGTAGTATTCCATTGTGTATATACACCACATCGTCATAATCTATTCATCAGTCAGTGGACATTTAA